>JANZLQ010000092.1:10827303-10845173 GCA_026212715.1 Elanus axillaris | reverse complement strand
GGGGGGGCGGGGCTGGGCTCTTACCGGTGTCCGGAGGGTCCGTACGCACCCAGTGACACCCTCGCACTGAAGCCACGCAGAGCCCAGACCTTCCTCTCCCACCATGCTACGTGGACACCAGGATGCTGCATTTTGGTTGCTGGGGAAACTGAGGCACACCTGAGCTTGCTAGTGGTCCCCAGCAACCCAGCTGTGTGTGCTGGGCACTGCCACCATCACGCACGGGGTTGGCATTCGATGGAGACCGAACAGGGCCAGGGACAACTCCTAGTTTCTCCGCAAAGCAGTGGCTGCATCCAGCCCCATCTGCTCCCATCTTTTTTTAGCCTCAGCATTTCCCAGCCCTGCAGCTGTCCAGCCCTGGAGCAGGTGCTTGGGGCTGGTGACTTATCTGCACGTCAGCATCTCGGGAGTGTCTCCGAGCAGCATCCAGGGGAGTGAGATAGATGGTTTACCTCCGGAGGCAGCTGAGGGATGCCAGCCCCACGTGGATGTGCCGTACCATGGCTGGAGAGGGCCATGGGACTTGGGTTACACCTTCAAGTGCAGTGGTTAAAGGTTTCAGCTCCTTGATTCTTCCCTTACCTTCTCAAGATCTTCCCTCTCCAGAGGTAGCACTGAGATTTCTGGTCCTCTCAGCACCTGCCCTTCTCCAGGACCTCCTGTGCTCCCCGAGCAAGGGAGAGGGAGAGCTGGAGAAATCTGGAGGAAGTTTAACTTGACTCCAGACTTGCATCTTCATTGTTTTTTCCATCTTCTTCCTTGCAGAGCTGGGAAAATAGCAGTTGCTTGCAGACACAGGCTCTTCACTCACTCCCAGCCCTGCTGTGGCAGGAGAAGGCACCCAGGCCAGGTGCTCCTATGCTTGAGGAGGCAGGTGCTGCTGAAAGAAGAGCCTGTCTTGAATTTCCAGCAGTGCTTTGCATTCCCAACCTGCTCATTTTTCCCAGAGCTTGGAGAAACCGCTGAGATCAGCAGCTCTGAGTGATCCAGCCAGGACCCCGTGTCCATCTCACATGCAGTTTGCTCTGCCCACAGATTTGAAGTGCGCAGTTGGGAAGCCTTCAGCTCTCCCTCCTTTTCCCTTCCCCTCCCCACTGGAATCCAGCTTTCAGGATCAAAAATACTACTGGCTATTTTTAAAGCATTGACTTAGCCCCCTCTCCTCCAGCTCACGGTGACGGATCGGGCTGTCGTAAAGTTCAGCTGTTTTTTGCTCCCTCCGCACCGAGCCCAGGGCGTTAACAGCTGTGATTCCCTCCTCACCCCTGCCCGGACCCAAACCCACACCGGGTACCAGGACTCACGTCTGGAAGGTCTGGGGGCATTTGGTGGCCTGTCCTGTGGCTGGTCAGAGTGGCATTTGCTGGGGTAAGTGGAGCACTGGGATCCTTGGCAGAGGTTTGGGGAGGGAGGGATGGGAGTTTTATGCCAAGCATAGAGTGGAAAGAAGGGTGGATGCTTTGAGTTCAAGCAGGCATCGTGCAAACAGCCCATCCACTGCTCTGTCTGTACCTGGAGAGAAGCAAGATCCTCTCTTCCAACTCTCCAGCAAATCCTGCCTTCCCCAGGCCCCTCTTCCAACTCCAATCCCAGCCCTGCAGCTTGGCTCGGCTGTCCCCTGCAGCTCCCAGGGGATGCTGGCTGCTGTGCCGTGGTCCAGGGAGCACAGGGATGACATTCACATCTTGGCTCATCCCCTGCCTCCAACCTGAGGAGCCTGGCTGATCCCACTAGCCCAGGGATGCTCACAAAAGGCTGGCAGAGCTCTCCGGGACAGTGGCTTAACTAAGTTGTGTTCAGGAGCAGCGTGGATGTGCTGTGCACAGGCTGTACGCTCTCACCTTGCAATGCTGGTGCACGGCAGGAGGGTTTGCTAGTGTCCACAGCTCTGATGGAGGCAGATGAGCTCCTGATGCCTCTTTAGGTATGTTTTGCCACGTTTCCCCATCCACACAGGCTGTTTTGGGTGCAAACCCACCTGGGTTTGGATTGAGGCTCCTGGCAGCAGTGGGTTTACAGACGGGGCTGATGCCAGCTCAGAGCCAAGCTGGGGCTGGTCTCCCTCAGCAAATTAAATCTCTAAAGCACTCGGGTTAAACCAAACTCTTGCTAAACTCATTGTGTTAATGACTGGGCTAGATAGGGGCTGGAACTGAGCTGTGACCATGCTGTTCCAACCTTTGGAGGGATGGCATTGCTCCAAACAACAATCCATGTGGGTGATGCTCACACGCAGAGCTGCACATTACCTGCTTTGCACCAAAAATTATGCAGCTGCCATGATCAAGGTCTCTTCCCCTCTCCTGGGGCATTGCAGTGCTTGGGAAAGCCTTGTCTTTTTGGGCAGGAGGATCTGGGTGAGGCCAGCTGCTCTGCAGCCCCCTCGGTGGCAGGATCCAGTGCTTTGTGCCTCCTAAACCTCCAGCTGATTTTGCTGGTGGGAAGGAGGGGGGAGTTGGCTTTCGGAAGCAGTTTGATCACAGATGCTTTTGTCTTGGTACCGTGACACTCTGCCAGCTCGGGAGAGATTCCCAGCCTCCTCAGCCCAACATATGCCTGCAGCCCCCAGCTCGGAGAGCTGCTGCGCACTGATGGCGTTAAAGCAATGGATGGCTCCATTTCATGGCATGGCCAGGACCTGGCACATCGCCAGGGACATGCACCCATAACACTGAGTCTTGGGGCTGCAAGGAGGGCCCCACAACTTGGCCTCTGGGCTGCAGCAACCTGGATATCCTGGTTTGGTTTCTCTATTCCAAGTTTCCCCTCCCCTGTCCAAATTAAGCGGGTAGGTGGGATGTCGAGAGGCCTCCGCTCTCGCCAAGCCCAGATGGTACCGTCTGCTGTTCCAGAAGAATTCCCACCTGCCCACCCCTGCTCCCGCCCCGTGTGTAACCGATTCACTCGGTGGGTGTCTGCGCCTCCTTGCGCTGGGGGCTCACTGCGGGGAAACCTATGGCAGCAGATGGGGAGAATACCAGGCGCCCAAGGCATGGCCAGGGTGGACCTTGGGACGCTACACTGGGATATGGGTCTTATTTTTTAAACAACATTTTTTCCACTCCCTGGTTATCCCTTGTTACCAGGTAACAGAGGCCCAGTGCATAAAAACCGGGCAGGGAAAAGAGCTGCAAAGCCTCCATTCACCCTGGAAGAAAAAAAAAAAAACCAAAAAAAACCCAACCAGCCAAACAAACAAACAAACAAAAAAAAAAAAAAACCCAGGGCATCTAAACCCTTCCTTCCTCAGTGGCTGCTAATGCAAATCCCAGCTGGGATTCGAACCCAAGCTGGTATTTATTCTTTGTTTTCCTTTCTTCTATCCATTGTCCCCAGGACATACTGTTACACTTAAAACAGGAGTCTGGCTGTAGATTTAAGTTTGTTCTGCAGTAAGCAGCCGTGATCCCTCCTTTTCTCCCCAATTCCCTGGGTGAAAAGCAGTTCAACAGCTGCCATGACCCACACCAGTGCTGGCTGCTTGATTCATGCAGTAGGAGAGCTTGCGCCAGGGTCAGAGCAAGAAGAGGAGAGGGTCAGAAGGGGAAACCCCTTTCGCTCCCATCCCTAAGCAAAGCAAACTGGTCCTGAGATGCACTGCAGAAACCAGGAGGGATTCCCCCAGGAGGGGCATGCCAGTAGCTGGGGGGATTTGGTTAAGTTCCATCTGCTCTCCTGGGCCCAGGTTGGCATGAGGCTCCTGGTGCAAAGGCGTCAAGGGCACTGTGGGTCTGCGATGCTTTGCTCCCTGCCATGAGGAGCAAGACCTGGAAAACAGCAGGAATTTGGTTTAGGAGGCAGGAGGCTTTTCTGAATGGGTTCACAAAGGAGTTTGTGGGTGCTGGGAGTACTGTGGGACCTGCTTTCAATCCTTGCCCTCCAGCTATAACTGCCAGGGATCCTAAATAGACAGGCTACCCCTGCAAAAGCCTAACCTGGACATTTCCCCACCATTTCTCCTCCCCACAGGGACAGGGGTTTGCACAGCTGCCTCTGCACCCAAGCCCTTGCAGGTGGGCTTTCAGGAACCCAGCCAGCATGGCCGGGCTTTCATCGACCCCAGAGGACACCGGCCACCTTTGGCCCGTGCCATGTTTGCATTCAGGACTTGGCTGTGCCCCAGGAGGGGAAGCTATGAGAGATACAGCTGAAAAAGTATTCCCTATGGGGATACACCCCACGGGGAAAAGCACAGTGCTTTTCCACAGGGACTCACTCCACAGGGGTGCAGACAGGGGGTTGCAATATCACCCAAGGAAGGAAAAACAGGTAGCTCCAATGAAGCCAGCTTCTGCAGCCTGTGCTGCACCCCACAAGTGATGTGACCCCACACCACCAAGTAGCATCACCCAGCCAGGGGGTCTGGGGCCTCCCACCTTTTCCTCCTCAGGCTCCTCTGCCCGCCCCCCCCTTGCCATACACCATCTCTCTCTGCCCCCTCCGCTTGTTGTTCTTGGCTAGGATTTAGCCTGTCTAAATTTAGGTGGATCTATTTCAACACCCATCCTCTGCCCTGCAGGGGGAAGAGGACAGAGCAAAGGTAGCTGGGGAGGAAGAGCAAGGACTGCCTTGTGGCAGGGTCTGCTCCCTGCGCCCCTGGCCGGGCTTTCCCCACCAGCACCCTGGATTTTATCTGGCTGCGAGGCCATGGAGGTGCCCAGGACTGAGGTTGGCATTTTCCCAGCTGTCATCCCATGGATTTCTCTGGGTGTCACTTGGGGTAGAGCTGGGTGACAAGGACAAGCCAGCCCGTGTGTCCGCCAGGCAAGGAGCTCCCTGCACTGGGAGCCAGCTCATCTCCAGTGGAGGCTCTTGCAGGTGAGTGGAGCTGCAGCAAAGCAAGGATGAGGGTCCGAGGCACAGGACATCGGCACTGGCACCCACAGGTGCTCCAGGGTCCAGTCCCATGTGCAGGTGGCCCCAAACAGAGGGAGAACTGGGGTGCCAAAGTACCCCTCGCTGCCCTGCCTGGCACAGCCAGAAACCATCCATCTCCCCACACAGGTGGCATCACTTTGGGCTTGTGGAGCATCTCTAACTCTGCTATTGCATTTCTCCTAATGCCACTGGGGTTAGGACATCCCAAAGAAAGTCCCACTGCCTGCAAGACCCATGGCAGGCTCTCTCCTTGCCCCAGCCAGAGCCACACTTCTCTGCTACACATTAACTAGCTGTTTATCTGCTAAGCATTGCGCCAGGGACAGGTCCACTCTGTGTCACCTCCTCTAGGGGATTGAGGGGGGTAGTGCTGAGGGGTCACTAGCTCCTGTGAGCCCCAAGAAAGATGCTCAGCTTGGTCAAACAGGGTCAGACCACATAGGATGGGACATGACAGAGCAAGTGCCAGGCATTGGAGGAGGATGGGAGCAGTCAGTCTGCTTCTACCTCACTCACCAGTATACATCCAACACAAGCCTAGTTGCCAGTTCCCAGTACTGGGTCTCATGTCCCCATGCCCCAGGGCTGCAGAGGCCACTTTCCCCCTTCCAGCATGGTTGGCTCAGCTTCTCCTCACTGCCAAGAGCAGCTGGCTGTCAGAGCATCGCCAGCAGGTCTGAAGCATGTTTTCACTCGAGACATCTGCCCTGTTAGCCGTTAATCCAGCTGGCAGAGGAACGGGGTGGGGGGGGGCTGCCAGCATTCAGCTATGTCATCATGCCAGCCAGTACAACTAATGGCAGTTGTTTGATGGCTGCAGCCACAGCAAAGGGAGCTGAAAGGTGCTAGACAGAGCCAGCTGAACTGTGACTTCTCCTTTTCTGAGAAAAAGATGAGAATTCTGTCTCTTCTCCCCCATGGTTGCAGTCTACACTTACTAGTAATCGCAGTGTCAGTAATATCGACTCCTTGGGCTGCCCAGGGTACCAGGCACAGGCACATCACCATGAGCATCAGCGTCTGGCAACCAGCACCTCACACAAGCTAAAGGGGAGAAATAAATAAATACTGTTTTCACATACAGAAGTTTCAAAAGGACCTTTGCAAAAGGCTATTTGACTAACAAGTGTCTAATAACTGGCTGTTAAAATAAGCCACCAAGGATTCAAATCCAGAGGACTGATGAGGCACAATGGAAGTTAAATTTTTTCCATGGCTGTACCTCCTCCTGCTGCAGCCCACTGTCTGGATGTGCACAGTTTCTTGCATTCCCCCTCCAGCCAGCTCAAGCCCCCCAGCACCCAGGGAGCAGCCAGAGCTGGCGCAGCAAGAGGGAAAGTTGGAGTGTGGCTGAAAGCATGTTTCCCAGCTTTGAGGGGAACCTGGACACAGGTTTTTTGAGGGAGCAGGAAGTGCTGGTATCACCCAGTGGTGCTGGCTGTGGACGTCATGACAGTCACATTTATAATTTGGCTTTTCAACTCCTATCCCCTCGGATGCTGTGCTCCAAAGCTTCATTTTGGTGGGGGCAGCAGCGGGCCAGAGGCAGCCCACACTGTACCCAACATGTAGGACAGTTTGGGTCCTCTCCGCACTCATCGGCTGCTTGCATCTATGCTGTGCAGTTTCTCCAAGCCCCTGGAGCTCACTGATCCTCTCCAAGGGCAGCTGGAAGCTTTAACTTTTTGACACACTGAACTACACAGCACAGCTGCCTTGAAGTGGAAGGTGAGAGCTGCACTGGTTGAAAGCAGTGAAAAACCCAAACCCTCCGGGATTTTGCTCAAAAGCTTGCCTCCCCCCAACACCCAGTAGCACAGCCAAGCCCTGCAGAGCCATGTTTGGCAGCTGCCTGGATGCTGGCAGCTCCATACCTGCAGCAGCTCACATTTACTGGCACCTCTCAGACCCCATTTCTGCTTTCCTTCTAGGGGACCTGCTAAATGAAACTGAGACAAGCCAGCGGGTGAGCAACTCCCGAGGCTCTGCATGGATTGGAATGGGGAAACCTGCCTGCAGTGAGAGCCCAGGGCAGCTAGAAAACCCCAGCTTCTTCCTTCAAGCTCTCTTCCTCCTCCTGTTCTGCGGGCATGGTAAGGAACTGCATGGGCAGAGCCATGCCAGAGTCACACGCCTGGCAAGGATATCTGTGGGAGCTGCAGCCCCAGGGTGCAGGGAGGGTACAAGCTCCTGGTAGGTGACTGGAGTAAGCAGAAGATCATCTCATGGCAGCTGTAAGGCTCAGGCAGTATGAGAGTGCCCTTGGTGCACCACAACCAGAGGGAAGGGCAGGCAGCATTCCCACCAGCATCACCTGCCCCTACCAGGGTAGCCTCCACAACAAGAGCATACCCCTGCTCTCCTGCAGCAGGCACTTTCCCTGGGAAAGCCCTTAAATTCTCTATTACCTCCCAAGATAAGACAGGGACAACAGGGTACTGGGACCAGCCAAAGTCCAAGGTCTTCTAGCAAAAGGCACCAGCTGTATCCATCACTTGGTCCCTCGCTTTCCTTCCTGTATCCCAGGTGCTCTTCTAGGGGGACTGACATCCGCATCCTGCAACGCCTAAATTCACTTCCCAGCACCTTGCCCAACACAGCTTGCATTCATCTACTGCAAGGGCAGCTATCCCTTATAACTCCTCTGCTTAATAAGCTAAATCATCCCTGCTGGAGCAAGATCGTTAGCTCTCCTGGAGCTGTGGTACATGGCACTGCCTTCTGCAGCACGTAGAAATCACGTTTGAGGGGTGCAGGCATTCAAACCTCTTGTGAAAGAGCAATTGCACAGCCTGGCCAAGGTTGAAACAGGAAGAAGGGTTTTCCCAGCTCCGAAATTCCTGTTTGTCTCCTGGCAAGCCCTGGGGTGAAGAATCTCCATCTGAGCCACGTCCTAGGGCCACAGTCACAACTGCTGCCCTGGCTCTTGGCCACACTCCTGCCCCAGGTACGATCTCACATCCCAGTTGATTCAGGACACCCCTTCGTTCCCATGACTAATCCTAGGCTGTCCTCTGCGCTGGGCTCCAGCCTGTTTCTGCAGCAGGCAACCCTGGATTAATTCCCCTCAGGCACATAAGAAGCAGGTCATTTAAACCAGCCACTGAGTTTGTTAAAACAGGGAGATAAGCACTTCCAGAAACTGTCTCCATCATGAGATCTGGAGTGGTTCAGATGATGGGAGGTGGTGGGAGGAGAAGAGGCTGCCCTTCCCCACCCCTACAGCTCTACCGGGATGCCCTGAGCCATCTTGTCTCTCCCAGTTTCTTCCCAGTGCAAGATCCTGCGCTGCAACTCCGAGTACGTGGCTGCCACTCTCAACCTACGTGGCTCCAACAGGAATGCAGCGTACTGCAACGCCCTCCGCTCCTATTCCCACTGCACCCGCAAGACGGCTCGCACATGCCGGGGCGACCTGGCCTACCACTCCGCCGTCCACGGCATCGAGGACCTCATGATCCAGAACAACTGCTCCAAGGAGGGTCCCACATCACCGCCCCGACCCCGGCCCCCAGCCCCCAACCATCAGGGCTTTGAGTCCCTCGATATCTGCAACTATGAGAAGAGTTTTCTCTACAAACACGGCCAGCCCCCCAGCTACCAGCACTGTGCGGCTTTTGGGGACCCCCATATCCGCACTTTCCACGATGACTTCCACACTTGCCGAGTGGAGGGCTCCTGGCCTCTTTTGGACAATGACTACTTGTTCGTGCAAGCAACCAGCTCTCCAGTGGCGAAGGGGTCCAATGCTACAGTCACTAGCAAGGTAATACTCATGTATAGGGCTTGGCAGCAAACACATACACCTCTGGGATGCAGCAACGGCTTAGGACACTCCCTAAAATGGCTGGGGAGGGCAGCAATAGCTTCAGCTAAACCCACATAGGATCAGGAATGAATGTCTGCAGGAGCAAGTGGGATGAAGGTCCCTGAGGGGACCAGAGAGGTTTGCAAATGCTCCCATTGCTGCCTGGGGGTGGATTACTGTGTGGTTCATGGGTTACCTGCATGCAGTCCAGCCAGGCTTGGCTCTGTCTGAGTTTTCAGTTGCTTACATGGTATTAAAGAAAGTAGGGAAGGTGCTGCTTTTCCAAAAGGACTGCAGCAATGTGGGAGAGATGGTTTGGGGCAGAGGGGAATGCATCGGTGAGGCAGAAGTGTGCGATCTGCTTTGCCCTCCGCTAGATAGCTGGTACCTGGGGTGGGGACACAGCTGCCACTTTCACACCCAGCAAGTGAGATCAAACCCCCTTTGATCTGCCCTCTGCAGCTCACCATCATCTTCAAGAACATGAAGGAATGCATTGACCAGAAGGTCTACCAGGCTGAGATAGACAACCTCCCGGCAGCCTTTGAGGACGGCTCGGTGAACGGGGGTGAGAGGCCGGGTGGGAGCAGTTTGGTTATCCGGGAGCGCAGTCCTGGGCAGCACGTGGAAATCCAGGCGGAGTACATCGGCACCACCATCGCCGTCCGTCAGGCCGGCCGTCAGCTCTCCTTCTCCATCCGGGCAGCTGAGGAGGTGGCACGTGCCTTCACAGAGGAGCAAGACCTGCAGCTCTGCGTGGGTGGCTGTCCCCGCAGCCAGCGCATTTCCCGCAGCGAGTGCTGCCGCGGCCACGTGGCGACCGAGATGGCCCGGGCGCTCTGCAAGGAATTGTTGCCTGTGGAGGACGTCTACTTCCAGTCGTGTGTCTTTGATGTGGTAACCTCGGGGGATGCCAACTTCACCATGGCAGCTCACGGGGCCCTGGAGGATGCCAGGGTCTTCCTTCCCAATGCTGAGAAACTGCACATCTTCCAGGTTGGGGCAGGCTGTCCACACGTGTCTTCTTCCTTCCTCCTCCTCCTCCTCACCTCTGGTCTTTGGGCTGTTTTGTCGCACTTTTAACTCTCACTGGCATTGCATAGAGCACAGGGGGAACGTAGAGCCAGTCCACAGGGGTAATGTGAGAGACCTGCTGACGCAAGTCCTATGCCTTGCAGATCAAGAGGGTTGCCTTACCTAGGATCAAGTGTCTCTGTGGCAATAAGGAATCAGAGACCCAGACCTTTGGAGAGGGGAGCACTGGAGATGAAAGACTGCAAGACACTGGCTTGCATCCACTATTCTCACACCTACAGCACCAATTGAACCTGGTTCCTCTCCCAAAGGCAGATCACATTTTTTTCTGTTGGATTCAGATGCATTTCTTTTTTCTAAAGATGAGGACATTGCTGCCGTATCAAAGAAGAAGAAACACCCGGGGTGAAGACACGTTTAGAAAACCTCTCTGCCCTTCAAAGCCTTTCCATAAACTTGCTTTACACCTTTCTTCCAGTGTTACTACAGCAGAATTTTATTCAGGAACCTTATGGGTTCAGAAATAATGGGCTTAAAGCCCGGATCCCAATTTTTAGCAGTCAAAAACTGTTGTTTGGTAGATTTGGGGCCCCTTGACCCAGCTGCTACCAAAGCAATGTGAGAGTGAAGCAAGGCAACAAGTTGGTTATCAGAGTGTTGTGACCAAGGCTTGAGATTTTTGAGCTAGAAATCAATCATTTTGTACTGTATTCTCCTCTCTCTGGATCAGTAACATGCTCATTTCCAGCATCAGGAGCTGCAGAGCATCAGGTCTCTGACATTTCAGGCTATCGTTGCTATTTTTCCTTGTTGTCTTGGCACCTGTCTAGGACTCAATATAGCCAGTTCTGGACTTTGGACCAGCGTTGAGTTTCAGTGAGGAAAAATACCCCTTGGTATTACTCTCCGTTGGCCCCAACTTTCTCTGTCACAACCCCATTCAAATCCAACCCAGACTGTGGGTTTCACTTGCAAAAGAGAATTAATAATGAAGACACGGAGCTGGCAAAAAGCCATATGACTGTATCGATGGGCGGGGGAACTACTAGCAGATGTACATAAATACAGAGGTGAGGCCAAATTAGATGTTTAATATATTTAAGAGGTTTTAAGTAAAGACGTAGAGTTCTATATGATAAGAAATATTTTCCATATTGAAATACTTTCTTTTTAATAAAGAGGGCTCACATTAAAACCTTTGCCGTTCCTGTCCCATGGAGCCATAAGAAGAGCCTTGTAAAGCCTCATGGAGGCAAAGAAATGAGCTGGCAGACATGGGCAGGATTTGGGCATGCAGCTCAGGGAAAGAGAACTGCAGATCATCCAGGTACGGAGGAGCTATCAAGATGTAAAGCAAGGTTTTACAATTCATATTTCAGTCTATCTGCAGTTTCTTTGGTCATCTTTTTTTTTTCTTGCTGTTCTGCTGAGGGCACAAAGAGTAATTATGGAAATGTTTCTTAGATATCTCAGCATATTTCCTCCTCCAACATGCACTCAAAGCACATGGTGACTAGTGTGAGAGCTTCTCTGTTTCTTGTATGGTGCTCTCACTAATTCCTGAACGTTTTGACATTAAAGGTGTCTATTTTTGAAGTCCTCATTTCCTGTCATCTGTCTCTTTATTTCTTTGGTCGGCAGCAGCAGGTGAAGATAATAATATCTCGCCTCCCACCCACTGCTCCTTTTACTCTGGAGCACTTTGTGGTCTATATATACCTACACTGAATGAGGAGAGGAAGCCAGCCTGCCTTGCTGCTCTGCTCCACTACTTTGCAGGACACTGCAAGTCCCCCTTGTAGCAATGTTCCCCATAGGGGTAAAATCCTCAAGAGCTCTGAAGAGGCTGCAGGGACGATAGTGCTGGAGCTACTTAAGAGAAACAGGAGTGACTTGATACAGTAACAAAAGGTAGCCACTCCCAGGGTGTGAAACAGCAGCTCTTCAACAGCACGCAGCAATGCTACACGACTGCCAGAAACAGTGTCACAGTCAAATGTTATGATGCAGAATATAATTATCCATTAGATTTTGGCCAATGGAGCCAATGAACAAGAACGCCATGGGGAAAGGGGGGCTTTCCTAAGGGAGAGATGAGGATCTCGCTGGCTGATGACCATTGCAGGTGAGCGGGGCCACACTTGCCACCCAGACCCAGCCTCTTGGTATATCCACAGTCATAAAACAGGAATAGAAGAGTCCCCAGGATCCACCAGCAACATGAAGGTGGCTGGGGAGGTGATCCTGAGCGAGCCCTGGACTCATGGGCATGGCAGGGAAGTGGCACAAGCAGAGCCCAGCCCACCACGTCTCTCATAGCATCGTGCTAGCTCTGTCCCGACTGAGGAGTGTGGTGAGTGCTAACCCAGAGCTTTGGAGGAAGGCTGTTATTCAGACTCACTCTTCCCAACCTGCTCATGAACATTCCACCTGGGAAGGAGGCAATGAATTGGGCTCCAAGGGCTTTGCTCTCATTGAAAAGAAAAGCAGAGTTTCCTGGGTCCTGTGAAAGGTGGATTCAAGACCCTTCAGACATCACTCACCTGACAAACCCCAAAACATATGAGAACCATAGAATATCTTAAGTTGGAAGGGATCCATAAGGACCATTGAGTCCAACTCCCTGCAACTAAAACTAAACCATATGACTAAAAGCATCATCCAGATGCTCCTTGAAGAGAGGACTTTGGCCAGCACTCTCTGGAAAAGGTGAGCTGGACCATCCTGAGCAGCTCATGGAGGTCTGAAGCTCTAATTCTGGTTGGAGCAGGTATTGGGGAGTCACAGCATGTCACAGCCAAGGCCTCCACCTCCCTTACATACGATGCAGATGCTTAAACCTGAGCTGCAGCCCAGCTAGGGTCCAGCAACGCAGAAGGAACATGCACAGCGTTGAATGGGTTTGTGCCTGTTCTCCAAATTGTTCTGTAGTCTGCATCCTCAACGTAATGATTGCCGAGGAAGCAAGACCTTTGAAAGATGTGCTAAAGTCTGTAAGTAGAAAAGAGACCTTTCCACCCCTGACAGATTGCAGTCTGAAATAAAGAAGTGGAACGTAGGCGTGGATCCAAGCCCCACCGATGTCGACGAGTAATTCCATTGACGTCAGTAGACTTTGGATCAAGCCCTTAAATTTCATAGCATATGTCACCTGCTAAAAAAGACTCTGGCAACACTGGCCAGCATTTTCAAAAGCAAGCCCAGTTTGGGCCATTCTGCATCCAGATGCCCAACCTGGGCAACTGGAGCAAGGGAATTCCCTTGCCCAGGATCAGACCTGTGGTTTGCCTACCCTGGTAGGTGATTGTCAACAGCAGCCAGCACCAAGTTTCACAGGAAGGTGTGAGAAGTCTGGGACAATCTGCTCCTCTTACATCCCGTCTCACTCTGATTTCTAGTAGTTAGAGAAATGCCAAGGCCTTGGGGCATGGGGTATAGTAGCCAAACCTGAATCTTCATTAGCAGTTGCTTCTACATATCATAAACCAGCCTGATCATCAGAGGTGGCCAGGTTTGCCAGCTCCCAGTGTGGCAGTGAGGGCACATAGCTGTTTAAGTGGGAGCTGCCAAGCCTTTAACCTGCAAACCAGAGCTCTCCAGATCAGAAGTAGGGCTTCAAAACCACAGCACTGGTTTAAAAGCCACCCAAATGTGTGTGTCTCCTGCTAAAGTCCAGCATGTTTTGTTAGCCAGAAGTTAAGGCCAAGGCAAGAACTTCCTCCACAAGGTTCAGGGTTAGATTCGGCTTCCTCATGTTCCTAACGGCCAACGCCTTGAGCAACGTCACCAGCAGAGAAGGGAACAGGGACAGCAGCTGAAATAGGTACATCTTGGTGTGGAATGCTCCGTCATATTCTTCCTCATTTGGCATGAAAAACAATCTTAAATCACAGGAAAAAAAAAAAAAAGATATAAGATGCCAGTGGCATTTGGGCAGCAGATGCACAGAAGCCAGATGTCTGGAGGTCCAACCTCCCCTTGCCCTCATGAAGTGGCAAACACCACGGTTTTCAGCCTCTTACAGCCATTCCTCCTCCTTGTAAATACACAAAGTAAAGATTAACGCTCATTCTTACGTCTACAAATACACAAGCAGCATGCTCAAAACACGAGAAATTGGCTCATAGCAGCCAAATCTAAAAGCAGCTTCACTCACCTCCTCTTAAACTTTGTACCTAGGACTGGGCAGGTTGAAAAACACCAATATCCTTAGTCTGTCGTGTCTGTAATCCAACCAACCGGCCCGCACGGGTGGTGGGAGGAAAATCATTGCTGTGCCATTCCTGGCAAGGCCTCTAGATGTCCACACAGCCCAAAGTATGAGAAGGACTTCGGAGGAGTCAGCAGCTCCACAGCCCAGGGGATGTCCATTCTCACCCCAAACACCACGAAATGCTCCCAAAAAGGTTCCATCGTTTGGCCTTGCTGCCTGTGAGATCGGTGAAAGAGGTCTAGGAGGGGATTGCCCCTCCTACCCCCCAATTATAGTCACCCAACCCGGTTGTCTATAAATTAGGGAGCTTGATGTTTGGGGTGAGCATGTCTGGTGGGGATCCCCTTGCTCCCAAGCTCACTCACACATGCTGGCAGCCTCAGAGTAGCTTTGGCTGCTGAAAAATAAGAAAAGTTCCTTATTTCTTTGCTCTCTCCAGCATCTGCAGAACCTGCTGAGGCCTTTCAAGGGACAAATGGACAAAGGAGGGATGGAAGCTCAGGAAATCAAGACACTTTTTCTTCCCTTCATAACAACATATTTAAAACTCAGCTGACACCAAAGCAAAAAAGGGACCTAGCAGTCTGGTCTGGCAAAGAGAGGAGCTGGATTTGTTCTTTTAGAAGAGGAAGGCTTGGCCAACGGAGCCGAGAGCAGTGGGTTTAACCGGCCTTGCCTTGAGCTGGGAGCCCAGGAGAGGTCATGCTCTCCCAGCCGGAGGAAAGAGCTGATGCAACTGAGTTTTCCTGCCCCGACCAGATGATAGACACGGGACTTCCCAAACTCTGAATTCAAATTCCTCCTTGTTTATGGATGACTGAGCTCAGTCTCTTGTCACTGGGTGGTGACACTTAGCTCTGGCTTTCCCCTTCCTCTGTTGCAAGAACACAATCTGGCCAGAAAAGAAATGAAGAAATCCCACCACAGCAAAGAACCATCTGTCAGGGAGAGCTTTTGTATCGCACTTCTTGGTGGGAGCTGGAAACTCGGGGCTCTGGGGGAAAAGTCCTCACACCGGAGCCCTGAGAGGACTTCTCCCCGCTCAGCAGGGATGGCAAACGGGGAAAAGGGATCCCGCTCCGTGATATGTGTGCCACAAAGCATTTCAAAACAGTACACAGCCTGCACAGTGCTAGGAAGCACAGCCAGCAGTAACACAAGCCACTGCTGTGGACGATAGCAGCAAAAAAAAGCTGATTTTGGAAACCCCTAATGGGGATCTGCCCTGAGAGCTTTCCAACCCGTTTCTGTTAGATCCCTCAAGAGCTGTCAAACAAACACCAGTCCTGTTCACCTCTCTATTCCAGCAAACTAGCGGTGCTGTGCCCTTCCCACCCTGCCTCAAGCCAAGCCCCGCAAACCTTAACATCCTCACCAAAACTGCTGGGTTTATTTAGAAACTGAAACAAGAGATGCTACCCTTGCTTCACTGCCTGCTTTCAAACCTAGAAATCTCAGGCGGCCCTTTTGCTGTTGAATGACTGCCCTGGCCACAGCCAAATGTGAGCAGTGAAAAGCCAAGCGTGGGACAAGCGGTGGCTTTCCAGGAGCCACTCAAGTCCCACGGTCCCTCGTTTTCCAGCTGCAGCAACACACCCCCAATGCAATCAGCATGGGATTTATTTATTATGTTCCCTGTACATAAACAACCTCACCAAAGGAAATGCCTTTTCCACCCTGGCTCCTGCTCTCGCCCACACAGCAGGCACACTCTGTCCCTTTGCTCGGGCCACTGTAAATCCCTTGGCGTCCCTCTCTTCCCCCCCCACTTCCTTGCCTCGAATTTGCTGGAAGCAGCCATATATGGTGAAAAAAACAGGAAACAGCACCAAGAAGCTCCAGGGCTGCAGCCTCCAGCAGGCACCCACCAGCTCTCCCAGCAATTCAGCCGGTTGTCTGATGGAGGGGGCAAAGGACAGCCTGCTATGAAAGGAGTGTGGCTTCTCCAGGCAACGATGGGTAGTGGCTCCCGATAACCTAGACCAGAAAATTAAAAAAGGGTTTCATCAGCATTGGGCTTTTATTACAAGTGGGATTCAGATGGATGGTGGGAATAAAGGTGGTTTCCAGCAAGGCACAATGTGGCCAGCACAGAGCGCGGTGCTGAAAGCTGTTGTATTGCCCAGTTTCTGCCTTACCCAATTCCTTCTCCATGACCCACACAGCAGCCCCGGCTTTCAGTGAGTCACCTCAGGGCCTGGTTTCTCACTCAGCCCAACCCTGCTGCTTTTTCAACCAGGATATCCCCAGCATATAACATTAGTCATGCAGCTCTCCTTGCCATCCCTCGCCCCCGGCCAGGCACACCAGGAGAGGACAAGGCTCTGGCCACTCTCCCCATCCACCCTCAGCAGCAGCTTTGCTCTCATTTAAGGGTGGGGGGATCCTCCAAGCACCACGATCCCTGTGGGAAATAAACAGAAAGGGGGATGAATGCCTTAAAATAATTGCTTAGTGGGAGCAAGGAAGCCCCCAAGAGCTGGTCTCTGCCCAGAAATCCAACTGGCTTCTCTTCTGGTGCCCTTGTTTTCTGAAGGGGACGTGACATTTTGAAGCTTTCATTTTTACAAGCTAAAATTCCTAAGCGTTTCTGAAGCCCTTGCTTAATCAAGGGTGCTGCTTGCGTGGGAAACCTTGTGAACCATGTCTCAGCCCTGAGGAAATTACAGCTGCTCCCTCTTCTGCAGAAGGACTAGGGAGGCATTTCCAGCCAGATAGGGGTCAGGGGAGCAAAGGGCAAAAGCTGATTGACAGATAAAGAAAATATTGGAGACGATTCAGGCCATGGAACGTGCCTTGGATGGTATCTTCGGCAAACTCTTTGGCTTAGAACTCATTAGTCTTTTGACATTGTTGGAATGTATTTTACTGTCCGAGAGCAAGCAGCCATGGGCTGCGAAAGCCAGGCTGGTTACATCTTCCTTGGAAAGATGGGCACCAAAGGAAACCGGAGAGGGAGAGCGTAAACACAGCTCCTAAGGGAATGCTGGACACAGATCCAAGCCAGGGTCTTTGGGATCAAATATCCCATAGCTGGCAACGCTGGAAAGAGAGCTTTCCTCATTTTGCCAAATTAGAACAAATCCGCAATTCTTCGCTAATCCAGCACCTCTTTTCCTAGCGTGCAGTGGGAGACAATGGGGCAAGCTTGCCAGGACCAGAGGCGGCAGGAAAAAGGTGCAGTTCCTCCATTACGTACCTAATTGTGAAATAATTCTCTCACAGTAAGGAAATTTGTCCTGCAGTTTGGCAGGCGAACAGTTTATGCCCTACAGTTTATCTGGCCAGTTTATCGGTTTATACTAACAGGTGTGAATTAACTCTGGGGGAAGGAGAGGATGGCAGAGAAAGAAAAGCACGGTGCGTGCCAGAAACACACAGACAAACAAGCTCCAAAGGACAACGGAGACAACTCCTAACAAAAACACATGCCTTTTCCTTGTTCAGGGTGGGAAGGTCTTGGAAGCCCCCATTTTCCATTCCTGCTTTGTTGGGTGGCTCCAAAAATATTGTTCTCCCATTTCCTGCACTCCCTGTGTTTTCCTGAGCTGTAAAACCATTAACGGCTTTTAAAACCAAGGGCAAAATAAGCCCCCGCCTGTCAGGGAAGAATGTCTGCTCAGCAAAAATTATCTAGGAAGGAAAATTCGAGGGCTTCTCTGAGTTGAAAGCCTCCTGTGGGGCACAACACAACTCTCCCTGCTCCCCAAATCCTGCCTGGAAAACAGGAATGAGGGGCCTGCCCCAGGTACAGTTTATAGGAAGGATGTGGTTGTTTGCCCTCCCTTAGATCGAGGCAGACTTGTTGACGAGAAAAAAATCCCCCATTTTCTATGGCGAACAGCAAGAAACATCTAGACATTGCAATCTTAAAAATAAACACTTGCCTCAGATTTTCTCATCTGCTACTTTCTGTGTTGTTGTCTCCCCCCC
>JANZLQ010000092.1:10788420-10804903 GCA_026212715.1 Elanus axillaris | reverse complement strand
GTTTGGACTTGGAACACACGGGTAGAAATGAGGATCCATCATCGGCGTCTCCTGTCCGGACTCCTGCTCCGTCGGCGCCCACCCCTGGACAAAAGGGGACAGAGACTGTCGGGGTGGTTTATTGGCATTTCCAGCCCACACCATGATTTCACTCTCTCTAATCTAGTGGCTTTCTACAATGGAGTGGTGTCATTAGTGGACAACTGATGTCATCTACCCAGACTTCTGTAGGGCCCTGTATATGGTGCATGTCTATGTCAAAGAGCTCTGGGCGTGGTGGATGGACTGGTGGGTGGACAAGTTGTTGCCTGGATGACCATGTCCAAAGAGTTACAGTCAACAGCTGAACGTCCCAGCAAAAACCAGTAACAGGCGCTGTCCCTCAGGGATCCATACTGGGACCATAATACCTTCACTGGTGGCATGGATGGGGGATCAAACGTACCCCCAGGAAGGGTGGGCAGCCAATACGCAGCTGAGGGAGGACAGGGTGGCATCCAGAAAGACCTGGACACGCTGGAGGAGTGGGCTGGTGTGAAGGTCCCGAGGGTCATGCACACGGGTGGGGGGGGCAATTCCAAGAGAACTTGGGGGTACGGGTGGGTGACAAATGGGACCTGACCTGGCAATGTGCGCTGGCAGCCCAGCAAGCCAACCATCTCCTGGGCTGCATCACCAGCAGCATAGCCAGCAGGTTGAGGGAGGTGATTCTGCCCCTCTGCTGTGCTCTGGTGAGACCCCCCCCTGGAGCTCTGCACCCAGCTCGGGTGTCCTCAGCACAAGAAAAACATGGAGCTGTGAGAGCGGGTCCGGAGGGGGAACACAAAAATGATCCAAAAGCTGGAACACCTCTGCTACAAAGAGAGGCTGAGAGGCCTGAGAGAAGAGAAGGCTCCAGGGAGATCTCACTGTGGCCTTTCAATATAAAAAGGGGCTTATAAGAAAGATGGAGAGACTTTTTACAAGGGCCTGTAGTGACAGGACAAGGGGCAGTTGTTTTAAACTGGAAGAGGGTAGGTTTAAATCAGACAGAAGGAAGAAAGTTTTTTATGGCAAAGGTGGTGAGGCACTGGCACAGAGTGCCCAGAGAGGTCGTCAATGCCCCATTGCTAGAGACATTTGAGGTTGGGTTGGACAGGGATCTGAGCAACCTGATCAAGTGGGAGATGTCCCTGCCATGGTCTAGATGGTCTTTGAAAGGTCCCTCCCAACTCAAACCCTTCTCTGATTCACCCCAGCATGGGTTCCAGAGCTTTCTTGACCAGGCAAATAAGCTGGTCTCTGGCATGCCAAGGTCTCGCTCGCTTGCCGGCACACCTGCAGCTCAGGCCTTACCTTCTCTTTCCTTTTGGAGGCCCTCTCACGAAGCACCAATCCACACTGATGGGCTGCCCCATCAGCTCCTGGCCATTCAGCCCCTCCATGGCCGCCTGCGCCTCTTTGTAGGTTTCATACTCGACCAGAGTATATCCCTAAGGAGTGGGAGGGAGGGAGTGTGAGCCACAGCAGATCCTGGCAAGGGGGATGCCCAGTGAGGTGCTGGACATGGGAAAAGTCCCCCCCCCGAGCCCCCCAGAACCAGAGAAGGGGAAGCACGAGTGTGCGTTGCAGCCAGCCACCGACACATGGACAAGCCCAAACATCCCATAAGCCAAAATGAAGGTGGTGAAGCAGCCGAGAGGCTCGAGGGGCAAGCACAGCCCATACTGACCAGCCCCTCCTACCTTCAGGTAGCCTGTCCGTCTGTCAAGGTTCAGGTGGATGTTTTTTATCTCGCCATACTCCGCGAATTTGTCGTGGATGTCTTCTTCTGTTGCTTCCTCATGAACCCCCGTGACGAAGAGAATCCAGCCCTCCACCGCTGTGGTGTGAAAGGGGTAAGAGTTACACCAAGCACAGGGTGTGCTCTTACATCAGCTGGAGGGGTCTCAGGGAAGGGGTCACCCCCAAAAGCTGCAGTGAAGTGCAGCGCGAGCCGTACACGGGTGGGAAGGGGAGATGGAGTCTCAGAGACCAAGGCTGTTGGCTTAGCCCAAGATAAATCCTGGCAGGGCAGGGTAGGGCTCTGTCTCAGCCAGGTTTGAACCCCCATATGGAGCCGAAGACCCTCACGTTCTCCCACTGTCTCCCTTGCCTCTGGTAAAGTGCCTGCAGTGAGGGCAGGGAAGGTGCCTCCCATGATACTCACACCTCTGTGGGCCTGGCTCATCGCCGTCCTGCTCCACGCTGTCGTAGTCCTCACGCACACGAGCCCGCGAGCCCTCCTCTGGGCACAGTGAAGCGGGGAGAAAGAGAAGTGGGCAACCAGTGCCATCACTTAGGAAGACAACAGGGCCCAGACAACCACAAACCCATTTAAAACTCCCCAAAAACACAAAGATGTGGGGTGAGGGGTTCACACCAGACCACTCTCCGAGCAACTCCAAGGCAAGACCGAGGCCCAGAGGGGTGGTGAACACCCTGGAGCCTGGCACAGGAGGACAGAGCGCAATGGGTGCTCCTCACCTGAACCAAAGCCTCGGCCCTTCCGCTTCTTGGCTTTCTCCTTCAGCTTGTGGATGCTCTCTGCGGGTGAGAGGGGAGGGGGTCGGAACTGGGGTGGAGACCCAGACCACGGCCCCGCGCCCGGCTCGTCCCCCCGGGCTAGGCTCGGTACTGCGGCCTGTGGGGAGGCGGGGGGAGGGGAGAACGGGACCGGGACTTGGGTGCCGGGGGTGACAGGACACAGGAGCAGAGGTGACAGGGACGCGGCTGGGAGCTCGGCCCCGGGCGGGAGGAGGCGGGAACCTCGGGCCGGCCCGAGGCGAGGAGTCGGCGGGCCGGAACCATGCCAGGCCGGATGGTGAGGCCGGGCCGTTAGGGGACAGCCCCAGCACCGCCCTCACCGTCGCCATCCTCATCCATGGCGAAGTCTTCGCCTCCCGCCTCATGTAGATCCAGTACGTCCGCCATCTTGCCGCTCTCGCTGCCGCCGCGGTGCACGGCGGGTAGCGCGCCGGAAGCAGTACCGCATCGCTCGCCCCCATCTTGGAGAGGGTGTGTGGCGGAAGCGGCGCGCCGCCATGTTGAGGAGGGCGCGTGGCGGAAGCGCCTGCGTTGCCATCTTAAGGAGGTCAGCACATGTCGACCCGACCCGACCCGCCATGCTGGGAAGGGCGGAGGTGCCTCTTTCCCGCCCCCCCAAACTGGGGCCATACTGGGCACCACTGTCACCCCCCCGGGTGTGGCGGAGGGGGGTGACACCATCCCGGCTGCTCCTGGGTTACCAGCCCCTGCACAGGGACGGCTCAATGAAGAGGTCGGGGGCACAATCCTCCCCTTCTGCCCCAGGAGAAGAGAGAAGCCACCACAGCTACCCCAAAATCTAGTGTTTTATTGTATAAAATCATACATACAAACCGCAACGGTGTACAGTGATTTATCCTTTCAACTTTGCATTTAATTACGTGGCCCAAACAAGGAAAACAACCTGGTTTTGATGCTGAGAAAACCTGGATTTGTTCATTTTATCACCTTCCACGCAGGTCTGGAGACTGAAAAATGGTGCCTTAATTGCTAAAACCACAAGTCACAGAACAGCAAGTTTTCCTTTTCCCTTCCACCAGGAGGAATGGAAACACCCTAATCCTCCCCAATTCATTTGAGAGCAGCTGTGGGCAGCAGCAAGGCATCCAAAAGAGCTTGTGTACGATCCGGCACTGCAGGACAGGGAGTCGTGGAGAGTTTTTCGTTGAAAAGCATTAAAATTCCAACATGGAAAACACTCACTGGTGCCCAAAAAAGCAAAAAGCATGGAAGAGTCCTCTACCAGGCAGGGCACAAAAAGGCGATGGTGGAGGTGCCATGAGGTTTCTTGGGAGTTCCCTTATTTGCTGGATCAGGCCCTCAGATAAATCACCGTTTCACACGAAGGAACGCTACAGGCAGGTGTGGAAGTGCTGGTGGAGAGACGTTATTTCTGGAGCAAGTGATTAAATCCAAATACAAGGTCTAGATATTGCCAGCCAGTAAAAAAAAAAAACAACAACAAAACAACTCCACACCATTTACAATCACATTTATAAACGCGTTAAACATTAATACTGTTGTGTAAAGAGGCTGCATATAAAAAAATATATAAAAAAACCAAAATCGGCTTGTTAGGACGAGAATACAAAACTAGAATACCTACATATAATGCAATTTATAAAAATCTCCATCTCAAAACAAAGACTATTGCTCAAATATCCACCTGCCTCCACAGTCAAACATACTGTGCGAGAGGCTGCTGCAGAGAAAGGAGAGGGTGTGAGGGGTGGCTGCCGGTGGAAATAGCAGAATCCCAAAGGCTTTCTACCTCCACCCAGGGGAAAAAAAAAGAGAAAGCTCAAAGCTGCACTGAAGAAAGAAGTCTGTCTTCAATTTATATTCCTGCTGAGACACTGCTGGCGCTTCTGGGCTACGTATTGGAAAAGTAGGAAGGGATATACAGGAATTTGAACAAGTTGCTACTTTCTTGACTGAAGTTGAGCTGCAGGAATGCTTTGAAGTCAGAAAGGGCTTTTTAAAAATCTAAACAACATACAGATTTATTACTGATACATGTACAAAGAATAGGGAATTCACATAAAAAAAATAGTGCATAGAGATATTTTAGTTTCAGCAACATTTTGTTCCATCACCGCTATGACAAGGAAGGAACCACGCTCCGAAGTGGGTGCTCCCAGCTCCACCAACGGCACAGCTCTTGCCGTCACCCTCTCTCCTTGTTCAAGGCTATACTGTGTAAACGCTCCGGGCCAGGGGGGCCAAAAACCGCAGCCCATGCCTTTGTTTCGTCCAGCCCAGCAGTCACATGATTCCTTTCCTCCCGTGCCAAGTTCTCACTGAGGAATGGTAAGCTCTGCATGATCTGCTGACCTGAAGAACTACTCAGCCCTCTGCTCTACCAGAAATCCTAAGAATTGTCCCCAATAACTGTTTCTTGGCGGGGGGGGACGCAGCTGTGGAGGGAGCTGGACAACATAAATTAGGCACAGCGAAGGGTCAGGCCCCTTTACCTGTCTGACAGAAGCAAAGCAGAATTGAAGCCAAACCCTAGTCTGAGCTTTTACTGCTTGGGGCTAGTTCTGTGCTCTGGTTCAAAGGATTAAACACCGTTCTAGTTAATAAAGACTTGTATTCACAAAGCTCTCTGGGGAGAGGAGCTGAGCCCTTTCCCCTCTTATTGCTAGCGAGTTCTGAAACTCTGGCAAGGTTTTTTAAACCTTCCTTGAAAAGGCCAAGTCTGACATTTGGTTTGGAAGCTGCTCTGGGGAGAACAGCATGTCCATCTCTCATTTCTTGCAAGATTTTCAAAATTCTGCATCTTCCCCAGCTTGGCTGGGGAAGCCAAAAAACACCCAACACTCCATTTCCAGGGAAATAAACTGGCCACTTCACTCCCGCCACACCAACTGCTGGTGCTTGGGGCAGGAGTTCAGCATCTCCAGCCTGCCAGGCTGGGCTAAGCACTGTAAGAACCCAAAGAGGACTGAAAAGGAGCGGAGCAGGAGGCTCTGTTTGGTGCAGAATTAATTAAACTGTCAAGTCAAATCCCTTAAGTACTGCAGGCCCTTGTAGTTTGTTATTAGGTGCATTATTTAGATAATGAACTATGTCCTACCCCACCAGCAAAATGCCAGAGCAGGAACAGATAGAGCCACCCAACAGTCATAGGGTGATTGTGAATCCTGCCTGAGCTTGGAACTGGAATGCTGTAAGACTGATCCCCAGACTTAAGTCTGGCCAAAACAGAATCCCAGTTTTAAATCACTTTTACGTGCTTGGGAGCATTCCCCCGCACAGCTTGCATTGTAGTGTTAGAGAAAACATGTTGGTGGTTTGGTTTTGTTGTTTTTTTTTAAATTAGTGTGCTTATCAGGAAGGAGTTTTGATAGCCACTCCCCCCTACTATAGAAGCAAAATTAAAAAAAAAAAAAAAAGCACATCTGCATGACATGCATCAGTTCCAAAGAACAGAAGCTTTCTGGAAGAAGTGCTACATTTCATGGAATACTGCTGACTACATAGTACCAACGTACAGTGGAGGTGAGGTCTTCAGTGCTAATACTGAAAGGCTGTATTTTTGATGCCATCTTTAAAAAAAAGTGACAGAAGGAATTCTCTAGCAGATAGGGGGCTGAGGAGTAGGTCTACAAGTAAGTATTAAAAGGTTTAAAAATCTGTACAGGAGCTTTTTTTTTTAAAAAAAAAATCTTTAAAATGTGCAAATGGGCCACAATTCTGGAAGAGGCATTACATGCTTTACGTGACACGGGAAGGATCCCGTCAGCGTGGAGGTGTTAGCAGGCCTGGGGGAGTGGAACGACTTGCACGCCAGAGTCTAGCAGTTGGAGGAGTGCATGCTCCCCAGCTGGCCAGCTGCCAGCATCAGGATGTCTTTCTTCTCCTTATGGAAACGCAGCTCCTTCCCAGCCAGGCGGGCTTCATCCAGCTCTCTCTCCGTCGAAGCCAGCTCTCTGGAAAGGGCCCCTGGGCTATTCTGCTCCCTGTTCACCCAGTCCATGGCCATCTGGTTCCTTATGTCATCATCCAGAGCGCGGTGGGAGTAGTGAGCCAGGACCTCCTGATGGTAACGGACAGACGGAGGGGAGCTTAGCAAAGACAAGTCACTACACAGGACACGCTTCGCTTAGGAGCATCTGGCTTCCTTGCCAGCTAAGGGAGCTTAAGGAGAAGGTTATTGCAACCCTAACGCACCTAGAGTACAACTGCTCGAGACACCCAGAGTCCGGACTCACCTGTCGTGAGCACTGCCTCTCACGCATGGCTTTGAGGCTGCCGTTCCAATGCAACAGCTGGAAGACGGTCATCAGCTCCTGCAACAGCAAGAGGCATTCAGGCTGCGAGCAAATGTGGGGATGAGGATTCAGTGTTATCAGTAGTCAAGCTAGTTTCTAGCGATGGCAACAAGAAGCCGAGAAGGACTTTGCAGTATCACTTCCAGTCTTTGCAATTGCAAGGATCACGGAGTATGTTTGCAACCTCAGAGTCCATAAGCAAAAGACTTCCAGCATTAATGAGTTAAGATTTATAAAAAAGACAAGAAATCCAGAGAAGCGAGGGAGGCGGAAGGCATCACCAACATCCTAGGAGCCAGGATGCAAGGGCAAAGCCCAGCTCACCCACTAGAAAACAATCCCCTGAGCAGATGAGTGGATTACAGAGGAGACAAAGACGCTGACACTTTACTCTGCCCCAGGGATTTCAGGATTCTGCAAGTAAGACTCTGCAATCTCCCATCCTCCAAGCTAAACCACCAGCCGGAGTGGGTGACAATCCAATGTTTTGCAAGCAAACATTTCTCTCTCAAGGCCACACAAATTTTCTTTCATAAACTTGCAGTGACTAGTTAGGCTTCCCAAGCACAAACACAGCCTAAGGAATATACGTAAGAGTCATCCTGTGTAAACAGGCCCATTAATATAAACACTTCTGTCTTCCGCCTACTGAGTTATTTCCATTCAAGGGAAACGAGCCAGGCAAGAAGTCAGCTTTGAGAAAAGTTTGCCTGCAGCAAAGAACCCCAAATACAGCAACACTACAGACTTAAGGCGCCTACTTTGAGATGCCTCCAAAGCCTGCTTCACCATCTGGAGCAGAGCTACAGTCTAATTTCCCCTCTTCTAAAAATCCAATTCCAGTTGGTGCACTTACAGTCAACTCATCTGCACAAGAATCATTCTGAGTTCCTTTTGAAGCCCAAGTTTAAATTAAAAGGATTCATGACTCTCAAAGCACGGTCACAACCATATCTCTGTACGTGTGGGGATAGATGTCCTGTCTGACAATAAGGAGTGTGCTCAAAGGCTATCAAGTCACATATGGAATTCAGAGTGCTCTAAACAGTCTTTGTTACCTGGCTGCTCTGCTCCTCTCATAGGAGCAGTTTCCTCAGAAAGGCTGGAATAAAGCCGAGAAGAATCTCAGTTCTCAGTCATCTGTTCTGCATGGACTCCTTCTGCTCCATTAACGAGAACTGATAAGTGTTATAGCAGTTTCCCTCAGCAGTTTGTACTTTTCATTTCACAGATGTTTTGTCGTAACGAGAGACAGACTGAGCATATTTCAGTAGGATATGAAGATTGCTCAGATAATGCTGTGGTTTGAGGGCATGTAACAACAGTAATCAAGACTCCTAATTCCACAATCAAAATGTCTTTGGATGAAAGATCTTCACCAGCTTTCCTAAGGGAAGCCAGATCTCTCCCATTTTACAGGGAGAGGATAAACACCACAAATGAAATGGCTCGCTTAATGCCATGAGTTAAGGTACCTGGAGATACCGTCTGGACCTCCAGCACCGGTTATCTAAATACTATGGCACTGAAAACACTGGATCAGAAGAATGCACGACCCTTTCACAATACTGAGCCAGGCAAACATCAAAGAGTGTTTACAGAGAGAAGCCCAATTCAAAGTACTTTGTGGCTATACCAGCACCTGAAAGTGCCACAAATCCTGAGCTGTGTTCTAAGAGGAAAGCCCCAGTTTTATTTTGAACACAGAGCACTATGAATCTAGCTGAAAGATCAAACCAACCACCCCTTGAACTGTGTAATTAAATTATGAACAGTACCTGGAACTCCAACATCGATTTTCCCTTGTTGGATTCCAGCATGAAGCGGAAAGCACCGATCCCAGTGTTGGGATTATCAGCTTCTTCTCGATTGCCCTGCAAGAGACATTTCATACAAGAGCTGCAATTCCCAACCAAGTGCAGCTCACCTGGAACCTTCCAATTCTGCTACATCAGCTCCACTCCAGTAATTCCAGGTCAGATTAAGGAGGACAGCCTTACACACCTCAGCCTTGTGCCTGCAGACACCTTACCAGTCTAATTCAGCCTTGAATACTTGCATCGTTCACTACAGCTCTCATGAAGCAATGGAGCCCGCTCTGCTTTTGGCAATGCCACTTGAAACGGGATTTTTTCTGCAGCCCATTATGATGATTTCAAAGTTCTTACAGTACTCTGGGTACCATCAAGCGCCATGTGACTGCACAGCAAGAACTCCCTCCAGGATAAGGTATAATTAGGGCAGTAAAAGAAAAATGCAAAGCTCCCACCACTAGAAACTAAAGTTTCTGGAAAATATTTGGTTTAAAGAAAACTAGCCAATGTGACAAGCCGCTCACAGAAGTGCCACATGAATCAACATCTCAGTCTTATTATTCTGCCCTGCTCGATCTGAGGGCAGCACAATCAAACTCGAGAAGAGTGTGAGACTGTGTGGGAGGGGAAGCAGGAGAACAAGAATTGGAGCTACAGTTAAAGTTTTAATACTCAGAAGTCACTGAAAAAAAAAACCTGCCATAAAGAATTCCAGATGTAAAAGAAAACTTCTCTTCCCATGTTTTGAGGTTTTCCCCCAGTCAATCTGTCCCCATCAGCTGCAGCCGTCTGGGCACTGAAAAGCCTTACATTGAAAGATGCCAGGGCCTCCGACACACTTTTCTCAATGAACTCATCTGTGATCCTCCGGGAGGGATGCTCATTAAAGACCGAGTTCATTAGCGCAATCTTCGCAGCACTCCTTCGGGCTTCAGCCTTGGTTGGACAGAACTGAGGAGAGACAAACACCATCAGGACAGAAAGACAGTGAGATGACCAAGATCCCTTCAGCCCCATGCTCCAAACTTCTCCCTCCAACACATGAAATAGGAATTAGGTGGCAGTGTTGTGTAGTTTTGGGAAGTCGTGCTCTCAGACATCCTGAAATCATTAGGAGCTAGTTTTAAACCACAGCTATCCCAACCATGCTTAAACACAAAAATTAGGCAGGACGCTGAACTCAGCACATAGTATCTGCATCAGGAAACGCCACCAGTCAGATCATCAACAAAATTAATTAGCTTAAAACCAAAATGTAACCAAATTACTCTTAAGCACAAGGACCACTCTTCAGGATGGGTAGACCATGTAGCTGCTAGAACTGTTTCTTTTGGATACATTCTTCAAGCCAAGATAGAGAGTAACTGCCTAAAGCCACTGTAGCAAATGAATCTGAAATGCAGTCAGGACCCATTGTGATTTTTGGACCTTAATCTTTCGCATGAGATATTTGGGTTGGACATTTTCCTTTTAAACAGAAGGAGGGGAGAAACTATTGATCCAATGTTACCATTTGATTTCTAGAGTCTTTTGGCACCTTGAGAAGAGGTTCTGGGTCAAATCCAGAGCCCTTGCAAGGAAATATTACTCTAACAGTTTGTCCGAGCTGCATCCTGTAAATACATCCCAGTGCTTAATCCTGGGAAGGAGAACAAAGTATCAAAACCAGCCAATCTAACAGTTTTCTCTGATACCACATATCTTACCTCAGCTCTGCTAAGGTCCAAGTCAGTCACATGTAGGGAATACAGTACATACAGCAAAGTAAAATTTACAGCCCAACCTTCCCAGATTGAAGTCGGGTGGGGTTTTATAGGCAATTAGGAATACTTACTAGCCAGTTTGAACTTAAAGAGGGTTACAGTCAGACCCTTGTCATTCACCTGCTTCAAACCAGCAGGAAAACATTAACGCCGTGCCCAGCGCAGAAAGGTATTTGAGCACTAATTCTGGTGGGGAAAGATTCTCAGGGCACCCAAGTTAGACTGCTTTGGAGAGTGAGCTACACAGCAGGGACAGCCTCCAACCAAGCCATCGTACCTGGAAACTGCCAAAGCAGCTCCCTCCTGGCAAGGTGACATAGCAGACGTAAGGGGGGCTGTTGGAAGGGACCATCTCATATACCACGAGGGCTCCATTTTTCAGATCAGCTCCACGTGACTGCTTCATCTGCCAGAACTCCTGAAGGGCCTCCACAACGTTCACTGAGGAGACAGAAATAGAATTGAGTTCAGACACAGAAAACAAGAGCCTGGGAAGCTGGTTCCTCAGATATCACCTTCCAGGAATGGCTGCATCCAGAAACAGTACAGCATAAATGTTCAGTGTATTCCCACCTACGCAAGCAGGGCCATGCCCAGGGAGCTCAGTTATAGCTTGTATTAAAAACCATCAGCTTCAAGGGAAGCAGTAGGTGCATGACGTCAACACAAACACACCTCTCCCAGCAAGAGGAACATAAGGAGAATCACCGAGTTATAAAACAAAGCTTCCTACAGAAAAGCTCTTCTCATTTCAACAAACTTAGGGAAAAGCTTTCAGAAGAGGACTTGAAAAAGGCTGCAGAGCAGCTGGGCAGCAAGGCGCTTTTTCCTCCATGAGAGGGCTGTCAGCAGGCTCAGCAGGTTTGCTCACCTGCCTCAGCTGATCCTCAATACTGACATTCTTACATTTAAGATAAAAATAAAAGAGCTGACTTGCGTGTGCACTGTTAGACCTGCAGAAACCACCTGCCTTTACACTGAACATCACGTACAGCTCAAAACAACATGATGGAGACATAAGAAGTGACCTGAGGTGTAAAGCTACCCAGCTGAGGCCTTCTGGCAGAACTCCCTGTAATCTGGGTGGGAACATGACACAGAGAGCATGTAACAGCACAGAGAAGAATAGAAATATCTAATTGGAGAATCTCACTTGTGCCATTCACCATGGGAAGACATATAACCAAACGGTGAATCAGAGGCTAAGACCAGGATTAGCATTGTTACAGTAAGTGTTTTTTCCATCCCACTTAGGAAACCAGAGCCTAAAACGTTAGCTCTCATTGAATTTGGTAATTACAGTCTTTCCAGGAGAAGTCGTTTTTATGCAGGCACCTCTTCTGGAGCACCAGATTTGTTAGATAGGGTTTGAGCACTTACTCAAGTTTAACGACCCAGCAGCTAGTCCACACCACACGCAGCCAACCAATGCACACAGCCCTTGCAGCAATCAGCTTGCAGCCTAAATCCATGAGATTAAACTATTTTAATATGCATGCAAGAACTAGAGGTGTTTGCTGTAACAATGAGCCAGCTGTCCTGTCAATCTCCTCATTTTTGAATCCCCAGTGCCACGAGGACTTCCTTTGCTTACCCACCCTTTATTTTGTCAAGGTTTGGGCAAGAAAAAGGACCCCCACAGCATCTAATGCTTTTAGTCCCATTGAATTTGCTCTAAGCTTCTTTCTGTGCTGAAGAGTTTGACAGGTAGCTGTAGGAAGAGCCTGCCCTCAGCTCTTCCTCAGCACTACTTCTCTCAGCCTTTTTAATCTCAGCAATTGCTTTGAAGCAAGGAGATCTGCAAAATAGATTACAAGTCCTTACTAATGCAAAAGCTGTTAAAAGGACTCCACTCCAGAGTTCTTCTTTAAAGCAAAACAAGAAAAACATCCCAAAATCCCCATGCAAGCTCTCCTGTGAGGAGCTGTATACAATGCAGCAAGAACCAAGGCAGAGCACCAAGCAAGATGGGGCTGCTGTTCTCAAAGTCTCCTGGGGTAGGATTTAAAAGGGAGGTTAATTTGAGGCCACACATGAAATTTGAGATGCCAAGCCCATCACAAGCCACCCTGGCTTAACTTTTCAGTTGCCCACACAGTGCTGCAACTTTTTAGGTCTTCAGCCAGGTGGCTTTCAGGACGACAGTGAGCTTGAGCCTTTTGCTTTGTTTTATTGCATTCTGTAAGATGAAGCCAGGCAAGGAGTCACTAGCACAGTAGTTCCTCCCTAAGCATTTCCCTCCTCTTTCAACCACAGGCTTTTCAGGGCATTTATTCATAAAGCAGTCGCTTTGGATTATTTTCAAGTTTAATTTGGGGTTTTGTTTTGGGTTTTTTTGATGAAACATGCACGACTGGCAATTTTCCACTGAAGACTCACAAAAAGCCATACAAACAATACACAGTTCACTGCCAGTTCTCCAGTGCACCAGTACCCAGAGAGAATTCCCATCCATCCAGGCAGATTCCCTTCCCAGGGACGTCATGCACGTAATCCCCAATGGATTTGGGGAGACAATGCTCAATTCAGTAACGGCTTCAGGGACCGTTTGGCACGGGGCAACTGAGACTTCACAGCAGTGACCACACAAGAAACTGCAGAGAAAGCTGAGCTACATCAGGCAACGCAAATTCCCAGGACACATGGAATTACTCTGAAAATTCAGAGAAATTATAGTTTGGTTTAATTTAGTGAAGTCTGAGAAGTTGGCATTAAGAGCAGGTTAATGAGGAAATGCCACGCAACACGTGCATGGGCACATAATTGTGTTTTCAGCCCAAGACAAGGGTTCCTCTATGCCAGACACTGGCTGGGTACTTTGTTAGCAACTGGAGCAATAGGTCAGGCAGCTGAGAAGCATCTAAAAGAGGTTTTCTTCACAGACTGGATTCAACACTTCCAGCTGCCGCAGGCAGGATGGTTTTAGGAGACAAGAGACTAAAATACCTAATTGAAACTCTACAAATGCTTCAGAACAATATGCTTTTTTATAAGGCTGGAAAGCAAACCACGCCGCTACAAACAGAGGCCTGCCCATCTGCTCTCTCTTTCCCAGTGCAGCTCCAGCTACAATGCTGCACATGTCATATTTAGCAGACAAATACTGGCTGAGCGCTACAGTGTGCTAAATCCTAAGTGAAATCTTAGTCTGTATTTGCTCTGGATCAATGATTTTCAGCCTTGCTCATTCACCCCCCTCCTCCCATTAAATCACAAAATAGCAATGTGGGGGAAAGAAGCAGGAGACATGAAGTTTGCTTTCATTTACAGAAAACATCCTAAATCTTGTTATGTCTCATGGTTGCGAGAGGACAGTCCTTGAGAAGACAGGGACATCTGCACCCTGAAGGATTTTAATCCCATATGGAGCATGAAATACAACACAGTGCTCAGGCTGGGGAGAGAGAAAAATGACTGGATGGTTTGAATGCAGGTAAAGATGCTGAAGAGGTAATGTTATCTTTGCACCTTACACAAGGTCACGTTTAATGGGAAACCCAACGTGTAAAGAAAGGTATTTTAAATGCCTACAAGTAGAACAAGTCTCTCTACCAGCTTAAACCACTGGAACTCTTATTATCGGCATCAGTCACTACCTTTTAGTCTGTCTGCATTTCTGAGGGCAGGAACTGGAAATGCTGATCTTCTAGAAAAACTCTGTCACCCACCTGTGGGAGACCCACAGATTTACAGAGCACGGCTTAACCCACACAGGGCGGCTCCTGTCAGAGGCTTACCCTTTAGATTTACTACTCTGAGAAAAGACAAAGAGAAGCTGGGAGACACAAAGCAGAGCCTGCTCTGACCATCACTCATATATCTTTATTGCTTTGGAGCATAACCCCGTATCCCAGCGTTATGTATACAATAGCACATCTGACTTGCATATTAAATACAGAAGAGTAAGTGATTCCACATGGTGCTGAGTTGCTCTGGAGCCAGACGAGCAGCGGTCCCCCCGCACGCTGGTGGCGCCGACTGCCAAGCACTCACCATTTGGAAGCCTATGACCGTCTCTGCTGGACCTGCTGCCATAGCCGGAAGAAGCCGGGAACTCAAAATAGTTGCAAAGTGTCTCCTTTCGGGTGGAGTCGAAGATTCTTTCCATCACAGGGCCAGTAAAATATGTGCTTTAACCTTTTTTTCTTGTTTCCATTTTTTTTTTTCTTTTCTAAATAAAAAGGAGTGTACAAGAAACCCAGATCTGAGCCTCCTCCAGGGGCTCTCGCACGACTGGGCGCCTCTGATGCAATACTTGGAGCCCCACGGTGCCGGAGTGTGGTGGAGTACTTAACACCCCCGCAACAGCCTCTTCCAGCACCAGCAGCCTGCAAAGTTGATTTCTCCTCCCAGCCACGGGGTTTTTCATCAATAAGGTGCAGCTGTGCACAGCACAGAACTGAGGGGGATCCCAGGAAAACTGTGGCCACCAGGAGTGGGCAAGGATTGCCCAGCAGAGCCCTCTTCACTGCTGCCTTCACTGAAAGAAATGAGCTTTTTTTGTTGTGACATCAAGTTGAAGTCAAGGAATTACATACAGAGGACTACATCACTACCACATGAGAAGTGTCCTCCTTTTTAAAAACATAAAAAAATCTAAAAAACATTGAAAAAATAAACAGTCTCTATTTTCTCTTAATTTTATCACACATTTACCTGTTACAGGCACAGCACAAGCAGGAAACCTTAGCTTTAAACCACAAGCTAGGGAATTGTCTGCCCAGCTCAAGTTCCTACGCTTGCCTTCATGGTCACCTATATACTTGCCTACACCTACCCTGTCTTCTTTCCCTGATTTAGAAAAGCAAAAAACCACCTCAAAATAGGTATCTAGAAATGGGTGATACCATAAAAACAAGCCACAGAGCTTTCTAAGAAAAGGAGATCTGTGAATGTTTCTCTAGCTTGACCCCTGAAACCATGAGACTCGTTAGGGAAAAGGCAGACCCAGAGAAGCCATGGACTTGGCATTTTTACTTTACTCACTTTCATGTTTTTGGCACAAGCAGCCCCAAATAGACTGGGCTGGAGCAGGGATCCTCCTTTCCTCCCCACGCTCACTGTTAACATGACCCAAACCATACGAACTCACTCTGCAGGTCTAGGAGATCCCAAGAATGAGGATTGAGATAGCAGTAGACATCGGAAAAGTCTCCACAAATGGCACAAAACACTTATTACTGACATTGAACCTAATAACAACAGTCAAGGGTGCCTTCTCGGTCACTCTTATAGTCCATTGCATGGGCAAACCACCAGCTGAACACCACTGGGACAGGGAACATATAGCCATGGGAGAGGCTCCCGACTCTCTTCTCTACGTCATAGATCTGCAGGGAAAAGGGTGCTCAAAGCTCAGTGGTGGGAAGCAAAGGGAAGCAGGGCCCTCACCCAACAAGGCTGCCAGGCAAATTCCAGGGAAGGAAGAGTGTCTTGGAGAGGTCCACACCTTAAAGCTTACGCTGGAGAGGATAAAGGGGGAAGGGTACCATGGACCAGGGAAAATGGGTTACAACAGGAATCCCAGACACAGGAGAACTAAAGGGGAAGGAGGACTGGGATAGGACAGTCCTGGACACAAGGTCGGAAGGAAAAGGGGGAGCTGACAGGGAAACACCCGGAGAAGATGCCAAACCCTATAGCAATGGGATGGGACATGTGGCACCTGGGCTCCAGAGCAGGGCGGGGGGGAGGAAAAGGGGTAAAGAAGAGCCCCAGCCCTGGGGCACGGACTGCATGGGCAAGGAGAGAGGATCCCATGCCCTGGGAGAAGGCGGTGGGGAATAAGATGGAGGGAGAAACCGGCTCGAGCTGCAGAGGAGCCAGCCCTGGACGAGGGCGGACTCAGGGTGGGGTGGGGAGATCCGACACGGAGGAAACGGGGCGAGAAGGGGCCAAGTAAGGGAAAAGGGTCTACCCCCGGGTCCCTCGCCCTCAGCCCACCCAGATACCCCCGCCCCCCCGCCCCCCGCCCCCGCCCCCCGGCACAGCGGCGTCCCGCCCCCGGCCGGGGGTGCAGTTGGCCCCTGGCCCCGGGCCGGGGGGCCGGGGGGGGGCAGGGGTC
>JANZLQ010000092.1:10732681-10759998 GCA_026212715.1 Elanus axillaris | reverse complement strand
GGGGGGGGGGGCACAGCAGGGGTCAGAGGGACTCTGCCCACTCCCCTTCCTCCCCTCCATCCTCTCCCTCTTACCCCAGCTGGGCTTCTTCACCCGCAAGAAGCTCCCCGAGGAGGAGGAGAAGGAGGAGCAGTGAGGGCAGGCAGTGGCCCCTCGAGCCCAGCACCGTCGGGAGGGGACACATCCCTTTCCCATCCTTGGGGACAACCAGGGGCTCGGGACTCTGCCACCCCCCCTGCCTCAGCTCCATCCTTGTGGAGGGCGGTGCCTCCGCAGGGGCTGGATTGTGCTGGCACGCAGATGCAGCCAGGTGAGGTCGGGGGTCCAGCGTCGGGGCAAAGGAGCCCCCCAAGGTTTGACCCAAAGGACTTGGGGGTGGTTGTGGAAAGGGGAAATCAACCGGGCTGAAACAAGCAGCTCCACCAATAAAGTTCAGCCCCGCGGAGATACTCAAGCATGTGGTACCTGCTGCTGTACTCTGCCTGCATCTCTGCTGCACGCTGGCCTTGGGGATGCTCCAGGAGTAGAAACACTTCCTGCTCCCAGAAAAACCACCAAACCCCTCTGGAGTGACACCAGCCAGGGCCAAGAAATATAAAGGGGGTGGGGGGTCGGGAGGCATGCATGGCCACTGGATCCCTCAAAGGGCTCTAAGGTCCCTTCAGCCCTACACCTCCCCCTGCCCTTTCAGGTTCCTGCCTGGCAGAGCCATGTCTCCTCAGGGCCCAGCAAGACTCCCAGCAAGACTCCCAACAAAGCGAGTGGCTTAAATTCTGCCCCAGGGGGGAGAAATCCCTGATTTCATGCTTCAGGGCTGAGCTGGCACCATGTGCAACAGGGAGGAACTAAGAGCAGAAACGTGGCACAACCCCAAGTATCCCTAGAAGGTGTACAGCCCCCCCCAGCTCCCCCCAAACTCACCCTGAAACACTGAATAACAGGTAAAAGCAATAAGAGAAACCCAACCAAGAAAATACTTAAACCAGATCTAGCTGCAGTTAAAGCATTTTCGCTTTTGTTGTCACCACCCAATGTGGCCAAGAGCCTTTTAGCAGGTCTTAAATCCCAGCCCAGCCCTCAAAAGCACAAGATGAGTAGGTCTTCATGCTTTTAACAGAGGTCAGCCAAGCAGGGAGAGGTGGGCTGGAGGATGCAACAGCAGAATGCGAGCCGCTCTTCCAGGAACGAGCCCAGTAGGTTGCAGGGAGATGGCTCATGGCTGCATATAGGGCAGAAGTCAGCACGTCCATCTCTCTGCTTTCCTCCCCCCAAAACACACTCCCACTGCTTAAAAAAAAAAAAAAAGGTACAAGCAGCAGCAGGCAGCTGCAAGGGGAGTGTGGCCAAACCCCCATCCCCTTGCTGCTGACCTCCAGCACCTGGATAAGAATTTTTCTCACCAGAAAAGCCTTTTACAGCCACCCTATGAGGTTAATTGCATTCCTGTTAGTCCTCCGACCACTCCCCAAGCTCCTCAGGCACCTCTTCCAGCCGCAACAATCCTTCTCCACATCTGGTCTTCTTTATAAAGGCCTTTATTTGACTTAATAGCAAACAAAACACTAGTTTAAATTGAGTGTACGTAGTACACTGTTTACAGCAATGAAGCGGCAACATGTTTAGACACGACCTACCTCTCCCTCCTGCCCGCTGTCAGGCCGAGCCAGGGGTTTGACATTGCCATGTGGTGGTTTAGTGGGTGCCGTAAGCACAGAGGTTATTTGGACGATAAAAACAAGAAGTCAAATGTGGATGAAATGTTACAGAAATGGGAAAAAAAACCAACCAACCAAAAAACCCAAAGATTCCGCAAAAATAAAGAGACTCTCAAAGTTATCAGACTAAGGGAGAATTAAGATTGTGTGTTAAACACTGAGGAGTCGGCTGTTAAAATGGCTACGCAGTTAGGTCTGTTTTCCTAAAGGATGCCTTTAATGTGGTCCATACGATACAAGCCAGCTAAGGATCCTAAATGACTCACTGTGGGTGGGGGGACAGGTTGGGACAGACCTGGGGACACAGGCACATGGAGAAGGGCCAGAAAAAAAAAACCAAACAAACAAAAATAGTCCACGACAAGACAGAAAATCCTGCTTGGTACATTCCTGTTCCCAGAACCGGGGTGGGGGTTCCTGTGCATGCCGAGCACACTTTTCTCCACCAGCATGCCTCAAGAACTCTGGAAACCCTCCAATGCCTCCATCTTCACCTCTGACTCTCCCTTGAGAAAACCTAGAACACTATTTTATAGACACCGTCACTTGAATTCAAGAGAAGAGGGGGCAAAAAAAACAACCCTCCTGGATTTGATTCCACCCAGGTGGTTCAAGAGGCAGGGAAAGGGGTCAGAGGAGAGAAGTAAAAAAATCTCTTTTCCATTCCCTCCTTTACTACAAGGAGCAACACAATGGGGACACTTTCCCCACCCAAATTTGCCACCTCTTTGCCACTGAGTGGGGAGGACAGGAGTAAGCTGACCCTGTGCTGGGGAGACTGCACAAGATATCTCAGGACCACGGCAGGGTCTCCCCAACCCTCCCTGCACCAGCTCACCCCCCGTCAGATGGGGCCACATTTGAAGTAAAGGTTTCACAAGTATAAAATCAAATCAAATCACTCAAAAGACTCTGAATTTAAGAGGCGATTCCAATGGAGACGCGATTTGCTTGGAGATGCTAAGTTTCAGGAAAAAGACAGCACTCATTGCAGTAATACCACAGGGTGGGTTCCCTCCCCTGCCCTATATTTCCTGCTACTCTTTTTTTTGTTGTTTGAATTATAATACAATGTACATCCGTAGTAACGATACTCCGTCCCAAGCCCCCAGTGAAGCCCTCAAGCGTCAGAAAGTCCATCGATCATGTAGTTGGCTTTCACTACTAAAGCTGTTACTTGCTGAGGCCTCAGGGTTTTGTGTTTGCCGAGTCGAATCTTCACCTTTTAAGCTCTTCCTGCACACCGGACATGTGTCATGCTGCAAGAGAAATGCGGGAACTTCAGGGAAGTGCCACTCAGATGGCTGCTTTACCCAGATGGTTTCATCCCATCAGACATGCAGGGGTTGGCTTGGAGACGGGGCATCTCTCAGAGCCCCCACACCCATGGTTGCAGGCTCTTACCAGCTCTAACCACGGCACAATGCAGTTGCTGTGGAAGAAGTGATTGCATGGTAACTGCCGAACTTGCTCCGCTACTGTATAGTCCTCTTTGCACACAGGACACTCCAAACCCGTATCTGTAAGAGACACACAGAGTGAGGAGGGTGAAGCAGGCAGCTTAGCTCTCCGGGAACACAAACTCTGGTCTTTACAAGGCAGGTCCGTTCACATGCAACCTACTGGGGATGGCAGCATTCAGCAGCCAGGTACCAAAGAAATTCCTTACATTTTCTGCATACGACTGGCAGAAAAAAAAAAAAAAGAAAAATAAATCAAACTAAGGGTATTTTAGTTGAGTCCTGCCAAAACTTCCTCGCCCAGAATAAAGGTGGTTTTGCAAAGCTGACAGGGGATGCTTCCATTGTACATCCTCCCCCACAAGAGCCCAGCAGGCTGCTCTGCACCATCGACCATAAGACATGGCAAAAACCCAATCTCTCTTCCTTCATACCAAGCCCATAACACTAATACAGATGTCCCAGCCACAAGCAGCAGGGAGACCGAGCTCCCAGCCTCTCTCAGCTGCCAGGCTGCAAGGCCTGAGCTCTGTCAATTCAAACAGGCGAGACTGAGCATTACAACATGGAAATTCTTGGCTTCCCAGACAAGAAGAGGAGACATGGGTATATAAAAAGCACCAGACAAAAAATATCTGTTGTGGAAACAGCTTTTCTAATCAGTTTGTCTTAATGGAGCATTTTATTTTCCAGTAATAGAGCAGCTCAGAGGGAAAGGGATCCTCTAAGCAGCCTTCAGAGACAGCCTTCTGCAAACAAGGGGAGAAAAATCCCTGGGATGAGCTAATTGCAAAACCATTAACGTTATGAGAAACCCACAGGTCTTTGCTGCCAGCTGCACTGCAAGAACCTGTGAGTTTTACATGACATTTCCAGAGAAGTTCAGCAGGAATACGTTCAGAGCCTCAACTACCAGCCCTTCTTTGAGCCAATTTGAAATGGAAGCAAGCAATGCGCCAAGCCCAGCTCTGAGACCATAAACAACAGCACAGATTTTTGAGGAAGGTAAAGCAATCAGGGGTTTGGTAGGCCAAAAAGGCAGCACTTAGGGACTGTACAAACACTGTGTAGAACGAAGAAAGTCTTTGCTGATGGCCTGAATTGGCAGAGATCTGAGAGTCCCAGGAGAACTGAACACCAGAGGTGACAGCAGGAGCAAAGCTCAGGATCTTCTGAGCTTGAAGATGTGAGTATTTCCAGCCTGAGCCTAGGCAGTAGTTCAGGAAGACGAAGCAGCACTGCCTTCTACCCTCCCACATCAGCCAAGGAAGCACAAGGACACAGCAAAGAGGCTCATCCTTAGCAGAGGGAGTGGGGGAAGCTCAGGATGTATACATCAAAGCACCAGGAGATGAGTGACCTCAGACACTGGTGACTGATTTCACCTACCAACTTGTTCCTGAGTTACTGTCACCGTCGGGAGAGATGAGATCTTCTCTTTGTCGGCTGGAGGTGGTCCCGTGTTTTCCAGCTGCCCCAAGAGCTGTGGAGAAGAAAACATGGTGTACTCAGGAGCAGGGACATGGCTTTGCTGTGCAAAGCCTTGTCGTACAAACATGGAGAGTGCTATGTCCCAAAACCGGACAGCCAGGCACGACCAGCTTGGCACAGGCTGTCCCTGCGGGGATGTCTCTGACTTGGTCCTAAAGCTCCTGAAGTGACAGACTTCCCAGGCAGGCTGTGTCGCAGCTGCCCCACCAGAAACATTCCTGTTGCCCAACCCTAAGAGCAAGCTCAGGCCATTTCATCCTAGTTTAGATATTCAGTGCACAGGTGACCATTCCACCCTCTGCAGCAACATTTTCAGTGTTGAAACCTTACTTTCATGCCACCAGTCTTGACAATCTCCCTTCTAACATTGCTGCCCTCCAGATATTTTCTCTTGCATCAACAGCTGGGAGACTGAAGGACTTGAGTGGGAAGGGACACATTGCCGCAGACATGGGAGAGAGTGCTAAGCTACCCCTAGAGAATTTTGAACTGAAAGGAAATCAGTAGAGATGTTTCGAGATGAGGAAGAACCTCATACTGCAGAAACAAGGGAGACTGAGCACCTTCTGCTTCTCCCAAGGCTTGACCTGGGTGTTAGGAGGAAAGAGGAGATCTCCCAAGGCCATAAAGAGAAGCTGCTTTAGTCTAGTACTGTCACCAAACCAAGGAGCAGCCATACCAAAGCCTGCGCTCCTGTGAGTCTGTATCTCTTGCGTGGAGCCTCCAACATTTAACACGGTCTGAGCTCAAGCTGCAGTGATGGTGCTGACAGCACCTCTTTTTCCTAGTGTTATAGTTTCATGACTCATAGAAATTTTATACTGTTAAGACCCAGATTCACTGGGCAATCAGCTCAAACAGGTTCAAGCATGGTCAGGGAGAGCACAGAGAAGCATTTGTAGGAGCCTCGTTTAACACTGAAGGCCACATTAAGATGCCTGGAATGACATGAAACCCTGGAATGGGTAGGGCTGCTGCTCCAGATGCAGACAAGAGCTGAGCAGAGCCCACATATCCAGCCTGAATCTGAACTACAACACCAACTCCACTGCACTGCGCTTGCCGGGGCTTGATCTGCTCTGTTAGGTGTGGGGTGGGAAGAGGAAGGTGCTATCTCCAAGCAGCCATGTGGGCTGCAGACTCATTTTAGGAAGCAGTGGTGAGTAAGGCAGGCAAGATGGGTGTGTGATGCAGCCTGGGAAGCCGGGGGCTGCTTATGAATGGCAGCAGATGGCTTTGCCAGGCGCTTTCGGGAGGTGTCAGCACGACAACAGCAGCCAAATTAGCTCTCAGTAAAGCATCTGTCTGCTCTTCCCATCCCAGTGATGCCAACGCCCTGGAAGAGATAGTTTGTGGATGGAGGCTGGACACCCCCAATCCTCAAAGGAGCCAGACAATGCTTCCAGGGAATGGGAACGGACTCGGCTCTTCCCTCCACAAACCACAGGGGGAAATGGCTCACAGATGCAAATGGCTGAATTTGGCAAGAGATCCAGGGCTGATGTTGGATTTTCATCCTCAGCCTCTGCTGAGCCCACTGCAAGGTACCTGCAAGCCTTGCACCACACATGGGTTGACAGACGTGAACTCGGATACTTCATTTCCACAGAAATAAGGTCTGAGCCCCTGTTCCTAGACCCTCTGAAGATGCAGGGCACAAGCAACCACCAAGCCAGAGACCGATGGTCTGTTCATAGCCCTTATCCAAAACCCAGGGCTCATCTCCAGCAGTGGGACTGTCCAGAGAGGAGCCCAAAAACTTAGAGGCACAGATCAAAGCCCAGGCCAGGCAGATTGGGACTTTCTCCACCCAGGCAATTATGAGGGTCTTACCTGGGTGACAATAGCATCAAGGCCGCTCTGTCCCCACGCATAGTCCCCAGGATTTGAATGCAGCATCCCACTCCTGCAGACGGGAGCAGAGAGTCAAGGAAGCTGTTTCAACCACCCCACACATGCCCCAAGGTTTGAACAATCCTCCCAGAGAAGCCACACTAGGAGACAAAGCTCCCCAGCACCAGACCACAGCTTTTACTGGTGTGGACAGCCATGATCAAAGGCACAGTCTAAACCGCTCTTGCTACTCACCAGGAAAAAGGGTGTTGTGAGCCTGGAATCGCTGAGTTTGCAAAAAACCCTGCAAAGATCTGCTGTATTATTCTAAAGAGGGAGGAATGGAAAGAGAAAAAAAAAGAACAAGTTGAGCAAACAAGTACACGGCAGCAGCAACAGTTTAGCAAGAATGGCCCGCAAAACGTGAAATACTGCTCTGATCAATCATAGCCACATTGTTGCAAGACTCATGCCTAAGTAAATCTCTCTGCAGAAGGGCGAGCCCTCAGACACAGGGACAGCACAAAGAAACAGGGGATGCTAACTCAGAGTGTGGGAGGGCTGGGAGAGGAAATGACTGTTTCCCAAGCACTGACTCGTTTTCCTGTGGCAAGGGTTGGCACGGTTACAGGCAAAACCCACCTTTTCCACCACGCAGCTTCGATTTGTGCGAGGGGGACGAAGGATAGAGCATCTGATATGAAAACCTGCATTTTCTGGGTCCAAAGGTCACCTATTTTAAGTGCCAGGATCCCATTTCATCAGGTTTCTCCCCCAGATCCCACATTTTTTCCACTGATGGGGGAAGGAGACAATTCCAGGGGGCAATTTAGGCACTTACCCTTCGATAGCAGGAGACCTGTCAGGGCGCGAGCTGCCCCGGGATCTGTACCTCCGTGTCATGGGCAATCGTGGGGGTCGGCTTGGTCCCCAGAGATCGGCGTGGGCTTGGTGGCCCCTTTCATTGTCCCTGCTGTCTTGATCCAGTGAGCTGCTACTCAGAAAGGGTCTGAAGTCAGGAAAGAACATTGTGTGGTCCAAATGGTCCCAAAGCTGGGGGGAGAAAAAAGGAGACACAAACCACACACAGCTCTGTCACTAATCCCAGTGACTCCACTGCCAACATGGAGGCAGGGAAGTCCACCTTGACAGAAGCATTGAGCAAATTCACATGGTTGCCATGGCTCCCTGAAAAAAGTCTGGGAAACACACTTAATTATAGCCCAAACTAATCAGATGTACCACCCCCAGGAAGACCAACACGTCGGCTCTTTCCTGCTATGTACAGATCCCAACAATATATGTTTTGTTAAGCCACCCCAGGGCACTGTGGGGGTTGGTCTCCCTCTCCAAGGGCTGGGATTTAAGGGGAAATTTGAGCCTTACTTGCCACTGGCTCACTGATTGCTCCAGGTCCTCAAAGCCACAGGCAGCAAACAGATGTGGCCGAGGGAATGAAAACACGGCCCAAGAAGGAGGGTTTGTGTCCCTGGTTGTGTCCTCCAGTTCAGTGAACCTAACACTGCAGGACAGAGCAGCATGAAATGGCCAAAAACAAAAGGTCTCACACATGTCATGCTGTTTTGTGGGGTCTATCCACACAAGTAAAGCCATCTGACCCTACAGCAGATCTACCTGCTGCTGGTGGTGCAAAAACCCACCTGCTCCTTGACCAAGTCAAACTGCCAGCCCTGAGCCTCTCCAAGGGCAAGTAGAGACACAAATCAAGAGCTGCTGGGGGTAATCAATGGATCTCTGCAGAGCTCCTGGCTTTGCTCCCCGCTACAGGCTGGCAGCCTGCAGCAAAGCTGGGGGGTGCACAAAAACATCCAGGAACCCAGAGCAAGGCAGCCCCAACCCAAGCCACAGCTTGAAGCTGAGAGCCCCCTCAGCAACCCCCTCCTGCAAAAGCCATTTGGTTTTATTCCTTCCACAATTCAGATCACCCACGGAATAAAATAACAGCTGAGGAGCGCACTGAAGATTTATGATATGGATTTAGGAAAAAAATTCATAGAGGACAACAAAACAAGGAGCATCGGACAAGAAACCCTCCATGTAGAACATGAGAGCAAGCTGCTGCTCATGCGTGATACACCTGGGCCAAGCTCCGTGCTGCAAAGGTCATATTCGAAGGAGCAGTGCCCTCAGACTTACTGGGGGAATTAAATGCTACAGAGCGTTAACACGAGGGCTGTTCTTTTCTTACTTGTACTAGACCTTCATCATGTGTTATGGCGTGATCAGAGCAGCTTAATTTCCATTTCACACCGAATTAGCTCACTTTAAAATTCTCTTGCATTGCCTGGTTCAATTTGGTATTGGAGGAAAGGGAGAAGTCAAGTTTATGACCTGTTCTCTGAATTAATACCCTGCAGATGAGTTTTGCTTGTTCTCCTGCTGATTATGATCAAGATACAGCTCTGCCTGCAGCCACCCTGCTGAGAGAATACTTTCATTTATTATTAATCCTAAAAGCCATTTAAATTTACACAGCACCTTTCATGCACAGGCATCCCAAAGCTCTTTGTAAAATGACACATGGGCTATAAGACATCACTTTATCTTGCTGAAACACAGGCATTTCTGGGATATGGCGCTGGGGAGGAGCAATATAAAGGCAACAGATTTGTTCAGAAGACAAACGGATCCAGCTGAAGATTAGGGGAGGAGAGGCAAACCAGCCATATGCAGGGAACATGGAAGCAAATGGGAGGGATCCAGATCCAAAACTCAGAGCTGTAGAGGAATTTCAGTTATTAGGTTACCCCGTTTCTGGCACTGAATTGAGTGGCTTTGCTGCAGCACGTGAAGGAGGGCTCAGCAACAACACAGACCCACAAAACTACCCAGAGATAACCTTGGCCGATGAGGTGTGACTCAAGACATCGAGGAGCTCTCCTGGCAGGACTGAGAAACAGTTAAAACTTCTCAGTAACTGAGCAAACAAAATAACCTGATCTCTGAGCAAGGTCTGCTGGCAGAGGAGACGCATAGAAATTTTATTTCCATCTGTTCTACACAGCTCAGCTGAACTGCTGAATGGAAATGGAGAGCCCTGAGGAATGGAGCCTGCGATCAGAGTCTAAAGCCACCCTGCCTTCCCCAGCTCTGGAAGAGGAGCTGCTGCTGCAGCCACGAGCCCAGGGTGACTCAGGCGAGGCCACAGCATGAGTTCAGGGTGCGTATTCACAGAGCTCGACTCAGACTGTCAGCACATGCCTGGCTGTTTGAGACTTTAGGTAATGGGGTAAGAAAAGACGCTTCCAGCACTCGCTGCCCAACACCCCCTGCTCTGAGGTGCATGCAACTGAATTACAAGACTTGGACTTTATTATGAGTTTGGACTTTTAGACAGTTGCATTTCTGGTAAAACTCAGAGCAGAAATGAGCAGGGAGGAAAGGGCAGTCAGACAACACCCTCCCTGGCTGGCTGAGCATCAGACACACATCCCAGCATCTGTCAGTACTAGGGGCCAGCATGTCTTTCTAGCATCCTTCTTTTCCTGCCCTGCCCAGTGAGCAAATCTCTGGCAGGTCTCAACCCTGGCAATGTCAACAGTTTCCTCAAAATTTGCCAAGTTCCTGAAAACTCTTAGGAAGATCAGTTGTCCTTTTTGCAAGACAGTAAATGAAGATGCCCTGACATGCTGCAGCCAGAGCCAAGACTGAAAACCTCTTCATGGCTACAGGTTTTGGCTTGGGTTTTGGTTTTTTTTTTAAAAAAAAGCAAGACAGCAAAACTCACCTCTGCAAACTGTGTGGATGGGCTGTCATCTATGCCACTGCCATCTAAAAAACTGGAGAAAAACAGGTGAGTGAGAGCAGGTCACCCCTCCAGAAATCAGCTCCTCTTCCAGGGTTAAATACAGACAGGAGCTCATGTGAGCAAGACAGTCCCCACGTGGTCTGAGAGAGAAAGGGATGAGCAAACAGAGCCTGTCTGTGAGAACACAGCAGAATAATTCCTAGGAACAAAAAAGGACTATTAGAGTTAAAAGGCTTGTTTACATGCTAGCATGCTGTGCACAACCTGGTCATGGAAGAAACCTAGTTTCTAACTATCCAGACACTGGAAAAAACTCCAAAGAGGAGGCATTTGAGATGAAGCATCGTCATTCTGCGAACGAGATAGTGTGCCAAGTGCTCCAGAGGACCCCTCCAGTCTTGCCTTAAGTGACAGGTATACACTTATATTTAAGAAGACGATGTAGTGTGACATTAAGTCATCTCCTCAGTGACACCCAGCCCCAGATTCCTGCTGTGGTGGCAAGTCTCAGATAGCAAAGGTTCATGTAATCACTGCTGCCCTTCCATCTCCTCTACCCCCAACCCCAATAAAGCAGTTTTCTTAGCAATAAGAGACCAAACATAGTAAGTGCATCATATATATACGTAACAGGCATCATTTGGGATCCCTAATTTGCTGGCACTGTGTTCTGCTGTGTGACCAATGACCAAATCGGTGCTCCTAGAGAGAAAAGGTATTTCTTTCTCTTTTGGCCTGAGCTGTGAGATTGGAGAGGCAGTCAGGAGACTGAGCTGGGGCCAACACAGGAAAAAATAAAATAAATGTACTGTGAGTCACTGAGATTCAATCTTGATTCCTAAAAAAAAAAAAAAAAAAAAAAAGAAAATAATGCTTTTTGCTTTAATAGACCAAAGAAACAGGTGTCCAAAAACTGTAAGCACTTTTGTTCATGGGACCTCGTACAGCCTTAATTCACAAAACTCATCTTCTTGGAAGTCTTCCCCAAACACCTCCACATGGCTCTAGCATGAGATCAATAGCCATTTGGACTTAATACTGGATGAGACCAAAAATACAAATTCACACCAATATATAAGCTTTTCTTTTGCATTCCTTATTTTATCCTTGTTGTCCACAGTTTTTAGAGGTTTTACACCAGGTGTCTTATAAACCCAGAAGAAATGTAAACATATGGTAAAACAAGTGGTGCATTGACATGTACACTACCTGGAATCATCTGTGACTTCTTCGATAAAGCCAGATTCACATCTTGGGCAAGTGTACTCCTGTAAAGACAGAGGAAGCCAGTTTTAGCCACCAAGCACTTAGCTTGTGATTTCAGGAAAAAGATACAAGCTTAAAAAGTTACACGAGTCTAACAGGAGTCTAACCAGAGTTACAGGAGTCTAACATGGATTCCTGATCTCCACCTCCCTGTAAAGGCACTCTGGAAGACCAAAGTTTCAGTTTCATTAAGAGGATTTCAAAGCCCAGTGGTTACAGCAGATATTATTGCCTCAACTGACAACTGTGGAACAAAAAACCACCCATATCAAGATCACACAAGGTTAGTGGTGGACCAAAGAAAAATAAATTTAAAAAACCAACACACCTACAGACAATGACATTTAAGAAAAGAGCCATTGTACAGGCCTGCTGCAAAGCACCAGAACAAGGCCAGTTCCCAACCCCAACAACAGAAAGCAAGTCATTTGAATTAAATTGGTGTCAGAAAGCCAATGAGCTACCGGTAACACAGCACCGACAGGGAGCTGGATTTGCTGCCACTCGCACTGTGGGGAAGATGGCTCTCGCAGGGAACTTACCGACATGCTCTGCAATTATCAGAGTTAGAAAATAAATATTTTTTACTTTTTTCTGCCAAACCATTTTCATAAACGGGGACTCTATATGTAAGCCAGGCTTGCCAGCTGTTGATCACCGATACTACCTCTGCTCATTGCTCTGTCCTCCCACCAAGCATGCCATCCCCTTACCAAGCAAATTATTTGGGCTGCAGAAGAGGGAACACACAGCCCCAGGGCTGCTCTCCCTGGCACATCACCTGGATAAAAAGCAGCTCCTCCCAAGACCACAAAATTCTAATCCAAAAGGCTCAAACTTACACCTTTCCCACTGCTGGCTCCCTCTGAGCCTGCCCTGCCAGCTGAGGTGCTGCTGGATCAGTAGCACGGTGCTGGTCACCAGTAAAGCAGGATGGAGGTGGATGGGTTTGCTCTGTGGCTGCAAAGCTGTTAAGGATGGGACAGGGGGAACTGGATAATCCAGAGGCTTCCCTGCTCTGGAATATGCTGCTGGGGCCATCAAAGCAGAATCTGCTGCAGTGAAAAATAATAAGAAGCCAGGCTGGGTAGATGGACAGACAGACACGCACAGCCAGAGCATGGAGCATGGAGAAGAGACACCTCTGGGTCTACCTTGCAGCAGTCCCCTGAACTCAGGACCCTCTGGGCACCCCCCATCACCTCCCTATCCGTAAGCAGGGAGAAAACCTCCTGTGACCCCTCTGGACTCCTCAGCCCATGCTCATCTGGTGCTACAGAAGTGTAAGTTCTGCGTAAAGGGTGGGGAAAAGACATTATCCAGCCTCCTGACCTCCAGCCCTCCTGAAAACCACCAAAGGAGAAAAATAATTAGATTTTCCCTGTGGTTTCTCACCCCCCACAGCATTACCAAGCAGGAACACCCCCTGCCCAGGGGCAAACACAAACACAGGGAGTATCAACCAGGGCTTGCACCGGCAGGGAAAGGGAAGAAGGGCTCCATCCTCACAGCTACATGAGCACAGCAACACCGCTTTGCCAGCTATTTATCCACCAGGAGAAATAAAAGGACTGCTCACCAAAAGGAGAGCATCCTTACCAGCCTTCACCTGAGAGAAGGACACATCCAGCTGCATGACCACACATCTATCCTGGCTTCGGCACCTGGAATCGGAAGAGCCGCTCATAGAGAACCACGGAGGCAGCTGAGCTTTTAGGTGCAGTGGGGAAGATTCCTTTAGAGGAGAAAAGTTTTCTCTGTTTCCATTGCAAGCCCTTCTTTTGTCCCAGAGGTGCGGGTTGGCTTCAATTTAGGGCAAAACGTTGCCAAAACCAAAAAGCACCCCCAGATCCTCCCCCCCCAGCCCATCCCGCTGCAGGAGACAAGAGTGCTCCCAAAGCCCATGCTCTGGGCGGTGACTTTCCAACCCATGACTTGAGGGTCTCCATCCAAAAACCAACCCTCCTGATAAGAGTCTTGCTTTCTTTACTCACGCTTCCCAGACAAAAAACCCTGCCAGCATCCCGTGAGCCACAGCCTTGAGCCCTCAGTGTCAAATCCTGCTACCTAGACCTGGAGCCTGACAAGGAAGAGGAAAGATAAGACACCCACGCCAGCAGTACACCAGTTGCTCCAGCTCCTTCCTTTGAACTCCCAACACGTCACTGAGCTCAAGGACCGATTGAATTCCTGGCGCAGCGTTACCGGAGCTGGGGCACAGGTGAGACATCTCCCAGCCCTGTAACACAATGCCTTTACAGAGGCAGCTCCAAATTCACCCACATCTTTTTTTGCTTTCACGAAATGTAAGCTTCATCTTCCCATACCCTGTCACCATACAGCTCTGTCTCATTTTCCCACTGAGTCTGCATTTCCCTGGGAATGGCACATAAGCCCTCTAGACACCTCAATTAATCTCCTTTTGCTTTTCCCCCCAAGCAAAGCATTAGCTGGCAATATTTACCAGGTGCTGTGCTTACGCAGGGGCACCTCGCTTGCCAGCTTGCCAGCTGGCTAGCTGGAGCAGCTTCAGAGATGGAGAAGAGTGCAGCAGGGGGCTGCCCACAGCAGCTTTGGTCCTAAAACATGCATGATACCCCAGCCTGCAACAGGAGAAGTCGAGGTTTTCACAAAGACCCATTTAGGCAGCCGAACGTGTGGTATATTTTCAAAAGAGCTCCAGCCTTGAGTATAATGGGAACTGATGGGTGATGAGCTCTTAGAAAGGAAAAAAAAAAAAAAAAAAAAAATCTGTCTGGGGCTTTCGGCTTTGCATCCATGAATTGCAAGGCTAACGAGAATAGACGCGTGCGTTTGAAAGGGGAATGCGAGTTGCTCGGTTCTGCGTAGGAGCAAATTGTGGGGCTGAATGCCATCACGGAGAGCAAGTCTGGCTGTGCAGCCAGGAAAGCAGGGGGGTACAGCATGGACCCACCTCTGAACCAAAATTACAATACAGGAGGCAAAAAAAGAGCTCTTCTTTTTGGGAAGGTTCTGCAAAACACAGAGTACTCTCAGGTGTCCCTCTTCAGAGATGTTGGATCTAAGCTGCAAATTAGAAGCGAGGAGCAGTTAATGCCTGGCATTTCTCAAACAAAACTAATGAATACATACCAAATCTAAAGCTAGGCACTAAAATACTGGAGTCAAAAAAGCTCATTTCATACTATGCCACCAGGCTTCAGAGTGATACCAAGCCAGGATGTTCTCTGCTGCCTAAAAATCCTTCACCTAATTCATTTCCAGCATTTTCCCTGTCAAAATGACCACGTTAGAAACATTTTTTTTTTCTAAACTTAGCAGCAGGCCATGCCATCAGGGACACTGAGGGTCTGATGTGTCTCTGGAAGCTTTTGAATGTTTCTTTTTATGTTATAATCTGCATGGAAATTACCAGCACCTTGCCCAGAAGCTCAAATATATAGTCAGAGCATGAAGAGAGATAAAAATGGCATTTGGGATAAATAGCAACAGGGGGGCAGGGAGAAGGGAAACCAGAACAGACGACGGGAGGTGGGTGGGATACTGCAGAGCCATCACATGCACAGAGAGGCAAGGGCCCTTCATCTTACTTCCCCGCTCTCTGCAAGAGATTTAGGGATGCATGGGACAGCGCCAGTCTCTACCAGAGCCTCCTGCTTGCACAGAGGGAACTCGATGGGTGCCCCACATCCCAAGAACTGCCACCACAACTGTTTTGGTGAGCACAAGGACCTCATTCCCCAAGCAGGATCCAGTCGCAGTGCAAAGAAAAAGAGACTTTCCAGGGAGGCTGGCAGCATCCTATCACTCTGACTCCCCTCCAGCCTGGTCGTCTGTGTTTCCCAGAAGGAAAATAAACCAAAATCCCACCAAGAGACCTTGCTGCCTGCAGCTCTGCCTGACAGGAGCCCAGTGTGCCCTGGTCACAAGAGATGCAGGCTCATTAGCTAGAAGAAAGCAGCCAGCTGATTTCTTTAGCGACCAGAACTGGGTAGCACATACATATCTAGCACAAGTGTGTCTGTCAGGAGCAATGTTGCTAGAATTGATCCTATATAGGGCCAGAAAGGATGGACTAGAAGGTTTTTCTGCATCTGGTTTGTGGGTCCGTACACCCAGGCGGTCCCTAAGTCCCACTTCACCCCCAAAACAGAGGGAAAGATGCAAATGCAATTCCAATTAAGAAGCAAGCACAGGTGCATGGCAGAAAACCAGTCTAAGTTTTGAGGTTCCCACAGAAAACTGAACTTAAAGACTATAAAACACCAGGAAAAGTGACATGCAGGTTGCTTTGGTCCATCTACCGTGCCATTTGGGTTGTTGGGCTGAGCAGGCAAAGCAAGGCACGTGGCCAGGCTCTAGCTGAGGCACCATTTGTGCCTTTGCCCTGTTCATTGTCCCACCTGGATGCACAACAAGCCAGGAACCACCAACTCCCCCCCCCGCCCCGTCAGCATCACATCCTGCTCAGGGAACACTACAATGACCAAGCACCCTGTGCCACACTGACAAGGCCATCAGCCCTCCATCGCGGTGCTTTCAGCACTGCCAGCATCTTTCTGGCTGAGGCACCAAACCCAAGCTGCTCCCAGCCACCGTGGCCAAAGGCCCGCAGTTAATGGTGTTAGTTTGTCACCCTCACCTGCAAGGTAGGGCTCAAACCGTCCCTTTCTCATGTTCTCCTGGCTATTCCAGGTGCTGGCAACTTGGAGAGGAGAACTCAAAGCAAGCTCCCTGATCAGCAAGACATGGGCTCCGACGAATGAGAAAGTATAAGGCAAGCTGAGAAGTTTTCCCCAAGTCTTGCTCCATCCAGCAGCTGTGCACACTTCTACTCTGGTCACTTGTCCTCCCCTCAATGGCCACGAGCCCATCCAATGGCTCTAAACCCAGACATAACTTAACTACCTTCCTCTTTCTTCACCAGGCAGCTACAGGCAGGATAACTCAGCTCCACCACCCCAGGCCTGGGTTGACTCATTTGTCTTTGCCGAATTAAATATCCCCTCCTGTAATACCCACAGCTGCAATGATACTTACTCCTCACCTTTAAGTACTGGACAACATCACTCTGCACTGTCCAAACTGGCTTCACCCAGGGGGCAGCTGCTCCTTGCCTTAAATATACTGTATAGTTCATATCTGACATGGGTAAAAAGACTTGGTCTGCCCAGAGAACTAATGCTAAATCAACACTTCAGAACCATACAAATTGCAGCTCACAGAAAGACTGAGCCTCATACACCTTAAACCTCAGTTAGGAAAAGACGGCTTTTGCATTCTCATGAAGAAGCAGCAGCAAAAAGCCTCCATTGCATCTCTTCCCCTGGCAGGACGCTGGAGCATAATATGAGCTCCTAAGATCTGCTCCTGATCTCCGCTCTCAAGCTGGCACATGAGCCAGGACCGTGGCTCTCACCCTTGAAGCTCAACAACTTCTCCCCAGATCTCTGCTCCTCAAGGTGGCTTATCACCTTGACAGATGTTTTTACCATCCGAGGACTTTCCTCAAGCTACACAATGGCTGCGGAGGCTGTGGCCAGAGGGTGTTGGGAATCCAGAAGCGTATGTCTTTAAAAGGTCACTAGATGAATACTTGGAGGATTGTGATTCTTAAATCCAAGAGCGCAGGTACAGTCTCCAGCTCAGGAGATGCTTCAGCACGCAGAGGTCTAGAAGAAAGACTGCTCAGTGACCCCTTGTTTTCTACTACCTTGTCCCTAATTCCTTCCCTAGTCCCTATCAGAAAGGAGATCCAGAGCTCAAATGACCCAAGACAGCTATTTTCTGCAAAAAAGGTGTTTGGTTTTTGTTTTGTTTTTTTAATAAAAACCATATTGCCAAGAGAAGACAAAGCAGTTGTCACTCCAGACAGCAGGTGACGTCAAACGCTCTGAGACAACATCTCCCTTACCGCCTCACTACCTTACAAAGCCACACACAGTCTCCTCTGCCCCAGGACCTGACCTCAGAACTTGCTGCTTCTTCTTCCCCCCAGAGCAAGGACAGTGCGCTCAGTGAGACACAGACAGACCTTTCACTATAAATATTAAACATGCTGTCACCGGTGTTACAGACAGGGACTATCGTATCCTAACCTTGACGCTGTTTCAGTATCGCCGTGCAGTTCATCAGCCAATTCAAGCATTCCTTTGAGCTGCGCCACACTGAGCACAAGGGAAACTCCATCACTGAAACACCAGACACCTAGGCGGCAGCTTTTAACCATGCATGGTGGTGGACAGTTTGTCATCCTCGGTGTTCATGCACAGCTCTTCAAGGGTAAGGAAGCATGAAGCAAGAACAGCTCCTCTCCTGGCTTGCTCCCTGCTGAGACTGCCTGGCTTCACACCAGCGAAGAAGGGGGGGGTCAGGCCATTTCACAGGGACAGGAGCCTAGCACGGATGAAACCAGCCAGCCACAGGAGGGATGAGCAGGGGGATTGCTCCAGCCTCCTTCCACCACCTTTGGGGAGGGAAGCACCAGGCTGAAACAAGCACACATGGCAGCAGTCAGCACTGCAGGAGCCGTGTCACCAGGAGAGCCAAAATCCCTACTCAGCTTTGCATCTCATCCAGCCACACATTCTCTCTCTCTTGGGTTTTTCCTCCCCGCTTTAAAATAAAAACAGATCCGCAGGGCTGCAGCCCCATCAGGACAAGCACCTGCCACACACAGCAAATTGAAATAGCCAGCAGGGGATATTGTTAAACATCAGCTGGCTTCTCAGCATCAAACTCGGGCTGCAATCCGGCTGTTCAGGCAGCAATCAACCCAACAGAAGCTCCATCAAAGACCCAGTGCAGCCTCCCATTAACAATACAGGCTCCTGCTGACATGGAGGTGGCCCCCAACTGTGCCGAAAGGGCCAGAGGTGACCTGTCAAGGCACTGCCCCTGCTCGGGGCACCCATGTGTTGGCATGGGCAGTCAGGGAGCGAAGTCTATGTCACCTCTGTCCACTCTCTGGGAAGTTCCATCTTACTGCTGAAGGGAGAAGACAGCAGCTGAACTGAGGATGACTGCTGCATCTAAAACCAATGTGCTGGGAGCCCCCACCAGGTCCCAGCAATGGCAATAAACACCATGGTGGATGCATTCTGGCTTTGAAAGGAGGCAGTGGACCCACACCTCCAAATCTTGCCTGATGAGAAGCAGATCCTTTGCTCAGAGGGAGTCGGTACAAAGAAAAACCTCCCAGACAAACAATCTACAGCCAGGGCTTTAGTTTAGGTTGCCATTATCCTGGTGAGAGCAGTTAAAAAAAACAAAACAAAACAAAACAAAAACAAAACAGTGCACTCAGCATTTGTTTTGTTTTTGAAAAGACAGAGGGAGAAGTTACTTCTCTGGGGTGAGAGAAAAAAGATGTTGGGGGCACGGGACCACATCCTGGTCCTGGCAAATAGGTCCAGCTTCTCGCAGTTTATCACTTTCAGTTTTGCAGAACCACCTCTATGGAGGCAGTAATTGCTCTGCTGATGGTAGACTGAGGCACAGAGTGTTACTGGCCAAAAGAAATCAGTGCTAGGTCAGATTGGGGTGCACAAAGCCAGTGCTCCTCCTGCAAGGCAGGGTGACGGCCACCCAGCCTGGAGGGACAAGGGGACCCTCTGAGGACAGACCAAAGGGAAACAGCAAAAGCAGCTCCCAAGGTCACCCTGTTGCAAGCGTGGGCAGAGCAGCCCCATGGCCCACATCCTCCCCACAGCCACAGGTTCAGGTGACACCCCTACACCAACTATCCCCAAGCCATGGAGACAGCACTAAACCAATGCAGCGGCTGGTCATGCCACACTCCTTAAAGCACATCTGGGCACTGAGTAAAAAAAGTCTCTCCCAGTCAAGCTGACCAGCCGAGAAAGGCTGTAAGGAAGTTCTGGATATGTTTTCCTTCAAAGGGATGATGTGAAGGAACAGGTTTGGGGATGACTGATGGTCCCCAGCAGGTCATAGGGAACCTGTCCATCCCTGTCCCCACCCCAAGGCCAGGCCATAAGACTGGAGATCTCAAAAGAGCAAAACAATTCATTTCTTTGGCAGGCACAAGCTCCAAATAAATGCTTTTACAAAGCCAGGACTGTAACACCCTGCATTTCTAGACCCACCAAAAGCTTTACAATGCTTATCCCTACAGAAATCCATCTGTCTCTAGAGAGGAACGAGAGCAGAGCCCAACAGGAGAGGCAAAACAACAGCCTACACTGAGGCCTCAACCCTGAGCTGGGTTTCTGGGTGCTCTCGAAATAGAAACTGGAGCAAGACACGCTGGGAGAGCTGGGCAAGCCATCCTCCAGGCAGAGGATTCAGTGACCTCTTTAATGCCCACGCAAAGCAAAAAGGACTTTGGTCCGCCTGGGCTCCCAATTTAGCAGTAAAAGAAACCGCTCATGGCACACCGGATCCAAGGAAATGAAAAACCACCAGAGGTTTGATGTAAAGGTGTTTCAGGGAGCAGGCCTGGAGTTTTACTCCCAGGTCAAGCAAGAAAGACTACTGAGGCACCAGGCAAACCCAAGTCTCATGGATGGATGGGGTTTGAGCAGGTTTTGGACAATAATTCTTTCTAACACAGTAGATTTTGAAACACTGGAGGGTGAAGTGCTGAAGTCAGCAACAGATGGAAATGATGTAAAAAGAGAGTGGAGCAAAATTTGAGAGACAGAAGGGAAGAGAAGCATCCAAAGGTGAAGCTACTGGCTCCAGAGAAAAGGAGTTGGGATGGATCTGGATGCAGATATCCGACTTCTGTACCATCAGATGAGGATAAGCCTTGGGGGGCTGCTCGTGCCTGCAGAAGCCCCTGCTGAAGGCTGTGTCAGGGCCCCTTGACCAGATTGGGTACGAGCGCTTTTGAAGACTGCATGCACCCCTCTTACTGCCGAGAGGCCATGTCACTCCATTTGCCTGGATTTTACAGAAATCAGGGAAGGGGTCTAGGAGCCCAAGTGGTCTGTGCATGGCCACACTCTCATCTTGCTGACAGACAAGGACACAGAGGGCTCCAGCACCCTTGGACAGTAAAGGAGCAGAGAAAACCCACAACTCACAGCTCAGAAATGAATTTTTTGGGTAAACAAAGCTGGTAACTCCCTGCCTGCAGATCCCAAGGTGCCTGCAGGTGACAGGAGATAGGGTCCCCGACCAGCAGCAAAGCAAGGACAGCTTGTAAATTGGACTTGGATGTAGATGCAGCCCATGGGTAACGGCTGACGAGACATCTCCCCTCCGTCCCTCACTGCTCAGCTGGGGAAGGACGCAGGCAGCCAGATGAAGGTGGCCACCCAGTTCACCTCCTCCTTCTGCTGCTCCACACACCAGCCCTGTCTGCATCCCCCTCCAGTCTTGCCCCTACACCTTCCCAGGCTGGGCACTGGGATTATGCCCACCACCATGAGGAACAGGAGCATCAGCCCACTCCTGTCCCCTCTCCCCAAATGTCCCCCAACCTCTGCAATTGTAGGTCAAATCTACCATCCCCAAACCCCCAAAAATGAAGGGCGGAGGGGCACAATATTAAGGTCAAACCAGCCCAGACCCACTTCAAGCTGCCTTGCTGAGGGGCCACAGGGATTTGTCACCTCCCTGCTCACCCTTTTGGGGGTGTTGAGGTCACCAGATATGGGAGACTCGGTCCCACTGGGTTGGGGCTCAAGCTCTCCTCTCCTCCTCACCCAGAGGGACAGCAGCAATGAAGAACCCCTCACAGGCTCAGTTAGGGGGTGAGAGCTGGGGGTCACTCCTAGGAGGGGGGGCCACATACAGCCCCCCCAGGTGCTCTCTGCACCCTTCTGCAAGGATGTCAGCGCTTCCCAAAAGGATGAGAGGACTCATCCTCTCCTACAGCCCTACAAATGTCAGGGTGTGGGTCAACCTGTCCTCAAGAGGTTTTTTTGGAGGGTCACTGCTCTCAGCAGCCAGCAGGACTGGGGGTGGGGGGCACCTTGCACCCACAGGGTTCAGCAGGATTTGACAGCTCACCCCTTTCTACATAGCCTAGAGTGTGGAGGGGGTCACCCCTAACCACTGGGTTTCTGGAAAACCACTCCTTCCTTCCCTATGGGATTTTGGGGGTGAGCCCTTCCCTGTAGGCATCAAGAAAGTTTGGGGGTGATCACAGCAATCTCTGAGGTTTTACAGGGCATTCCTGTTTCAGGGGGCACCCGTTCCCTACACGATGGGGGGAGCAGGGGCACACTTCCCAGCAGGGGTCAACAAGGCGATGTGGTGGAGGAAGGAGGTGTGTGGGGGGGATCTCCCTTGTCTGTAAGGTTTGAAGGGAACACCCCTTCCCATAAGGGTCGGGACGACGACGACGACTTGGGGGAGGACAACCCTGCCTGCAAGGCTTGAGGAGGGATAGCCCCCCCAGGCCCCTCACCTCCGGCCCCGGCCCGCCCCCGCCGGGGGGGGGGGGTGGCAGCGGCGCTGAGAGGCCTCGGCCTCCCCCCATACACACACACACTGCGGCACCAACCCCCGGCGCTTACCGGCAGCTTGGGGCTGACCTCCCCCTTGCAGCTATGGCAGAAGAAGCGGTGCTGGGACACGGCAGCCGCCGCCGCCGCCGAGGCCTCCGCCATCTTCTCTCTCCCCCGCCTCCGCCGGCTCCCTGCCGTCAGTCCTCCGCCGAGGCAACGAGGCCGCGGCCCCACCGGGTAGAGCGTCAGCGGAATAACCCGCTAGCCTTTAAGCTTCCGGTTCGCTCGTCTGCTCCGGGCCGAAGCAAGTAAGCTCGCGTGGGTAGAGCGTCACCTCGGCCCGACGAGACGGCGCGGGCAGAGCATCCCCTGGCCCAGTCCTCCAGAGCGGGTAACGAGGCGAGGCAGTGTCGAAAATAGTGGGTGCCGGAAATAGTGGGCGGGAAACCGGAAGTACAGGTTGCCATGGTGGCCGCATGGGCCTAGTCCGGGCCTGGGTGAGTGAGAGCCTGACGGATCCCCTTCGACTGGGCTGCTGTCCCCTGGGAGGGGACACAGGGACCCCGAGCCGTCTGACAGGACCCCAGCCCTCTGTGGGAGCTATCTCACCTGGGAGGGGGACATAAGGGACCCCTCTGACATGGCTGCCCCTTGGGAGGAGGACCTATGGATCCAGGTCCCCTCAGACAGGGCTGTCACACACACACCCCCCGGGAGAAGACATAGGGACACCTCTGACTGGGCTGCCATCCCCTGGGAGAGGACAGAGGGACCCCGACCCCTCTGACATGGCTGCCCCTTGGGAGGGTGGGAACCCATGGACCCAGGCCCCCTTTGAGAAGGCTGTTATCCCCCGGGAAAGGACACAGGGACCAGCCATGTGCCAGCGTGCCCATCCCCAATCCATCTCACCCCTGCTACAGTGCCAGGGGCTGGTTTCATTCAAGACTCGGTCTCCTGCCGTACATCCCTTTTGGCACAGAGCACAGATGGGTTTCCTCGGGCGGCAGCAGCATGGCCCCCACCTTCCCATCCCCCCCTAACAGTCGTAATAACATCAGCACTCTTCCACAGCACTGCCAGGTGTTTTAATCTGCCATTGAGATGACCCAGGCAGAAATAAAGCTGTGTTCCCTCCTGCTGCAAGAACATTTTGGGGAGATTGTGGAGAAGATAGGGACTTATCTTATCAGGACAGGCACCCAGCCACTGCGGATGATTGTCAATGACACAGGGCTGTTGCTGGATCAGGTATGTCTCAAACCCACCTGCGTCGGCTTTAGCCTGGGTGCAATTGGACATATTAGATAACGCAGCCTGGACCGCTCTGATATCAGCCTGAGCTGTCAGTCCCCACCGCTGCTGGTCCTGAAGGAGAAACTGGTAGGAAAACCTTGAGAAGGACAAATGACCACTTTGCTGCTTATTAAAAAAAATTAAAATCAGGTGGGTTTTCTTAAGCAGGAGAGATGGTTCATTATCTCACTGAAAAAGTGGTCTGGGAAGGAGGAGAGTAACTCTGACTTCTCCATAGAGAGCAAAGGCAGGGAACAGAGTCCAGAGCAATGGGGATGATGTGCAGGGGACAAAATGGTGACACAAACATTGGCAGCTCAGCACCGGGGAGGGTCACAGTGGGGGGAAAATGGTGGCTGCGCAGGGAAGAAATGCTCCATGACTGCTGTGCAGCAGAATGAGCACAGCATGGATTTCTCTGTTGCCTAACCAAGCCTCGGTCTCCCTTGGGCAGGTCAAGAAAGCCCTTTGCGTCCTCATCCAACACAACCTGGTGACGTACCAGCTGCAGAAGCGAGGTTTCGTGGAGTATGAGGCCCAGTGCAAGCGGGTTCTGAGGATCCTCCGCTACCCGCGTTACATCTACACTGCCAAGACCCTCTACAATGACACGGGCGAGCTCATTGTGGAGGAGCTGCTCCTCAATGGCAAAATGACAATGAGTGCAGTGGTGAGGAAGGTGGCAGACAGGCTGACTGAAACAATGGAAGGTAAGAAGCTTCTCTCCTTAAAAAAAAAAGGGACCCAGGAGAAGGAGGAGGTGCAGCAGCTACCAGAGGCCATTTTTGCTCAGTGAATGTGGTACCAGAGGCTCTCTGGGCTGTGTTATATCAGAAAGCTGGCCAGGAACTTAGAGAATGAGCCACCCAAAGTGGCCTCACTGCCAGAGGGGTTATAAATGGTGCCCCCCACCCCAAACTGGCCTCCAAGCAGCCTGTTCATGGTGGTTCTTTGAGGACCACAGCGTTACCTCATCCTCTGGAACCGCAGGAACAGGGGGTGGCAGAGCTTGACGCCACTGTCTCTTTCCTCTGGCCTAGACGGGAAGACCATGGATTACGCTGACGTCTCCAACACATTTGTGCGCCTGGCTGACACGCATTTTGTACAGAGGTGCCCGCTGGTCCCTGAAACCTCTGAGACCTCCAGTGCACCCCCTCCCCCTGCACCAATGTTGGTGATCAATGAGAAGGACATGTATGTTGTGCCCAGGCTGAACCTCATAGGTGAGAACGCCCTTGGAGTAACTCTGGGTGCTACCAGATGGTTAGTGGGGTGTTTGGAGAGCGCTCAGCCACACACTGTTCATCTGAGACCATAACAATAGTTTTTAAAAGCAAACGCCGTCATCTGTGTTTGACAGGGAAAGGGAAGCGGAGACGCTCATGCGACGAGGAAGAGAATGGTGAACACAAGGCTAAAAAGCAGAAGCAAGATGGCGAAAGCTTGGAGGTACTGGGGATGCTGAAGCAATGTCGTCCTCAGCTCTCCGGGGCCGTAAATCAGAGCTGGGTCTGCAGCACATGGGAAGGGTGGAGGCAGCTGCCTGTTGGGCAGAACGCTGCCTGTTTTCCGCTTGTAACTTTTGCTGGGTGCACACCTATGACCCTGTCCTGCAAAGGGTTGAGCTCCTTCCTCCTCTGAGCTTACAGGCTGAAGGGATCCAGCATCGTCCCAAACACATTCTCCTGGGGAAACCAAACGAGCAGTTTTGTGGCTCCTCTCTCTCTCACTGTTCCCCCACAGCCTCCGCCTGATGATGGCATTTACTGGCAAGTCAACATTGACCGGTTCCACCAGCATTTTCGAGACCAGGGGATCGTCAGTGCCGTGGCCAACCGCATGGATCAGGTTCGTGGACGTGCTCAGATCCTCCCACAGTCATTCACGTCGGGGGGAGTTTGGTGGTTGTGGTCACGGTGGGGAGGTTTTAAACCCTGCACCAGGGCAGGCAGGGGTGGCCCACATTTGATTGCTGCTGTGGAAAGAGCCCAGGAGAGGGGGTCTCCTACACCAAGAGCTGTTTCCTTTCCCAAAACCAGACCAGCAGCGAGATTGTGCGGACAATGCTGCGGATGAGCGAAGTCACCACATCCTCCAGTGCGCCATACACCCAGCCGCTCTCTTCCAATGAGGTTGGTTCCTGCCCCTGAGAAGTCGGGGTGTAGCCGAGGCCTTTCTCCACTGGCACGGCTCTGGCACTGGGTTTGGATCAGGCAGGAAAAGTCTCTAAAGCATGTGCAGATTTAGGCAAGCTCCTTATTCCATTTTACTCCCATTTATATTCTGCCTGGTTTTCCTCCCACAGATATTCAGATCTCTTCCAGCCGGATACAACATTGTGAAGCAAGTTTTGGACCAGTATCTGACCCTGTTAGCAGATGACCCGGTAAGAAACGTGATTATTTTTACTGCCCAAATGTGAGAACTCGGTTGCGTAAACAAATTAAATGCTGCTGAATGGCAGCTCCTCACCAAGCTCCCTGCACCCAAAGTCTGTGCCACTCACTGCCTCCCTTTAGCCATGTGCTGGGGACCAAGGGAAAAAGACCAAGGGAAAAGCAGTTTTTACTGATATTTAAAAGATGCTGAAAGTGTTAAAAAAATATGGCTGATGTTCTTAGGCTGTTAAGATCACAGATTTTTTTTTTCATAAAATCTATGTAGTACTTTTTACAATCAAGATTTTAAGAAAATCAGTATTTTTATTACCTTCGGATATACTGAACTTTTTTTTTTTTTTCTTGGATATACTGAACTTTTTTTTTTTTTTCTTGTAGCTCGAGTTTGTGGGTAAATCTGGGGACAGCGGCGGGGGCATGTACACTGTCAGTATCCTTTGCAGATAAACTAGCTGCCCCAGCATGTTCCGGTGCATAAAGCAATTCCCAAGCACCAGTGTTATCTCTTGACCTCGATCTTGTACAGACCTTCACAAGGCCCTGGCATCTTTGGCGACAGCAACCCTGGAGTCTATTGTGGAGGAGAGGTGAAGCGGCGATTTGAAGACTTCTTGACCCTTTCTCGCTTCCATCCACTGATTTGTTTTCCTCTCCTGCTCAGATTTGGTTCCCGCTGTGCCAGGATATTCCGCTTGCTCCTGCGAAAGAAGCATTTGGAGCAGAAGCAAGTGGAGGATTTTGCCATGATCCCAGCCAAGGAAGCCAAGGACATGCTCTACAAAATGCTGTCGGAGAATTTTGTGTCCCTGCAGGTGAGTGTGCCCACCCTGTCACTGAAGTGAAGGTAACACAAGGGGTATGTGGACAAAGAATGAGGTTTGGGGGCTGGAGAGTGATGGATGTTGAGGTCTTGGATCTCAGAGACTTCCCCAAGTGAGAGCGGATGTTGCTCTTCTGCTCCTCACAAAATGACTTTCCAGGCATTGGGCATTTCTGAGCATCACTCCTGTGAGCAAGGGACACTGCACCCTGCACGGGACCCCAGCAAAACCCCAGCTCAGTCCCCAACCCCGTGTAGCTCACTGCAGGGACATGCTGCATGGTGAAGGCCTCCCCTTTCTCTTGCCCACCGGTAGGAGATTCCCAAGACTCCCGATCACGCACCATCCCGCACCTTCTACCTCTACACCGTGAACATCCTGTCCTCTGCACGGATGCTGCTGCACAGATGCTATAAGGTAAATCCCAGTCACTGACGTGGACGCTCCCACAGACCTGCTGGTGGGTCTGCTTAATCTACCCATCCCCAAAAGCCAGTGGTACCAGCCTGATCCCTGTTGGGTCCCCATGTGGCCTCCATCCGCACAAATATTCCCAAGCAGGGGGAGAAATCCAGGCCCACCGCGTGTGCTCCTGCTCTGGGTGGTGGAGCCTAGTGGCTCTCCGCCACTACCACCACCACACATGGTTCTGCACCACCACCATCACGTGTCGTTCACCACCACCACATGTGGTTCCCCACTACCACCATGCATGATTCTCTACCACCACGCATGGTTCTCCTCCACCACCGCACATGAGCGAGGGCAGCTGTGGGCCACCCCAACATTTCCGCACCTGTTTGGGTTCTGCAGTTGGAGTGTGGCTATCTCCCCCCCACTGCATACCCCCCCATGGTGTGT
>JANZLQ010000092.1:10709117-10731627 GCA_026212715.1 Elanus axillaris | reverse complement strand
GGGGGGGGGCTGTGCACCCCTGCGCGGTGCCGCGGGCGTCATGGTGCCACAGTGCCGCGGCCATGGCTGCCACGGGTGTCCTGGTGCCTCGATGGTGGCCATGGCAGTGCCGTGGCAATGGCCGCGCCGCCAGAACGGCCTGGTTGGCGCTGCCCTCGCCGTGCCCTGCCCGCAGAGCGTCACCGGCACCTTCTGCTCGGCACACGAGGACGCGGCCGTGGTGAGCTGCGGCCTGGACCGCGGCCGCTTCCTCCTCTCGGACGTGGCCTTCCCCGGCTCCACCACCGCCATCCTCAAGGTGGGATCCCACCCCTGGATCCCCCCCAGATGCCGCCCCCCACCCCCTCACGTCATCTTCACCCCCCCCAGAGACCCTCCTTCTGCCCCGCCAAGCGCCTGGGGGAACGGCCGGAACTCGCCCTCCCCGCCGAGCTGCGGGGCCGGGGGGTGGTCGCGGGGGTGGCCGTGCTGCTGCGGGCCAGCACCGGCCGCATCCTGCTCACCCGCCGCGCCGGCACCCTCAGCATCTTCCCCAACGTCTGGGTGCCGCCCGGTGAGTCCGGCCAGGGTGGGGGGTAGAAATACCGGGTGCTGGTTACTTTGAGGTGCCCCTAACCCCACTGTTCCTCCGCCCAGGTGGGCACGTGGAGCCAGATGAAGAGGTGAGGGGGCAACGTGTGGACCATACAGCCTCCGCTTGGGAGAGGAGAGGGGCAGCAGGTGCTGGGGGATGCTGGTGCACCCTGATACCCCCCAGCCCCCTGCCCATTTTCTCCTTGGCCACAGCTATTGGATGTGGGGCTACGGGAGCTGGAGGAGGAGATGGGGCTGCGCCTGGAAGCAGGAACCTTCTCCTGGAGGATGCTTGGCCTCTGGGAGGTAACATCCCAATCAGCTCAGTGGGGGCTCAGCACCACCACCCCGCCCCCCATGGAGCTGAGCACCCCTGGGTGAGGGGACAGCACCTGGTTGACGCATCCCCCCCACGCCCACCAACCATCCCCTGCTCAGGACCCCAGGGTCCCCTTCCATCTGCAAGCACACCCCACCCGCGTCCTGTCCCCTTCCCCCAGTCCATCTACCCACCTATGCTGAGCCAGGGGCTGCCATGCCGTCACCACATTGTCACCTACCTGCTGCTCCTCTCCACTGAGTCCCACGAGCAGCTCGAGGTGAGCACCATGACCCAGGCTGTCGCGGTTTGTCTCTGGGTGGGGAGGCGATTCTTCACCTGAGCGCTGCCTCGGGGTTCAGGCCAGGATGTGTCCCAGCAAGAGCGAGGTGAGCGCCTACGCCTGGCTGGAGCCCCCCATCCTGGAGGCCATTGCAGCCACCGAGGACGGTGCAGAGCATTTGGGAAACGGCCCCAGTGCGCTGCCAGCCACCGTCAGGTCAGGACATGCCCACACACCTCAGGGACGGGGACACTGGGGCAGTAAGAAACTGGGGTGCAGAGCCACCTCACCTTGGCCCTAATGGCTGTTCCTCTCTCAGCATCACAGTGCTGAGCAACAGCTCCCCCAGCACCACCCAGCTCTCAACCTTCCTGAACACGGCTCTGGCCAAAGGGGAGGACGTGGAACAGGTCAGCACTGGCACCAAATTTGCACTCCGGCTCTGGCTGGAGTCTCTGGGGGAGCAGGGACAAGTCCAGCCCTAGGGCAGCATCACGCTGCTCCTGCAGTTGCCAGCCAAAGGAATAAAGTTATTGCCTACATGGACCAGAGTCTGTGTTGGAGCAGGATGGGGGGTCTCAAGTGGCGGGCAAGCAAATGGAGGGCATGGGACAGGTGGGCAGGGACCCTGCCTGCCACAGGAAGCACAAGGAGAGGACAGCAGGGTGGCCCAGAAGGGTCATGGCTTAGTGAGGTGGCAGGATCAGCATCCATCAGCTAACCAAGACTGGGGTCCCCCGATAATGTACGCAAGCTGGGCTAGGTGGGCTTCTTTTGGGTTAAGGTGGCCCCTGCACCATACAGGAACTACTTCAAAGGGATTGAGCTGGGTACATGCCCCAGCGCAGCTGCCAGCTGCTCCTGGTGTGTGCGACAGGGCTGGGCTCATAAAAGACATGTTGTCACCCTGGTGGTACCTGGAGTGGAGCTGCTGTGCTTGCCGGGGGACTGGGGTCCCACTCCAGACACATCTTGTCACTGCTCGGCTGCAGGGAAAGCAGAGCAGAGTTAGGGGATGTGGGTGAGCCGAGACCATGGCAAGCCAGCCCGGTACCTCAGTGCAATCTCATGGAGAACAAATCCCCTCCTGGGGGGGGGTTTCTCAGAAGCTCCAAAAACCTGTTCAGAGGTTCACAAGCCCCGCACTCTCTTGGCCCCCCAACTCCTGCTTTTCACACCAGAGCAGAAGCAGCAGCGGTTTGGCTCCTGCCAAACCAGAGCAGCTCCACACGCCCGGTCACCACACGAATCAGCAGATCTTCAGGATTTAACAGATTTATTGCATTGAAATATTTTTCACGGTTATAATACAAGGAATAGGAAATCATCCAAGCAGAATACTGTGCGCTGCTCCCCCGTCCTGACCCACCAGCACAGACACTGCTTTGAATTTCAGGGAAGGAGCACTTTAAAAAAAAAAAAAAGGTGCTAAAAAATTTGCTACATGTGATACCTCTCCACGCTCAGCCTTGCCATGAGCAGCACCACCCATCTGCCTGTCACTGCAGGAATTCAGAGATGAGCTTGGCAGCAGAGAGCAAGCCTGTTTGGACACTCACAAAGCAGCAGGTACATCGCTGTAGAGGTTACAAACTAAAGAATACATTTAAATACATAAATAATTTGTGCAACGGGTGATGCGTTGTCCCCGGAGACAACACAACCTTCATTTAGTCCTCACGTAGATAGACAGGGAAGTCTTTGGAGTTTCATATGTACAAAAGCTGCAACTGAAAATATAGATCATATATTTGTTCTCTGTACAGGTCTGCACTGGAAATATTTAAAAGGAGGAAAACATCTACATTTTTTTAAAAAATACATCGTAATTACAACTGAGACAGTACTGTCACTAGAAGGACAGGCAGGAGGCAGCAGTGTAGTCGGCACCCGTGCTGCCTCCCTCCTGGGTTGCTTACCTCAGCCCATCCTCATGCAAGGCAGCCCTGCCTGCATCTGCTCACCCCACTCCCCACCACCTTCCATTAAAAATGAGGATTAATTTCCACAGGGGGCTTGGGAGACAGCTGCAGCCAGCCCCAGCCTCACTTGTGAGGGTCCACAGGGGTTGGGGTGGGTATACGTGCAGGACTTGCTGCTTCTGGGCAGCAGGTGCTGTTCCCGCAGTAGAGGGGGCGGTTGAATTATCTTCCTCAGCTCTTTGATATCTGTAGCAGAATCCTACATAATATAAATGATTTTAAAATATTTCTTTAAAGTCATGGGGTTTGGTTAACCCTTGGAAACAGGCCCACCCCAGAACATCCCAACGGAGCACATGCGTGCACTGATACAGCCGTGGGACGTATCCTTCCTAACAGAGGACTGGAAACCACCAGTGCAAGGCCTGGGGGCACTGGTCACACTGCAGGGAGATGGCCTTAATTGAGAGAGGAAAGACACAACCAAAGGGTTCTTGGTCAGGTCCTTCCAGCCCTGGAGAGGGAAGCCAATCCCTAGGGCAGCTACTGGAGATCTGCCCTTGTCTCCCATCCCCGGTAGAGGGAATAACAGCCATCAGCGTGGGCTTAGTCCAGGGAAATGATGTCTGGCCTGCAGCCCGCAAGCGCCATATTGCTACTTATTGTCCCATTGTGTCCGTGGCTCTCTCGCAGTGTGCTGGTGGAGACGATGCTGCTGATGCGGCCACCGGCTGGGCTGATGACACTGTGAGATCCTGCCATCACAGGGGCCAGGGGATTCATGTTTATGAAGTGGCTAGACGTGCCTCTGTACTGGAAGAAATGGCCAAGTGTGTCCTGCTCATCCAGGGAGGTGATCACGGAAGGGCTGTAATGCTGCCAAGCAAAGGAAAACCCCTGATCAGCTCACAGTACCCACAAAACCCCAGGCCCAGGCAGCCCTGTGGAGAGGGCACGCGCCTGCAGAGAGGACAGGTTGCATAGGGATCACTCCCAGAGCTCCCCAGATCAATGTACCAGTTTACCGAGACCGGCCCTGAACCATCGACACCTGCTGCCTCCTGTCAGCACAACCTAGTGCAAGCGCGGGCTTCAGAGGTGAGAATGGCAGAGAAAAGACAGCAGCAGCAGCAAGAAATAAAGCCCAGCACAGAGAAAGAAGATGGAGCCTACAGTGACCACCCTGAAAAGCCACATGTGCGTGGATCCGTGCCCTACACCAAGCCACCTCCACACAACGCGGGCAGGACTAATCAACTCTCGGTGACTGTCACCAAATCCCGCTGCTTTCTACCCTTGCTCTCTGATGTCTGCATGGATTCAACCCCAGAGAAGTAAAACATGTCCACCTCCGAGCCCTTGGCAATTCTGAATTTGCCTTATGAAAGACAAGAGGTGCTGGGCAGACACTATGTGTCTCCCTGTGGTGTCAGGCGATGCTCATGGAACTGCAAAGCTGGCATCCCCACTGCTGTCCTACAACAGTTCTCACAGAGGAAGAGGATGTAGGAGGAGGAAGGTTGGCTGAGTGAAAAGGGATGTTTTTGCCAGTCTGCAGATTTGGCGAGGAGAAAAGAAAAACAAAAACAAAACAAAAAAAAACCCACCAAAAGCCCAACTTACCTGATTTTCAGTTTGAAGGAAGGAAAACAAATCCAGACCTAGAAAAATAAAAAGGGGAAAAATAAATCTCTTGATGGTAAATAAACTTCTTGGCAGGAAGGGGAGCCAAATGGTGCTAACGGAGAGACAGAAGCAGATGGGTTCAGGCTGCTTCGGAGTACTAGATATCACACAATATTGTCAGCTCCAACTCCATCACAAACTCCAGCTCTGTTTCTACAGCCCCCCTGTAACTCATCGCCTGGCCTCAACAATGAAACAGCACAGGGCAAATTAAATTTCACTTCTCTAGAGCTGTCGCAGGGCCTGGCACCAAAACCAAGTTCCAGCAAAGCTCAGCAAACCATGAAGGACTGGGTCAGCATGGCCCCAACCAGGCTGGCAACACCATGACACTTTGAACCGCTCTGCTTCAGGGTCTTGACCAAACTCACTCCATCACACAGCAACTGCACACGCATCAAATCAGGCACAAGGGACATGTGAACTGCACGCAGGACAGAGAGAATTTTCAGGTCTCTACTGCTGACCTGATGGGTGGACTCAAGCCCATCACCTCATCTCTCTGGATAGCAGCCTCCCTGCCCATAAAACCAAGCTTTACATGCAAGTGAGGCATAAATAACTCCTGTAAAGCACACAGGGATCCCCAGACCAGGGTGTTCCTGGGAATGGTTTATTATTCCCCTCTAAGCAGGAAAGGAGAATTTACTCCTCAGTCACAGACATGAGCCCCTCTCCTTCTGCTGGGTTAGGACACACAACCTGCATCACACCCTGCCAGCCAGGAACAACAAGAGCCCATGAAAATAAGTCACAGCCTCATTCCCTTGTGGCCCTGGGACACGCTAACCAACCAAAACCTGGGTCATTACTACCTGTGATCTGTAACTAACAACCTGATTTTAAACTCTTCTGCCAGTCAAGATCTGCAGGCCCCTAGAGAAATCTCTCCAGAATCATGCCCCAGGAGGGAGGTACTCTAGTTTCCTTCTTCCCTCTTCTGTGTTGGGCCAGTGAACTCTGTCACTCAAAAATACTTGCTCTGTTCTGCAGTAGCTGCCAGGCCAAGAAAGACAATGTGTGTGCGTGACCCAAAGGCCTCCACAGCTCAGTGGAAGAGAAGGCCAGGGCACCGGCTGTTAAAGCCAGCTGCTTAGTCTGGTAAACTGGTACAATTGTGTGTATTTGGTAACTGCTGCCAGAGGTCTTGGTTGTTACCTTGAAGCTCTGAGGGCACCTGGTAGGAAGGATGGTAGTCAGGAATGGGGAGGTTGGAGATATAGTCGCTGCCAAGAGCTGCCATGGGAGGACTTCGAAGCACAGAAGACGGTTGGTGATCAATACTCAATACCCTGAAAGAGAATACAGACCCAATGAACCTTAACAAAAGTGGAACAGCATGCTGAGGGCAAAATTCCTCTGTTGCTTATCGCCAAAATAAACCCCTGATGCTACCGTACCTACAGCAAAAACAAGCCCGCCCTCCTCCCCTGTCCCGTGGTCAACAAGCTGTGTCACCTCACCCTGGCCAGATGTGGAAAGCAGCAGCAGTGCTTCCCAGGGACAGAGCAGACTCGGATCCAGTTACTGCGACGGCATCAGCATTCAGGAAAGGAAGCAAGCAGAAAGCAGGAAGCAAAACAAGCCAAAGCCCAGCAAAGCAGGGGGGTCGGGTTCCTGCGCTGCCTTACCCCTTGGGCCCGGCTGCTGTTGGAAGAGCCACGCTGGAGACTGGGCACTGCTTCTTGGCAGGCGGCTCCTCCTCATCCGACGAGCTGTCCAGAGTGAGATCAATAACCTCCACTTTTTTTTTGCCCTCCGATGAGGTCTTGCCCTCGGAGCTCACAGTGTAAAGGGAGCTGGCTGCAGAGGAAAATCAGCCATCAGCTTCAGCTGCTGAAATGGAGATGAGCAAAACACCACCACCTCTACAAGCAGGACAACCCTGTCATATACTCAGGACTTCCAAACAGCTCGTAGCAAATCCACACCCCATCCCAGAACAGAAGCATCGTCCCCACACTAACAGTCAGGTCTCCATAGCCCACCTGGAATTAATGCTGCAGTTTCAAGAGCAACCTGAATTTTTCATGCTTTTTCTAGCACTTACTCCACAGTGGTTTGCTAAGTGCCCGTCACGCTCCTGGTATTTCAGTGTGATCCCAAATACCGGCTCCCAGATGGGATCTGAAATGCTCTGAATGTTGCTTTGTAAATGTAAAAATTGTAAGTGTAAACGTTGCTTTGGCAAAAAAAGACATACAAAACCAGAATTGGTGACCAAAGCTCCCATACCCTCAATCCCACTGAATGCAGACGTCTGGCACACCTCCTGGTTCTCCTTCTTCGGCTTCATGGGGCACCAGGAGCCATCCTCCATGAACTGTATCTCATCACAGTCCGTGCAGGAGTTCAGGATTTCCATGAACAACCTGCTGGGTGAAAGCACAAGCTGGGGAGAGCAAACGCTACAAGGACTCACGCATAAACATGCGGACACAGATGGCAGAAATGACACAGGACTGATGGTGCTCAGGAGATGGGTGAAAAGGGGTATGAAGAATTACTGTTCTAAAATCTGTGCTGTATCACCTGCCAGTTTAGTTTTATGATGGGCTGATGTACATAGGAGGGCTCTGTTCAAACCCCGGTAAGCAGGTTCCCTCATTACTGCCTCTGCAGACTGCCAGCAAGGAAGCCTAGATTTTGACAAAGGCTTCTTGTTGTTCAAGACAAATCTCTCCAGATTGGCATCAAAGCAGTTTAGGGAATGAAAATCAGATTTTAAGTTATTCAAGGCTGTAACTTGTCTATATATGCTAGCATTAGAGGATAAGCCTTAAAAGAAAAACATTATCCAGGCTAAAGACTGTGTAAGAAGCCAGCTCAGCTCACCCGTCAATTATTAGGTTGTCATACGGGGCTTTCTTGTCACACACAGGACAAGTCCACGTGGGTTTCTTCTCATTCATTTGAAGGTAGAGTGCTGCGTCAAAGCACTGGAGGTGGGTGCACGTGGTGGCTCGGCAGGGCACAATCAGCCTCATCTTACCCAGCTAGGGGACAAGAAAGAGGAAATGAAGTTGGTTTCATACTAACCACCTCTCACAGCATGAAGTAAAGCTAGTGGTATTTTTCCCTCCTTATTCCCTTTTCTCCCCTGCCCAGCACTCTAGCATGTTTAACAAGAGGTTAAACTAAGTGTCAATGAAGAATTAACATGAGAGAGAAAAGCTTTCCTGAGGCTATTTTTTCATTTTGGTTTGGTTTTAAGCTCAATTCCAGCCCAAACACATGCTAATAGCAAAGGTGAAAGACAAAGACCAGGTCAACAGAAGACAGTTTTTGGCTAGGCCAACAAACTTGGCGATTTTTTTATGTGTGAAAGAAAGCAGTTCTGCTTTTATTTAGGAATCAAATCTGACTTCAACAAAAGCAGGGCTGCAGCAGCATTAGCTATCATCTCACTTCAAAGCATTCCTATGCAACAGTAAGGTAAAGCAGGAAGCTGTTCACAAAGGCCTGTCCAAGAAAAATGAACAAAAATGTAGAAACCTACTGGACACATCAGGGAAACTCGTAAGCTTGTTGTAGCTATCTCACTGTCAGGGTCAGCTGTTAGTTTTTCTTTGACTGAAAAAAGAGGAGGGGAAAAAGGTCTCCTGTCAACATCCTCCTTTTACATGCATAAATACGTACAGACATGACTTCTAATTTGCACCATGACACTTATTATGCAAACTACAGGAAGGTAATGCTTACAGCAGCAGATGTTGTTACTACTATTAGGTTAACAGTTCCAGCAAGTCTCCCTGGCTGGACCAAAGAGACAGTCCCTACCTTAAAAGATTTTACACCCTTCCTGTAAAATGACAGTCCAGGGGAAACATTTGGTCATAGGGCAACAGCGTACAATTTCAGCACAAGCAGCAATGGCACACAAGACACATGTTTTGGAAGTATCACAACAGAGATGGGCAGCAATCTGAAGGATGGTTTGATTTAGAGCTTTGTTGAATGGCATCACTGAAAAATTATTTATTATTATCTTTACAGTCCATTATCTTTACAGTCCTTACCTTCCCATCAAGTTCTCATCAACAGGACTCAGCAAGCATGGGTGGGTTTGCGAGAAGGGGCACACGCAAAGACCTGCAACTGCCCTCACTTGCTAATTCAGACCTGCTCTGTCTGCCTGGACTTAGCACAGGATCAGATCAAGCACAGTTACACCTTCACAAGGGGATACCTACTCAGGGCTCGTGAATGGTCTGGATTTCGGATGCCCTTGGCTCTTAGCTTCTGTAGCAGCGTTACTGACGTTAGCTGCTTCACCAGGTACACCGACAGAGAGTAGTTCTGTGGAAAAGAAGGAGACACTGCTCAGACCTAGAAAAACCCACCAGGAAAGGAGAGGGCTGTCTGGGATCTGCACAGCTTGACGCAACTGCAAAAATTACCTCAATTCTGCCTTGCAGACCCAAGGCTGCAAACAACGAGTAGTTAAGGAACAGCAGCAAATGGGAAATGGCTTTCACCTCACTCACCCTGCCAAACTCTGAGGACCAGTTCACTACAATTGTGTTAGGGACAGTTGCTGAAAGTCGTGCCAATGGAGTGATATTGACGGGGCGGCTGGGTCGTTTTGGCTCTGCGCCGTTTTTTGTGGGTGGGAGATAACCCTGCAAATGGAAGAATACCTGATACAAAATTCTCTCTGAGGTGTAAGGCCACATACAAGAATCTACAAACCCAATTACTTCATGGCACATTGTACCTCCAGGTATTTCATGTCACACCTTAGAGCTTATATGAGAATTCCTCTACAAATTTCAAAGCAGACTATTCCTCAACATCAAGAAATTAAGAATAAAGGTTCCCTCTAATATCCTTACTCTGACAAGCACACTGGAATCACATCGTAAGCTGAACCCCTCCACCAACACAGAACTGTCAGTCCGGGATGTGCTGGGCACAAATGGCATTGAATTAAAAACCAAATCCTACCCAGATCAACGAGGCTGGGAAGCTAAAAAATTACATCCTGTGAGAAATCTCACATTGATCTCATTTTTGCTTCATTATATCCACATTCCAACTTGATTAGAAACCCATCCCATTACTCAGCCCAAGAGTGCCTTTTCTATAATTCAGAGAGATTTACACCACCCTTTTTTCATCACCCTCGGTTAGACTGGGCAGCTTGAGACTGATTCAGCAGCCACTCATCACAATTTAAGCAGAAGTAAAACAAAAAAAAGCATTCCTGTTGAGCTGCAAACAGCTTCTCAGCTGCAGATGACTCATCCAAATGAACGCAAGAAACCTTATCTGTGAGCAGAAGCTGGGGGAGACCCTTAAGCTATCTTGCATCTCATATGCACTTCCCTTTTTCTGCCCCACGAGGCCGGAAACGACCTCTCTTTTTATTTTTTAAAGCAGGTTATTAATTGTCTCAGCTCAAACCAGACAGAATATCTGAGGCAAAAAATGCAAATCTCTAAAAATATTAAGGGAGTGGCTCAGGCAGAGCATTAGAGGCTGTTCTGCAGGTTTGATTACAAAAGGTGCCAGCTATAATGGAAAGAAGCCAGCATGTGACAGCTGACAGGGAACTGGTCTGACTCTCAAACCTCTGATGCCTTTGCTAGCTGTGACACTGAATCACATCTCTTTTTAGACTGTAAACTGGGGCAAGCACTAATTTTTATTATGTTTCTACACATTAGCCAGCACAAAGGGCCCCAGCCTTGACTGGAACATCGAGGTCTTCCTGCAATGCGATAAACTAAAGGCAGTGCCATTATTCCATTTATCTCAGATTTTACTCTGCATTTTTATTATCACCAAGTTTCTTGTCAAAACAGGCATGCAAAAAAAACCAGAGAAAGAACTGCTGGTTTAAAAAAAAAATTTAAAAAAAAAATCAGGCCCAAAGTTTGCATATTCTTCTACTTGAAGACCACACTCCTTGAATCAAAGAGCAGCTTTCATCACCAGTCCACAGCTCTGTAACTTGAAATCAGTTTTGCACTCTAACCACACCATTTCTTTGAGTCAGTCTTTAATTTCCAGAAAATACACTCGCACTGCACTCACTAGGAGCTGCAGCTGTGTAAAAGGGCAGACTTCAATCTACAACATACTAAGAAGAAATAAGATTTACTTACAGGTAGGGGACAGAGTTTTCCATTGACCTTGACAAATAAGTTAGGAGGGAAGTAATCTTCTTGGGGACAGCTGGTTTCACACAAGCAAAACCTAAGAAGCAGGAAGGAGAAACTGGCAAGTGAGTGGTGACACTTGCAAAAAATAGCAGCCAAACTTCCCTTTAAAAAGGGAATAACATTTTCCAAGCAGAACAGATCAATGCCTAGAAAACACTTAAGCAGAGGAACAGCCCTACATGTGTTTCAAATGCTACATGCAGCAAAAGTGATACAAGAAACAGGAGAAAAATGCCAACGACTTAAAACAACTGTGAACATGCAGGCTGTGAAGCGTGCAGGGACAGGGCTAATTTTCTTCAGCCCAGATGACAATTTAGGCTATCCAGAATTGATGTTTCTGTATTCCTCTGGCCTACCATCATTCCAAGAATGACACAAACCAAGCTCCAGGTTCAAGCAGTACAGACAGCTAACCCAGGTGCCATTTAGGATGAAGGAGGACTGCCATTCACTCTGGCCACCCTGATATAATTCCCACACCAGCAGCGTTGTATCAGATGGTTTAATCCAGATTTGGGCATGATCACGTGCAACTTCACCTATAGATTCTGCAGCACTTCAAGATGCAAGGAACTACATCTGTTTAAGTTACCCAACACAACCACCTGAGGAACTAAAAAGTTTTATTTGACCCAAAGTGAATCTTGCAAAAGGACAGACTGGTAACTGCTTCAACTCTCTCAAAGCTCATCCACCACCACTCGATAACCTACCGCTGCCTCCCTCATCATAGAATCAGAGAGTCATTTAGGTTGGAAAAGACCTTTAAGATCATCGAGCCCAACCATCAGCACCAGCAACCCAGAATGGGCTCTGCTTCAAATCCTAATCCCGCTTAATCAGATGGCCGTGCACGCTATTTTCTCTCAAAGGAGGATGCTCCGCCAGAGACAACTCCCCATACTGAAAACACAGTCCTGCTGCATAGTTGTGAGTCAGACTGTGACCTCGGCCTGTTTTTTCTGAGCTGCAAGATCAAGCCCTGGCATGTCACGCCGATGCAGAGCCACACCACCAATGTTCTCAAAAAATAAATCTGATCTTATTGTTCTTTAACCTCTCTCTGCTTGCCAAATGAAACAAAGAATAAAATTGAGAGTTAATCTTTTTCTTGCTTGGCAACATAAGAATACTGCATATGCTGAAGCACATCAGCAGGAGAGAAGAAATGGTCCCACTGTCATTTTTAACTCCTGCACTGAAGTTTGCTGAATAAGGGTTCACTTCTAAAGGTGAAGGGATGCATTCCGGACACCCAGGAGACTCCTGAAAGTTTCCCGGTGGACTGTTTGGTAAACTCTGTTTCATCTCCAACATCCAACACATAGTAAAAGGCATATATATACACTGAAACTGGTCCTTCAAAAACACACATGGTGTTTTTCTGCGCTACAGAAGAGACATCTCCAAGCATCCACCTCCTGATGCATTTCAGGGAACAAGATGCCCATATGCTTCGCTCTACCAGCTCTGCACGCAAGAGTGGAACAGATGGACACAGCAGGAAAACTGTGACTGTAAAGCCCCAAATCAGAGACACATTGTCACAGAATCATAATTAATATAGAATGCCCTCCTGAAAACCAAAAGGCTCTCTTTTGAATTAAATCAAAGACTTCAATTTCAAATAACTGCTTTTCTTCAGACTTCCAGATATCACAGCTAAAGCCCTAAACTCCTCATCACTTTTTTCTGAGAGTACAGCGGCGGTTCTCTGTCTCTTTGCCAAGTTCAAACCCCTGATAATATAATTTAACGTTTTTTAACCCTGCCAAGGGTTGAAAGTTGGGTAGGAGCCTCCTCAGTTCCTGTTCAGTGCTGCAAGACAGCATGGGTAGGCACTTCAATAACCATCCTGGCACTGACTGCAAGAATCGGAGGGTAATCCCTGAGGCACTTTCAAGTATTTTTCTACTCATGCTCTCCAACACCTTGTATTTTCGTGAGTAATAACTAGGTGGATATCAAAAACCATTCAGATTTTAAGGTAATGTAGTTTTTGCCTTTTATTCCACCTTTTGCAATGAATCTGCAATAAGGCAAATAATTAAAATGGAGAAGAAATGTGTTCTATATAAGTGCGCAAAGCTCTGAAAAAGATTAGATTTTACTACACATAAAATTGAAAAAAACTCATGCGCAAGGCCATGTTACCTGTGCCCGCAAAGTGCCACCCAGAGAGAGTACAACATTAACACTCGTTCAGCCTCACTGAGTTCAGAAAGACCCTCTTAGTGTGGTGTTTCACATGTAGAAACTCCCATATAGAAACCTCATATAGGTTTTCTATTCAATCCCATATAGAAATCAGAGTTCAGAATGCAGCACCAAACGTTTAAAATTTCCTCTGAGCAAATCAACATGCAATTGCAAACCAAGTCAAGTGGTACAAGCACAATACAGTAAAATCAAGGACAAATTAATACCAGTGAGCTAGCTCAGGGAACAGGACTTAATGTATTCATCAAAAAGACATTACCTTACCTTAATTGCACCTGTATAGTGTAATCACATTTGGCACCTGGTAAGATATCTCTGCAACAGAAAAGAAGTTCTTAAGACTGTCAGCAGCACTTAATGGACAATTACAACTACAACAGCCTAACATTTCATTAAGTTATATTAATATTGATACATGTTATTTGTACTATGAATAAAATCAGTGCAGCTGAATTGTAAAAACAAGTAATATCTGTCTCAACTAGCAGGCATAGTCCAAACAAGGACATAAAGCAAAAGCCCATCAAACAGAAGAGAGTGGTGGGAAAAGGAGAAAATCAACCTCAAAGGTTCTTCCTACTGCTGAGTTTTAAGAATATGATGCCAACTACAGGCTTGCCAGTGCAAACAAATGATTATGTTTCTAAGTACAGGTGGAGGGTAGTCCTAAATTTTAGGATGAACTAGCATGTTTCTACCCCAATTACCACACTTTCTTCCATACAAGAATTCCACTCTGCAGACTTTGAGGCAGGTCCTCAACAGCTGTAAGCAGCACAGCACCGCTGACATCAAGGAACTCCCCTTTCCACACCCAGCTTGGCATTTTATTCTCCCATACTGCACTGGAGCACAGAAACGTGAATTGTTTAAGATTCAGCGCTTCCTCCTATTCCAACTGTCCCTGACCTCCTCATCTGCCAGCCTCAGCTCATCCAAACTCTGACCATTTTTCCTCCTGACTCCACTCCCCATTCTGCCAGGGAATAACATGCAGCCACAGCAGGGAAGCATCCAGAGAGACACCATTTTGCTTACCGGGAGGTGAGGATCTGTTGAACTTGCTGGGGGGTTAGAGCAAAGGTGAAGTGAGCTTCTTCAAATCGTTGACTGTTTGTTGAGGCTGAAAAAGAGAATTTAAGACAAATTACATCATCATTAAGTCATCCTTACTCCTGCAGGCACCAAGGCTTGTCATAAACACAGGACAGCATCCACTAAAAGCAGAATGCAATCTGTTGTCAAAATGAAGTGCAGTTCCCATGCAGGGGCCCTCCAAGTCCTTGACCATGTAACCAAGTGTCAGGTCTGTCTTTCAAGGTAGACATTCAGTTTCCATCATTTTATTTACAAGGAAAACTGAGGCCTGGAAAGTAGGGTGGCTTGCACAGATAGCAAATCGTGAGGAAATTGGGAAACCTGCCCGCTCGCTCTCCTGGGTCTACAACAGCCTCCCGAGTCCATGAAGAGCCACATGGCGCTTCCTGTGGATCAGCAGACAGGTTGGGAAGAGTGAGATCAAGTGTGGAGCTAAGGGAATGCCAGAGGTCATCCATTGCCTTAGAAATTATAATAATTACTGTGGTTATGGAATAAGTACAGTTGTTGAACAATAATCAGGCATTGCCATTTTCTCCTCAGGCACATGGTCAGAGTCACGGCGAATTTCCAGAAAACCAGCCATGTCCTCGGTTAAAAATAAACACACATGGAGAAACCCACATAATGAGAGAATCAAGAATTTTATGCAAGGGTTAGTGATGAGCACAGTAGAAACATTTGGTGCAAAATACATGTAAAAATAAACCAGGATTTCCCCCTCTCTTACCCCAACATTAACCAAGTTACTACTTCTTTTGTGCCTGAGCTTCTCCCTCAGTAAAACTGGTAGGTGTCTGCCTCCCTCACAACCACCATGAACTATTTTATTAATATTTGCAGAGAGTATCAGTATCCTAGAATGAAGACCACTGACGCTGTAAACCAGTGTAATTTGCAAAGAGCTGATTTGGCCTCTTCTGCACTCATTTTTACACCCATCAGGAGAAGTCCTGAGCAACAACAGCTCCCACTGGTGCTCTCTGGGACGTGGAGCATCCCTAGGTCAGGAGACAATGAAGCCAAGGACAATATCACAGTGGCATGTGTTAGTGTAAATCTCATTTTGATCCTTTATTTATTTCAGTGAGTTCAGTAACACTTGTGATGAGCTGACCATAGCGTGACCATCCGCAGCAACTACAGATCTGCAGAGAAGGTTAGCTTCATCCTCTGTGCCACCTGCCTTTGGAGAGGGACAACCTTATGCTGGCCTCCCCAAAAAGCACATTCAAGCACAGATTCCTCAGTGGGGTGAGGGGTTTTGCTTCTCCAGCCTCCTGCAGCTCAGGAATGCGAGGAATGAGAGGCCCTGAGTTTCCTGGCAGATGACCTGCCAGATCTTCCCCAGGACCTGCAGCAGTGGCAACAGGCTGGCAAGACCAGACTGGAGACATTCAGAGGAATTTTGACTATCTTAGGACTTTCTGCCTAAGCCTTTCACTCATCAGTGACAAAATTGGATCCTGATTCTGTTCCAAACAGTGCCAGGGTAAAGCCGCTCAAAATTTGCAGCTTTCTCTGTTCTCTGCTGCCTCCATTTATAACTGATAATCAACCTCTACCTAGCAAGCAATTTATAACCAGTGTTATTGCTCAGCTGGCAGCCTTCATCCAACCCAGAGAGAAACACCGACGTCTCCAAGATTCAGATATCTCCAAGGTTCACAGTAACACAGCTAGAGGTTTGGTATAGGATGAGGAGTGGGAAAGCCAAAGCCTGGATATTCCTCACTTGCAGCAAACAAAGCGTGGACAGCCCAGGAGGCTTTATCATTAACCCCCATGTCCCTGTCTCCACCCATCACCACCCTCTCCATCCCTGTTTTCATTTCTCCTTCCCACATACTGTTTATTTCTGACATTTTTCTGGTATCACAACCTTCATATCTGGACACTTATAATAAAATTGCCCCAAGTAACTAAAATAAAAGAATGGGAAGGGGACATTTACACAGCTAAAGGGAGAAGAAAGACACAAACCACCGGAAGGCAAAAATAAAAGTCCACAATCCCCTAGGAATTACATAAAAACTCTTTCAAGTTCAAGCACCAACACATAAGGAGGGAGTTTTATCAAGGGAGAGAAAAAAAAAAAAGAAAAGAAAATCATTTCTTTTGCAAGGCGCATATCCCATTTCAGGGAAGAAGCTTAACCACAGGTTTTCTGAGAGACTGAACAAAAAGCCAAACCTAAGAAAAGGGAATTTTTAGCAAAACAGTAACAAAACCAAATCCTTCCCCCCTCCCCCCCCACCAAAAGCACATGGGTTTTGGTTGGAGTACAGACACACTTATCTCCACTTTAGCAAACATTACTATGTTTATATGAAAGGCAAACCACCCTGAATCCAAATGAAAACCATTTAAAAGGCAAAAGATGGGTGGATCTAGTCCGAAGAGGCCAGAAGGGCTCAATCTAAAGTAAAAATACAACTTATTCTGAAAACCAGAAGAAATCTCCCTTCTACATGGGCCCAAATCACCCCAAGTGCAGCAGCGCTTCCAAAACCACCAGCAATTACTGCACTAACTCTGTGCCGTATGTGTCCCCACCAGCATTTTAAAGATTACAGCAAACACATAACTTTTCTGGAATTAAGCAAAACCCAACATTTTCTTTTCCCTATTTTACAAATGAGGAAGCATCAGTGCTCGGCCTCCACATCATGTCGAAAAACAAGCAGCTTTGCCCTTTTGCCATACCCCATTTCGGTTCTTATTTAAGGTCCCTGTTTGCTTCCTGCCTGATGTCAAGTTTTCTCATCATGACAGAGCCGCCCTCTCCTTATCTTTGCAACCTTCAAGCTGGATCATTATGCACAAAACAGCTCATTAATTTTAGATATTGGAAGATTTTAGAACTACATGTTTGTTAATAATTAAGGCAGAATTAAGACTTAAAGGTGGCAGGATTTTGCTGGAAGATGTAACACCAGTTGTTTGCAAAAATAACAAACCACTTTTTATAATTAACTCTCCTGGTATTCACTGATTTGTTCGGAAAGGGAGCCTATGCCAATTTATCCATGTTTTTATTCTCTTGGGATTAGGACCCAAATGCTGACGTACCACAGACCAAAGAAAGCTTCACAATTCAGAATGCAAAGAAAACCCCAGGCTCTAGCAAGTGAAAACATTAAATAATCCAAAACTTTATATATATACTTATAAAATATACACTTAACAGAAAAGGTGTTAGCTGGGAGAGAAATAGCCTTTTTCATACAAATAAATTTCGAACAAGACTGACAAGCAACTAAAAGCTTCCATTTCTGGCAGCCCAGAGTTGGAAATTATCAGTTCAAATGATTTGAGGGCTGGAACACCTCTGCTACGAGAACAGGCTGAGAGTTGGTGTTGTTCAGCCTGGAGAAGAGTAGGCTCCAGGGACACCTCACTGTGGCCTTTCGATAGTTATAAGAAAGATGGGGACAGACTTTTTAGCAGGGCTATAGCAACAGAACAAGGGGCAACAGTTTTAAACTAAAAGAGGAGAGATTCAAACCAGATGTCAGGAAGAAATGTTTTACACTGGGGGTGGTGAGACACTGGCCCAGGTTACCCAGAGAGGTGGCTGATGCCCCATTGCTGGAGACATTTGAGGTCAGGTTGAATGGGGCTCTGAGACACCTGATTGAGTGGGAGATGTCCCTGTTCATGGCACGAGGGTTAGACTAGGTGACCTTTAAAGGTCTCTTCCAACCCAAACCAATCCATGAGTCTATGAAATCCCACTTTCATGTGGACATCAGCCTTTTGAATCTACTCACACCACTCCTTGTTGAAAGGTCTCTAGCTCAAATCCTTCTATCTGAGCGAACAAAAGGAGCCTCCAAAGAACAAGAGAACTGAGCATTTTTGAACGTACCTAACGTGGTGGGTTTTATTAACTCATCATAAACATCGTAGAAGGGCAGCCTCTTCATCTTGACATCCGGATGGACGGGATGGATGGGTGGCGATAGGTGCTGAACGTCTGTCTCATGCTTGGGTCCCAGCACAGGCACCGGAGGCAGCAGAGCCGCCGGCACGGCAGCAGTGGCAGAGCTGTGGTCATAGGGCAGGTGACACACCGTGCCCTGTGTCAGCGCAGTGGCCGAAGGCAGTTGCCCTGCCTGAATGTGGAGCATTGACAAGTCCGAAGGGGTTAAGATCTTTCTTGGGAACCTCCGCCGGTACAGTTCTTTAATTTTCATCTGGACAGCCGGGCTGCAGCCAGATTTCAGCAGCTGTAAGGCCTTTGTGAGAAGTTCGTGCTTCCTTCCACTTTTGTTTCTTCCAGCAAAGCCCAAGAGAACTTGTAATTCTGATACCCTAAAGCTCATAACCATATGCTGCAAGAAAATAGAACGACCACCATTACAATTGCCGTGTGACAGACACAATCCAAAAACAAGCCATGGGTTCATTAAGGAAGATGGTGGAGGCCTTAAAAGAGACACTGTCAAGTTTGAAGTTCCCCTTGTCATCAATAACTCATTAGTGGCAGAACTGTAAATATTTAGATTTGGGTTTACTTTTAGATACTTTGCTTAGATCTGGAAATGCAAAAGGTCACATTCACTTCCCAATTCAATGGACCCCTGAGCAGTTCCTGACAACCAAACAGTTGTTAAATCACCTTCTCTTTGAATAAACACTGATAATTTCTTGTGGGGTCAACCTTGCATTTAAACTAAAGCTTTTGTACTTCTCTGGGTTTAAAGCTCTCGCTTTAAGTCTCCTTCAGGCTGGCTTAGAAAAGCCAAGCCCCAGTGTGACTGCAGAGGTTTTCAGCCATTGCTTTTATTCTTTTATTTCTAAAATATACTTTGGGAATGCCTGGTTTTGGCCTGATGTTCCTCTAAGGAGACACATCAGACATCGAATCTGAAAACAGATGTCAGTCATTAATGAGAAAGGCTGCAATTAAGGAAGAACACACACCAGGCGCCACCTCTATACCTTGGCTGGTATCATTTATCAACCTGCCTCACTGATGGGAGTCTCCCAAACAGCAACCTGCTAATTCTCACCACGAGTCCAACAAGCCTGACAGGGTTAAGCTGAAAGATGCCCAAAGAGGAGAAACTAGAGAATTATTCCCATTTCACAGAAGGAAAAATAAAAAGGGTCTCAGAGATCTCTCTGCAGTCACACCAGGCAAGAGACCTAGAAACTCAGCTCAATCCCGCAGTCGTTCACAAAACCATCCTCCTCATGAACTCGTAATATGAGTTTGGAATTACTTATTTAAGCAGAAACACCCATGGGATGACAAAGAGTGCTGTGGAAGCATATATACACTTCTATGTGTATATATACACACACAAATTATAGCACGATCTTTTCTTTCATGAAAGTAAAAGAGTGTTAAACCTGGGATAGAAGCAACTCCCAACACTCTCCCTTTTAAATAAGAAAATTCACACAGAACTTCACCACCACTCTGCATCTAGAAAGGTATTTCCCTTTAGGCTTCCAAAATGCAACTGATTCAACAGTAGTATAATTGTTCTCAAATTAGTTATAACTTTGTGGGGTTTAAATCCACAATTTTGGTTCCATGGAGGGGCTTCATCTGGCTGCAGTGGAGCACTGGTAGGGTAGAGGGGAAAGGCTGGCTTCTGTGAGTTCAGAAATGCCAAAGAACTGCAATCCCTTTGATAAAAGAACTGGAAAATAAAAGCTGAAACCTCATCGGTTTAACAGGAGGCGTATTTTGCATTCTGATTGATTCTCAAACCCATCAGAACTAATTTTCCTTCAAGAAGAGCTGACAGGAACATCTTGACTTTACACCTTACAGACCAAGTTTTCTAGAGTCACTTTTAAATACTGAATTAAGAGGCACGCCTCCATAATCTACAGGTCAAGCTTATTAGATAGTTCATTGATTCTGGTCTATGTGCCCAGGGGTTTTAAGGCAGAGTAATTCACTGTATGAGGACTGTGTTACCCACACAACAAAAATGCAGCATCTCAGGAGGACAATGGGACAGATGTTCCACTTCCCAGTGGGGAAAAAAACAGGGAAGTATTTGGTAAAGTTATGAAAGCCAGCTCTCTCATTACAAAAGTGCCATGTGGTCCCCAATACAGAACAGTCACAGTGTCAGATTAAGGTTTTGTGTAGAAAAAAGCACATCAAACCCTGTAGGTCACATGGGATTTGCTTATTACCTTTGCTGGGCGATATGTTCAAGATAAGAATTATTAACTTTATTTTTTTTCCCTTTTGGAGCCAGGAGAGTTTATTACAAGCAGGAAACCTCTGTCCTTTAAGAGGAAAAAGCTCAACTTGGGGTCTCCCAACTTTGACAGTGCCTGTTTTAAATACCTCTAGGAAAAGACACATTAGGAATGCACTTTTATCAAACATTCTTACCAACTCCCTCCCCTTTTGCAACAATTATTGTAAAAGAACCGACCTCTTCCCACACCTATTCCTCCTAAAAATCCTCCAGAGTCCTTCAACCGGCAGGAGATTAGTGTAGCATGGCTCACCAGCACAAGATTCACATTTATCATTAAAAAACACTTGCATTTGTGACATAGGATGGCTGTGTCACCACCGCTGCAGCAGCTGTGGACTCTTATCTACCCCCGAAGCCTCTCCGATTACTGCTCAGAGCATCAGAGCAGCAGAAAAAAACCTCTCTTTACTGCTGTAAGAGTTAGCAATCGAGAGCTCTCAGAGGGCACCTGAGGCTTGGGTAGCGGCTGGATCCGCAGCAGACTCAAGTCTGATTGTGCCGCTGTTGAACAAGGCACATCCGCAAACTTCTTCTCTGTCCAGGGGAGTCACCGTTTGGTCTTTTAAATAAAGGAGTGTATTAAGCCAACGATGGGCTTTATAAGGAGAAATAATTTCGTTTTCAACTGGCTCGTCTTGCTTTTACAATGAGACACAGATGGTAAAAAGCTTAAACAAACTCCTGGCAAGGAAACCAGAAAGGGGTTTAGGGGAGATGGACAAGGGAAAGGGAGCAGAAATTCAAAAGTAAACTGGAGAAGCCTCAAAGGGCTGGCGCCTGGGGGTGGGGGCCAAACCCCAGAGATGTAAACCTGTGCGCTAAGCTACACCTAATCTTAAACTACAATCCCTCTGCAGGGATTTATCCGCAGAGGGAGCGGAGCAGAAAACATTACAGACACTTCGCCCTGGGTCATGCTCAGCTTTACCGTTTGCTAAACTATGTCCCCAAATTGCAGGATTACGGACACAGTTGCTGGAGCTCAGCTTCTGCACAGTCCCAAGTCATGCAATTACAATTATCGGATCCAATTTCTCCACTAATATTGTTAATGTTTTGCCACTTGATAGGGCTCCTGTTGTAGTCAGGCTTAAGTTTTAGGGGAGGGAGAAAGATCATGCCATAAAGCTGTATCAAAATTTGGATAGGGTGCTGCTGGAAAGATTACAGATAAATATTACTCCGGAGAATTATGTTCTTGCTGTGGCTGGCTGCCAAAAAGGTGCCAGTTCCCAAATGCCTTACTGTTCCCAGCACGGGGAAGGGGGCAGGACTCCTAGGCCACTTCAGCCAGCTAAGACCTATATTCCAGCCTGTGGGGGAAAAATATTAAACCACCAACAAGGAGAGAAAAAAAAATAAAAATCAGCTTTGGAATTAGTTACCAGGGGCAATTTCATATTCCACAGTCTGGTGGGCAAAGGTGGTGACACACTCTGACTCCTAAAAAAACGAGAAAAAGAGAGTGGAGGGAGATGAAACCCCATCCAGCTGTGAGCACTGGTGCAGCACTACCATGTTACACGCTCTCTGCTCCCTCCGCCCATACTGCACCCCAAATCGTCCCCTCTCCTGCCTGTGGTCATTTTCTCCTCCTCTACCTACCCTCTGGCATCCTTCGAGGCTCTGAACCACTCCAGCTCTCGGCTCTCCCATCCTTTGGGTTTCTACCTCTCTCTCCACAGCTCTATACCTCCAAAGCCCCCCAAGGTCTTTCAGCCCCTCTTCTCATGGACAAGCCCACCAGCCTCGCTGCCACAGTCGACAGCCTCACCTGCTGCTCAGTGCGCAAAGGTCCCAACCCCAGCACCCTCCCTACGGGCCCTTCACCCAGGTGTTCCGTGTACCTTCCCCCCATGGCTCTGCCCCTAAGTCAGGATCCCATGGCTCACCTCAGCCCCCCTATGCACTCCAACCCCAGCATTCCCATCCCTCCTCACCTCTGCACCTCACACTGGCTGTCCCCACAGCCCCTCACCTCGCTCCCCCCACCCCACAGC
>JANZLQ010000092.1:10671027-10687604 GCA_026212715.1 Elanus axillaris | reverse complement strand
CGCCCCCCCCCCCCCAGAAAGAGGGGGCTGGGGGGGGGGGGCCCACCCCGGGGGGAGGCTGCACCGCCCAGCGTGACCCACCTTGGCACGACCGCTCCTCGCCCGGGCCAGTGACTCGATGCGGGACATAATCCGCGGAGCCGCTCCGCTCCTGCCCGCTCCTGCCTGCAGCCGGGCTCCGCCCCCGCCCCCCCCGGGGGGCGGGTCGCGCTGCCGGTCCCGGCCTCGTGCTGCCCGCGGGCCTTTGTTCGACACGGGACCGGTTACCCTCAGGATCGGGCCCCGGGTGGGGATCGGCAGCCTGGGAAGGGTCACTCCGGAGTCACTCCGGATCCGGTCACGGCTGCTGGGAACGGGCAAACCCAGCGTTGCTCCGTAGCCGGACCATCAGAGCTGCTCCGGATCAGACTGGAGCATCCCTGGATCGGTGTCCCAACGTCCAGCCCTTGCTCTCCTGCCACAGTTTCCCCTTCCCACACCTTTGGGGAGCAGGACCCGTCCAGTGCCCACAGACTCCCTGGGGTAACGCCAGGGCTGAGAAGCCTCAAAAGAAGAAGAAAATCCCATGGGATTCCAATCCCCCACCACCCAGCCACCGTGAGACTCCACAAAACTCCCCCAGAACCCCAAACACCCCCAAAGCACAATTTTGGGGTGAAGCACAAATCTCATCCTCACGTCATGGGCCCAGCGCAACCTTTTTCCTCCATTTGGAGGCTTTTATCTCCCAAATAGAGCAAATCAATGCCAGATCCTGCCCCCAGTAAGGTGCTCTGGGGGTGCTGACGCTTCCCACAAGCTTTTGGGATGGGGGGGACGACAGAAAAAGCCGCTTTCCCATCCAGATCCCCAGCGACAGAAAGTTGGGCTGAAGGCAATATTTCAGAAAAATTTTGCTTTTTTCCCTTTAAACACCAGCATTGGAGAGGACCCTGGCACCAGGAGCTGGGCTAACCCCAACCTGGCTAAACATCAACTCGCTGGCTGGGAGAAGCCAGGATTTATCGGATTTATCCTGTTCACTGCCAGAGATAACACTACCAAGGTTGCCAGGAGAACCAAGGCACCAGGACGGCTCCAAGTCCTGGCAGAGCCCAGGACTGTGGCCAAGGGGAGGCTTTTCAGGGACCCCATCCCCCAAGCATCACCCGGCAAGCCCTGGGGTGAAGCCACCCACCCCGCTGCCAGGTCCCATGGGTGAAAACAACTTAAGCAAATAAACGTCCCTTTTTCATCATGCTTCTGAGCCCGGCTGCACTTGACATTCACCAAGGGGATGGGGACAAAGCCATGTGGGCAACCAGGAGAGATGCCGGTGGCTTTTGGCTTCACGAATAACCACAAAAAGCCACCGATGTCGCTGAGACGTGCCACCGCTCTCTATGAGCTGCCTTAAATTCCACGCAGAAATCACTGCCAGCAGCAAAGGAAACGGACCAGCAGTGCCGAATTCGCCCCTGCCAAACCCCGAGGGAAATGGGTGGGATGTACCCACAAAGGCAGAAGAAAAGTCAGGAGCTGGAGTGGAGCCGTCAGGAAAATACAGCCAATCACCCCAAAGCAGGCGGCAGCTCCAGCCGGAACAGTTTATTGAAGGGCAGCTGCGGCCGTTAACCCAGCGCAGGCTTGTTCCTGGGCAGGGGCCCCACTGCCAAGGCCGGGTTTTAATTAAATTGCAGTCCCAAAAGCAGAAGCAAACCTTCGCGAGGCCACCCTGAGCATCAGGGCGGGGGGGAGACATGGTCACACTCCTCCTTTCACCCAGACCCTAATTCCTAGTTTCTTATTTCCTCTCTGGGTACAAACTCCTCCAGCCAGGGCTTGCTTCTGCTTCCCCTTCCGTAATCCTAAAACGGCCCCAAAACTGATGGAAGGAAACCCCAAACAGGCACCCGGCCACCCCAGCGCAGGATGTGGATGGCAGGAAGGCTCCGTTGGCACCCATAGGGGGATCTGGTGCTTTTGGGGGAGGTCTGGTGCCTCTCCCCGCGTGGCAGGGCCGGATCCAAGCACGGGAAAGCCCCGCGGTGCTGCAAGCATCACGTGGGGGAAGAGGGCGAAGGGGGAAGCGGCGGCAGTTCAGCCATAAAAAGTCAGGAAAGGAAGAGATGGGGGTGCTCCAGTTGCAGAGGGGACCCTTGCAGCCCCTGGGAGGGGGGGAAGCCACATGGTCCCCTGGCCACGAGGCTGGACTCACGCCAGCACCAGCCCCTCACCAAAACCACCGATAGGGATTGCCACAGGGACGCGACAACAGCATCGCTGGTGCCTGCTCCTAGGGTCCCCCCTCTTGCCGTGCCCTGCAGGCCCCCAACATCACCCGGTCCATCCCTGGCGAGGGCAGGAGCCGAGCCGGTGGCATCGGGTGCTGGGACAAGAGACGCAGCCCCAGCAACGCCCCGGGACCCCCGCGGGACCCCCGTGCCTGAGCCGTTCCCATGACTCACCCTGGGCCCAGGACGGCCGTACATGGCTGGGGCTCCCCAGGGAAGGGACTGTGCTGAGTCCCCGAGGCGGCAGCGAACTCAACCTCGGCGGCTGGGATTATTATTTCTTCCTGAAATAGCACGGTCCCTCCCCTCTGTGGCCTCCCCGCTCCCCACAGCCACTTCCCGGCCAGCACCCAGCTCTCCAAAACCCTCACATGGCTCCAGCTTGTCCCCCTCAAAGTGGCACCAGGTGCTCTCTGCTGCCCAGAGACCTCTCAGGGTCACCTCTATCAGAGTCCCCTCTATCAAGGTCCCCTCTGTTGAGGTTTCCTCTATTGGGGTCACCTCCAAGCCAACATTGCCCATTGAGCCCCAGTGCCTCCCTCCTGCAGTGCCCCAGGGACCCGTACCCATCCCTGCCGCAGCCTCTGCTTGGGGAACCCCCCAAGCTACAAGCGCCCGCATGACCCAGGACCTGTTCCCCTCCACCCCCATGGGGGTTGGGGTGACTCTGCCGTGTACCCCCCTGCAGCGATGCTGGGGTGGGTGCCCACACACCCCTCACGCCAATCCTCTCCATCCGCCTGATGCAATCGCCACATGCACAGCTCAGCATCCCGCTGCCTCAGCCAGGATCAACCCCCTTTCCCCATCCATCCACCCATGGAGGGGCTGGATCAAGACCACCACCAGCACTCCCAGCCTTCGAAGACCCATCTCCCTCCCTGGAGATTTTATAGGACAAACTTTGCTAAGCCAAGACTTGGTGAGAGCCTGGCCTGAGCAGCGTTTTCCTCCTGCTAAATAAAAATAATAATAATAAATCCTGGATTTAAAACCATTTGCAGCCCCAGTTCAGCACCCAGCAGGGTGGGATGAGGACAGAGCCGTCCCAGCCACAGGGTCCGGACCATGTCACCATGCCGGGGTGGGTTTTGGCTCATCAACCGCAGTGCTGGTGGGGGGGAGCGTGGCCCCCGTGATGATGTTAACAGCTGGCTGCTAATCTGGCTGGCTGCTGCCCGGCAGGGAGGAGGCAGGATGAGATCAGGGGCCGGGGGGATTAATGGCTTCGCATGGTGGTAAATCACAACCCTGGGGGGCCGCCTTGGAGCAGGGTGGGGGAGGTGGGCTTCACCCCCGAGAAGTGGGTAGCAGGGGGTGGACAGCAATGCCATGGGGACATAAAGACATCGGTGGCCCCTGTATCCCCAAGATGCCACGTGCACTGCTGTGCCTCAGTTTCCCCTTAAGCTTCTGGCACCATGGGAGGGAGCAGTGGTGGCTGGGGAGGACCCCTCCCCATATGCCCCCTCGCTGTCCCATGGCCATCCAAAGCCAACCAAAGCATCCCAGCACCCTACAAGCAGGCATCACCTCCCAATGAGAAATGGGGAAACTGAGGCACAGGAGGGTTCAGCAGGATCCTGCCACCCTCCAAGCCGGGAAGGAGCTGGAGAAAAATATCTTGAATTAAGGAATCAACCCAGGAAACTACTGAGATGGAGCGGAGGGGCCTGGGGGAGGGCGTGCAGTCAGTGAGCTCAGCACACAAACAAGCACGCCTGCCGCCAGGAAAAGCCTCATTTCCTCGGCCACGGCGAGGGCCAAGTCCAGTGAGCCCTGGCGAGGACCGTCCCCCACCCTGCAGTGGGCAGGGGTCCCAATATGGGCCCCCACCTCACTGCTGGGGGAGGGTGGCTTTGCCACCGGTACCCACTGCCATCCTGGGCACGCTGTTGGTACTTGCCATCCAGTGCTCTCCCCAGTGGCTCTGGATGTACCATAATGGTGTCAACATGGGGATGGGGACAGGGGGGCAGTGGCAGTGCCACCGAAACCACATCGCCAGTGCCTGGGCAGGATCCAGAAGCCGCTGGGCAAACACCTCCTTCCTTGGTCTTCTTCCCCATCATTTTTGGGGGGGTTTCTCTCTCTTTAGATCCCAAAGTATGAAAACCAATGACGGACGGTGCCAGGCAGGAGACAGGAAACTGAGGCACAGCTTCCTCAAAGGGCAGAGCATCAAACGAACCACCCCCCCATCCCACCTCAACCCCATCGTCACATTTCGGGGAAGGAATTGCCCTGTCACCCCCCTCTGCTTCCTCCCTCCCTACCTTTGTCTTCCCCGTCATCCTCTTGATGAAGCTGAGGGTCCGGCCCAGGGGGGTCTCTTCCCAGCTCTGGCTCCCCGCCTCCCCCGCCAGCTGCCCGCAGCTCCTGGCGCCGAAGCTGCAGGAGACGGAGGATCCAGCCTGGACAATCCCTCTCTGTCCCTGGCCTCTGCGAGGCCGGGAAATAGGGAGGAGCGAGCTCAGCCGCCCCGGCCCCCCGGCTTCTCCGGGGTAGCTGCTCCGCTCCCAGCTGGGACGAGCACAGAGCCCTTTCTGTTTGCCCCGAGCCCCGTGGGGTGCGGAGATGACACCCCCCACCCCCACCCAGGCTGGTGGCTATGTCTCCTCCTCGGTGACCACCTCCCAATACTGTCACCTGTCCTGTAATTTGGGGAGCAGGGTGGTGGTCTTGGTTTGTATGGTTGCAGCTGTGGGTGCAACCCCAAGCTTGTGGGGTGCTACAGGCATGGACCCCCCACCACTTTCTTGGGTGATCCCGCTCAGGACTGGACCTGGTTCCTTGGGGACACCCTTGGTGGGTGACAAGCCACTCTCAGTGGGACACAAGCCCTGCTCCTAACCTGTCCCTGGGGGCACGGGCGGGGGGGCGGGGCAGCTGCAGGGTGCATGGGCCACGCAGCACCATCCTTTTTGGCAAGGTGGTTCAGGGCCAGCTTGTCCCTATCCCTGTCCCTGTCCTCGCTCGTCCCCTGTGGGGCTCCCGGCCAGCCCTGGGCACGATGATGCCCAGGAACAACCGCCCTAATGAAGATGGGAATGGGCTGTGACAGGCGCAGGGGACGGAGGGGGCCCCGTGCTGCCAGCACAATGCTGTGCCAGGAGGGGAGCCTGGCACCCCGGGGACAGGGAGGGGGACACCGTCCCCTCCAGCCTGTTAGTCCCTGGGAGTTTGCCCCTGCTGACCCCAATGCTGGGAGTGAGTAAAGTGTGTTGGGTCTCAGCTCGACCCCATTGCACATAGCTGCCCTATTCCCTCTCTGCAGCCACAAGCAAAAAAAAAAATCCTTATTTGGGCCAGTATTTTCATCTCTAAATCTCCCCTCAGGGCTGTCTGGTCCTTGAGCTGCCTTATTCACACCCCGGCACAGGGGTACAGCATGCACCCCCAGCCCTGTGGCTGTCCCCCCCCTCCACCCCAACTCACCCATTGCCCAGGTTCTGCTGGGAGGCGAAGGGGGAAATTTCTGCAACAGCGAAAGAAAGATGAATTAAAAGAGGGGCAAAAGCACAGCAAGAGAAGACAGCTCTTTTGGATGGTGAAGCATGTGTCATGGTCCAGGGCTGCCGTGGAGGCAGGGGGATGAGAAATAATTAACTTTGGCGGCAGCACCATCGATTTTAGGTTGTTATTAGGGAGGTTTGAGCAGGGACAGGGATGCAGCGCCGGGGGGGTTGCAACGTGGGGGCCATCAGGCTGGTCCTGCCCAGGGGATGTGGGTGCTGCTACTCACCATCTGCATCGGAGAAGCTGTCGATGATGCTGAGCGATGCCGATTTGGAGAGGGCACAGCCACTGGCAGTCTGCCTGGCCTGGTACGCCGGCACCCTCTGTGCATCCTCCTACCAGCAGTGACAGGGTTGGCACCAGGGCTACCGGCTCCTGTCCCTGCCACCCTCTACCTGCCCTTTAGCAGGGCCCAGAGGGTGGCACAGGGCAGCTGCTGGTCCCCAGGATGGTGCACCCAGGCTCATACCAGTGCTGGAAGGCCCCTGGGCTTATGGCCCATCTATTTTCCCCTCCCCACCATTAATCCTCAAAATGAAGCTGCTCCCAACGGATAACACAGCTTGGGCAGGAACATCCCGGTCTCAGGATGATGGCAAAGCTACACAGGATGGGGCTTTCCTGGGGACCCATCATGATCCCCTCTCCCGAGGTCCCCTGCCCTCACCCAAGCTCAGCCCCTGAGTCCACCCCCCAGCTGCAGGTGGGTGCTGGGTGACAGGACACCTGGGGGGGGCAGGAAGAAGAGGAGGAAGAGGAGGAGGGTCCTACCTGTGCCCGCTGCACATCAGCCTCATCCTCCTCATCCTGGGAGAGCAGGGACTCCAGGTCATCATTGCTGTGGATGAGGGGGGTTCGCCGGGGGTCCTGGCGGTGCCACCCGAGCCCATTCAGCTGCTCCGTGCTGGAGTCGATGTCAACAGGGCTCAGCCCTTTGAGACTCATGCTGTGATGGGAGAGGGGGACCCTGAGCTGAGGATGGGGGGAGACCACCAAACCAGGACCCCCATCCTCATGGCATGAGCCTTGCTCTAGCACCCGGATTTTGGGGCATCCCCACCAGGTCAGGGCAAGGGATGCTTGTCCCTGGAGGGCAGCCAGGGATGCCACATGGAGGACCCCAACCCCTGGATGAGGGGGGCTCAGGAGCAGCGGTGCGAGGGCACAGAAGAGGGGATGGCTGCAGGGCTGGGATGGGGACACAGGGCAGGTCACCACTACCTGAGCTGGTCGTAGCCAGGGACCCCACACAGCTCCTTGCCCGGCTCCCAGCTGTGCCGGCGGAAGGGGTCCTGGGAGCGGATGGAGGTCCGGAGGGCACAGGATCGCCGCAGTGGCACCCCTCGAAAGTGGTCTTCATCCTCATCCTCCTCCCAGGCAACCTCAGCACTGGGGCTGGGTGTGGTGATGGGCTCCAGGGCCAGCATGCAGTGACATTTCTGACCTGGGACCCCACAGAGGGCACCTTTGCAGGGACCCAGGAAGATGTCAGGACCATCCATGCTGCGCTCAGGGCCAGACGCTGCAAGAGAGAGGAGCGGAGGCATTAGGGGTGGCCAGCCCAGCCTTGGCGCAGGGCATGAAATGAGTTGTGGGGGCCTCAGCTGAGCTCTGCAGACCCCTCCAGCTCCCCCAGATTGCTTTTATGGCCACTTTTGAAGCATTAAACAGCCAGTAAAGCTTATGATGGCTATAAAGAGGAGCTGCCCTTCCTGGCCGAGTCGTGTGTCCCCCACAGCGCTGACCTTGCTGAGCCCCATGCACTGCGCAGGGTCCCCCAACCCTGCAGCACTGGTGCCGCATGGAGAGGGTTCCCAGCCCCTCTGGCCCCCAGCCCTGAACAAACACAGCCAGGGGGGCCATGGCTGGCAGGAACACACAGAAACACCCCCTCAAGGCCAAGCACAGCCCTGCACCTCACTGCCAGTTACTCATTAAGCACCCAGGAATTTGGCTGGGATGAGAGTGGTTCCTCGCTGGCTTGGCTAGGGAGGCCTGAGCAGTGATGGGGTCCCACCACCCCAGGGTGATCTGGTAAGGATGCAGCCAGTCCACCTGGGCACAAACCCCCCAAATTTCCACCTCCTCGGGGAGGTGAACTCCCCCGCAGCAGCATCCCTTGGGGGAGGATGTTCAGGTTAATTTGCAGTCACCTGGGGACCTGGATTTAGTCTGGTGGCATCTGGCCCCTGTATGTGCTGGTCCCAGCACGGCAGCAGGATGGGACCTGGCGAGGTTTGAGCCTGGCTGTGCCCCACCACAAAAGGCCACACCAGGCTGGGGAAGCCCCCAAGCACCCCAACACCCCCTGAGCATCCTGACACGCCAAGACACACGGGCTGCCCACACCAAGCAGCTACAAAAGCCCTTAAAGAAAGGCCAATGCAGGGTGCAACTTTTAGCCCCCCCCCCCCCCCAAACCCAGATCGCCATCATGCCTGGTCCTTCCACCTTGCAGCAGCATCAGTACAGTGTTGCTAGCCCCATCTGAACCGCATTACCCCCTCCTGTTAAGCAAAAAAGCCTTCTTCTGCTGCTGTTAGCAAGATGAAGGCAGGGCTGCAAACTGCAGCGGAGCCCCCAGTCCCTGTGATCCAGCCCATTGCTCCGATCCACGCTGCCCACACCTGCCCATAATCCCAAAATCCTGATACCAGTGGCCATGCTGGTGCCCAAGGCATGTCCCAGGGCCGGCACATCCTCCCCTGGCACTGCCCAGCCCCAACTCACCCTGCTGTGTCTGAGCCCCATGGGCAGCTCTCCCCCCCAATGGCCAGCCCTGCTTGGGATAGGGAGGGAAATGGGATGAGCTCAGCTGCTTTCCTGTTTTTACATTCCCAGCCCAGTCAGCTGATAAAAAAAAACGCACTTTCCTCCATGTCTGCCCATCATCTGCCCTTTGATCTGCCCAGGACCAGACCAGAACAAGTGAGCAGCTTTGCCATAAATACAGAATAATAAATAAATAGCAAAGATAGCGTCCATCGCTCAATCAGTGGTGGCACTTCCACCACTGATAAGCATGGTTCTCCCTGAAAGCACACAAGGCAACCTTGTGATTTATGGGCTCCCAGACTCTTACAGGTGTCGGTGCCCAGAAAAGCAATCTGGATGCCCAGGAGCTTCCCGGTTTAGTGCCAGAAAACAGCTGTGGATCTCGAGGTGTAAACCCAACCTCCTGAGCAGGGAGCTGGCAGGACAAGGAACGGGATCCTGGAACAGCATTACGGCAGAGCAGTATTCCCCAAATCAAATCCTGACCCTGCAGGCAACCCTGCAGTCTCAGCACTCTCTGCCATCGCTTACCCCCCTCCAGTCTACTCCAGTGCCCCGGAGTGCACCCCTCCACCCCAACAAGTCAGATCAACCCCATTTACTGCCTGTCAGCACTGGGACACCAGCAGCAGCTTCCCACCAGCACGGCTCTCCCAGTCAGGGCACCACGGTGTTACCCTCCTTGGTGCCCAGATGCACCGGCACGAGATGGGCTCCTCCAGCCAGGAGTCACTAAGTCCCCGCAGCGCTAGATGCCATGCACCGAGCTGGCCTTAAGGTCCGTGTTTGTATTTCAACCCCCCCCACCCTGCAAAATGTCGGTGAGCACCAGCTGGAGACCAGCGAGGAGGCTGGGGATCATGTTACCCGAGGGCTGTGCTCAGCTTCATGGGCTTCGGGGACGGTGGCACGATGGCTCAGCCCAGCCAGGGGAGAAGGGACTTGAGGGAGATACCTCCACCCAGCCCCTCTGCTCCGGGCTGAGAACGGCCAACATTCATCACTGGAGTGCAATGGACAGGAGTCAGGACTGCCTGGGCTCCTCCAGCCCCACCACCTGCTCCAGGCCAGCATTGGGTCCTGGGAATGTGTCCCCCATCACCCTGGGCGCCAGGCAGGCTGGAGGGGAATGGGTGCCACAGTGCACCCAGCCTGCACTTCCAGGCAGCTCTGCCAGCACTGTGGACCCAGCTGGAGCAGCAAGTGCCAGATTGGAGTCATGGCTCCCAGGGAAAGAAGCAAAGTCTTCCTCCTAAAAGCCACTCTGACCCGATGGTATGGAGGGGTCTGTCCTTTGCTGAGGACCCACAGGAGCAGGCAGAGGGCAAACCCACCCCTGCACCAGGCAGGACACAGGTGTAAGCACATTGCCCCCAATTTCTTTCCAGGCAGAGCTGGATTCCCTAGCACTGGCAAGCATTAACCACCAGCCACAGGTTTTCTAGGTGGCTGGAGAATGCTTGTGCCTGCCACCACTGCCAGATGGGGAAACCAAGGACCAGGGATGAGGGACCAGCTCAAGGGTCACGACAGGGACCTTTGGGTCAAACCCCATCAGCACCCCAAAGGGAGTGCAGAAGGTGGGACCCAGGCCTCCCATCTCTGCGGTCCCACAGGAGCAGCCCATAGCCCAGGGCAAAAGGCAGAGAAGATGTTGGCAAGTGGCTTGGGGCTGGGGACAATGAGGACAATGACACAAAGGGCTGGCAGTGGGCGAGAGGGGTGCTATAGCACCCATGAGTGTGGACGGTGGCTGCTGAGTGGGCCAGGTCACCCCCCAGGTCACTCCTGGGCTGCAAGGGACTACGTACCTGTCGGTGATGGGGCAGGTGGGCCCCATGGGACCCCGGTCCTGGCAGTGATGCCTGCTGGGTACCAGCCCTGCTCCAATTCCCCAGCTGGATGCTCTCCTCCTCCTCCTCCCCCTCTGTCCCTGCCTCTTTCACACACAAAATAAACAAGGAACCACTTGGCAAATCAGATCCTTTTCCCCATTAACCCTTTGCCCTGCATCGACACAAATTCTCCGCACCCTCCTCACCAGCGGACATGCGGACACATACCCCCATACCCCATTATCATGGGGCACCCCAAATTCAGCTTTGCTCCCCATTTCTCTCTTCCCTTTCCCATCAGCTGCAGCTCCACACTGGGCTGTGGGTGCCCTCAGCACAGAGCAGCCCTCTTATTTCCCATTCTGTCAGTTTTTAGGGTCCAAGAACAGCCTTAGGGTCCCCCTCAGGGTCTGAATTGCCCCTTCCTGCCTCCTGGGAGTCCTTCCCACGGCAGCCAGCAGGAGTTATGGATAATACCAGTTGTAGCAACAGGCAGGAGCTGGGAAAGCCCAAGGCACCATAACGCAAGGAGCATTACTCTGTGCCTCAGTTTCCCCATCTCCCAAAGGTGGGGATTTCTTTCCCCAGGTAGCTTTGGCACAGTGCAGTCACACTTTTCCAACTCCACACAACTTGCTGCCGGCTTAGGGCTAAGATTTAAGCAACCAATACGGGTGCAGAGAGCTGGTCAGGGTGCAGAGCAGGGCGCCCACAAGCTGCGATAAGGGCAGGGCAAGCGGAGGTGACTCAGGCTCACCACAGCGTCACACTGCCCACACAGCACTGTCTGTCGTGGGGCTGAACCCTGTCTGCTCCTCACTGCCATGGAGCTGAACACCCTCCACACCAGCTCCACGTTAATCCTTCACACAGAACTCCGGGTGCAGCGAGCTGCCACGAGATGCCAGAAGGATTACGCACCTTGGACAAACCCAGCACATCCGGATCCAGGAGGGATTTCATTTCCTGGGAAAAGCCACCATGAAACGAAGCAGCCACAGATGGAGCAAACCGTTCCCGCGCGAGAGGCACCTACGAGTGATAAACACCCCAGCGCGTTTAATCCCCATCTGCCAGAAGTGGCCTGGTGGTTCTGAAAAGCTCTGGCACCCATTGTTGGAGGTGTCCTGGCACCATTGTCACATGAAGCACCCGTTCAACAGAAAATAAAGGAAAATAAATAAATGTCCTCTCACCGCGCATGGGCCAGGCTGTGTCCTCAGTCCCCCACTCCAGAGCCTGCCTGCCCCTTGGCACCGGCTCTCTGCTTGGTATCCCTCAGGCTAAAGATTTTGCCTGCAAGGAACATGTTTGTTTTAAATAAACAGGTGGCACCGGGGACCTTTGTGCAGCTTTTGGGAGAGTGGCGCCAGGAGGTGATGCCTACCTGGAGCACACAGGTCCAGATCTGAGATAGCTCAATAGTGCCCTGCCCTGCAGAGAGAGAAACTGCAGTGGCTGGGCTGCAGAACAAGCCCCAAAGTTTTTTCTGAAACCATCAGGATTTTAGCTGGATTACTATCCTCGGCTCAGGATCAGCGAACAAGCCCTTTCCCAGCTCACACACTGGTTTTGGGGCTGCCTAGAAGCTCAGCAGCCATTTCAGCCCCTGGTTTTCAAGCACCTGAGGCTCTGCAGGCAAGGAGGCACCTGAGACACAAAAATGCAAAATGCTGTAAATATTCCCAAGGGTTTTCTGGAAGTGGCCCCTCTTCACCAGCATGCTGGGGCACAGGAGGAATGGGCACAAGTGTCCTCAGGGCTCTCATCCTGGCTAATACTATGGGGCTCATTCACAGCTCCAGCTCTGAAGTTCTACTAACATCACGTTAAGTCCGTGGCCAGTATTTCCAGTGCTAGCACAATTCAAGGCTCATAGAAAAGCACTACTATTAGGGATACAACACATACAACTCTTTACACCAGTCTCCCATCAATACCTCCCCAGCCTTCCCTCAAAAGCCCAAACTGGAGCGCTGCTGGTAACAGGCATTAGTTACCTTTAGCCTTTTCTGCCTGCAGATCATGAGGGTGCAGCCAGGGCCGCTGCCAAAACAGGCAGGAACTGTTTTGCAGGGGGAACAGCCTTACCTCTCAGCCTGGTGAGGAAATCTCTGCTGCTGGGCACATCCGAGTGGACTGCACAAGTCTGACCTGCTAGCACAAAGTCCCCCACACCCTTCAGAGAGAGTTTCTTGAGCATCAGTGACTGTCCCCCTAATCCTGCAGTTGCAACACTCACCAGGCAAAACAAAGGGTGCAACTGGTGGCAGCCAAGGTTGGGGCGAGGGGGTGAGGAATCCCAGCTTGGAAACATTGTTCTGGTAACAAAGGCACAGTGTTCACTCTGGCACAGCCGGGATTTCTATCCACCAACACAAAATTCTCGGCTGCCACCACTGTGCTGGCGAGCGGGGTCCAACGTGCGGCCAGACATATGGTGCCAGAGAAGCCCAGCCCAGCGACATCCAGAAGCCACCACAGAGCCCCTGCCCAAATCCCAGAGCAAAAAATCAACCACCTTGCACCATGTGTGGGTCCCCTGAGCCAAGTCATCGCTGTGCCACTACATCCTCCAGAGAAAAAAGTACAAATCCATGCCCAACAGGCAGCAGCACTACGATTTATTTACAGTGGTAAAAATAAACCTTACACTAGTGCTTGGGGCTGTCAGGAAAGCCGGTGTGAGGTACCAGCCCTTCGGAGAACAGAGGAATGAACCCAATAAAGTGATTTCTGCTCCTCACATGTTCCCTCTGCTTTCATTCTTCCATTTATTTTACTGATAGAGTAATGTATGGATTTATTTTCCTGACTGTATGCCCTTTAGCTGCTTCTGGAGGCAGCCAGGTGCCTCCAGGACCTCCTGGTAAAAGAGAAGCAGCCTTCTTTCATGGTGTTTTTTTACTACAAAGCCTCAACAGAGCAACTGGGGGGGGGGGAGGGGGTCAGAACCAAACCCAAACAACCAGACACACAGCAATTAACTGCTTACTGAAATACAACCGGGCTTCCCATGCCCCACCTAGCAAAGAAAGAGCTCTAACAAGCCCCTATCAAAAGGAGGTCTGTTATCAGCACTAGGTGAAGCTCCTTCCCACAGGTGTTTTGGCAAGGTGGGCAGCACCTGGAGGAGGCCCCCCCCCCCCCAAGATTTACAGGGTTCAAGAAGACTGCAGCAGGCAGACATCCACTTGGTTGAATGGAGTCTGGGAGGCAGCACAGATGCCATAAATTCTGCAAAGCGGCACCCCCACAAATAAGCTCTGCTGGGTGTTAACATGTGCGTGTCACAGCTTCACCAGCACTTATCTGCAACAGTGAGGGGACTCTGCTCTGAATATGCAGATGAGGGGGTTTGGTTGTGGGCTTTTCAGTGGTTTTTCTTCTTTATTTCTAAGGGAGAAGGCAACACACCACTACCATTGAAGTGACAGGGCTGAAGCACAGCCCAGGCAGTGCTTTTGCAGACTGTTGCTGATCCAAACACACCTGCAGTCCTGGGTGGGTTAGTGGTGTTTGCTCTCTCCTGAGCTCTTGGGGGTGCTGGTGGCATTTGGTTTTGCTCACTTCCTTTTGGTCTCACAGCAGCAGCATCCTAACGGAGGGCAGGGTCATCATGCCAAAAGCTACCCAGTGCAGTTGGAAGGAGAAATTGTTAGACAGAATTCAGAATAAATCACACACAGCTGAGTTATAACCATCAGGTCTTCCACCCGCAAAGCTTCTGGCACCAAATCCCACAGTGCCATCTCCTTCACAGAGGTAGCTGGAATGGAAACCACTATTTCTGTGATATTTTCTTCCAGACAACAGACAGGTTAACTACAATCCACGCTGAAGTTTTTCAGGCAACTCTAGTGCAAACCCAACACACCACAAACAGGCACTGTGCTAGTTTGCATGATCACTGCAGTGTAACTTCAATTATTAATTGAAAGATGCTTACAAAGTGAGGTGAGAACCTCCCATCAAACTCATGCTGAGGCAGGATTCCTCCCTGTCCAGGAGCACTCATGAAGCCAACCTAAAAAAGGGAAGGAGAAGGATAGTATTTGCCACCTTTCCTTCTTGCAACAGAGGTTGTGCAGTATAAGAGTGCAGGGACATACATCACCCCTGAACAAGCTCAAAGAGCACAGTCAGATATATCTGTTGTCCAGCGTGGGCTACAACTGCATAAAAAGTCAAATCAAACCACTCACCATCACCTCTCCACCCTCCTGTGCCAGGTATGTGATGGTAGCAGAGGTGAAGTAAGCAGCTTCAAGAGGCCGCAGAACCACAGCATGGTACACATTACTCACTCTGAGATCTGAAACTTAAGGAAAATAGTTGCATTTCATCAAAGAAAGTAAGAAGAGAATTGAACCAGGTAGCAAAGCCAGTCCTGTCAACAGATCCTAGCCCCTGTAGTTACAGACATCCAGACCTATCCAAGGTGGATCCAGCTGCTCCTCCTTCCCCACAACACCCTGCCCAGGGTCTGGTATGCTGGAACCTCAGTGACAATGAATGAGGACACTTAGGGGTAAGAACAAGCATTGGGAGGGGTAGAATTTTCAAAACACAATAAGAGCCACCTAACATTGAGCATCACAAAGACAGTGCAAAAGTCCTCCAGGGGGTGGTGGTGGTGGAAAGAATAATCCAACAGCTCCATATCTAAGGCAGCACTAAGTGCAGTGAAGAAAGGGATAGGAGGAAAGTCTCAAATTTGGTGTTCTACTTACTGGGGGACTATGCCAGATTTAACAGCTGGAAGAACTGATTTTTGAAACATGAAAAGGGACCAAGATGAGGAGAAGAGTCAAGGTGTATTACAAGGAGATTGCAGGAAGAGGAAGGCAAAGCTGAGAGAAGCTGCAAAAAAAATAAGACAGGAAACTGGATGTTGGAAAAGCTCACAAAGCCAAGAAAGAGCGTCTGTGTGCACAGGGAGGGGAACGTCACAAGGTGAAATACGAGGAACTGCACCGTGCTGGATGGCCAGCTAGGGCAGCCATGAGGTGAAAGTAGGAAACAGTGAAAGCAGGGACAATGCAACAGGAAGGAACAGCCAAATTACCAGGTCAGACCTTCAAGCACTGGTGGAAAGCTCAGGCATAGGGGGAGCAAAGATAACAGCACACCATGGAGCCTAGAAACAGTCTCAAACCCTGCAGACACACATCAAGATTTGCTTCTGCTAAGTATGAGACAAGGCTTACCTGGAGTTAGCAGCATAGGTGATGTACTGCAGAGTCCAGTCCTCCACAGCATATCCATTTAATAGCAATTTGGAGGCCAAGAGCCTGGCCCCTTCCTCACAGTGGGCCAGGCAGAATAGGGCAAACACAGTAAGAATCAGGAGCCTCATCTAGAAGCAAAAAGAAAATGGATTTGATGTCTTTATTGCAAAGAGAATGTGAATGGGACAACTAAATGAGACAATTCAGGCCTTCACGTGCAGCAAGAAGTGAACAGCTACGTACTTCACAGCAATATTGGTGAGGGATATCCCAGAGCAGGAGAAATGGCCCTGGCACAACACAGGTCTGCAGCTGCCCCTCAGATACTTACATTCTTGCTGGAAAGTGTGCAGGTAACAGCACAGCAACAGCTTAGGCTGGCAGGCATAGCAGAATAGAAGATGGCTGTCTCCCTTTTCAAAGCCCCAACATGTATCTCTCCTATCACTGAAGTGGTACAGTGAAGGGTGGCAGCTTTCCATCGCTGCCTGTGCCACCTCTGACAAGATGGACCTGGTTCTTCTCCCCATCAAATTCCCTGTTCTTCTCAGAAAGCACTAGTCTTATTCCCAGCCACCAAGGTACTACCAAGCCTTGCCAGTGGCCTTTCTCTCCCCAGAATTCCCTGTTTCAGACCATATGTCCCTGATTCCCTGAGTCCAGCATCTCCAGAACTGCCTTACAGAGAGGATGAAGAGACCCCACTCTCATTATATAGGCTGCCTATATACACTGAGATGTTGGAGCTCCTGCTCTCTATGCTAGGGGACCTTCCCTTCCCCTCAGTATTCCCCTGCCACAGGCTTCACGCCAGCATTTCCACCCAAGGCTGCTCCTGCACACCCATGCAGCCCAGTGGGCTCCTTGCAAACCAGAGAACACCCCCCCCCCCCGGCTTCACTGACTGATGCCTGCGGGAGACCCAGGACCCGGACATCAGCCCT
>JANZLQ010000092.1:10658410-10670649 GCA_026212715.1 Elanus axillaris | reverse complement strand
CAGTCCCCCGTTGCCCGGCAACACTCAGTGGAACACCGAGTCAAGGGCACGGACACCGGAAGTGGTCACCGCTGCAGCACGGAACTCTCCCGCGGCCCGCTGGGAAATATATTCTTCTCCACCCGCCGAGGGACTCCGCGCATGCGTAGAGCCCTCCCCTCCCTCCCACCTTGCGGCCTTCGCTGAGGGGGAAGAGGGACTGACGTGCAGGAGAGATATATGTGCAAGCAGCACCTTTAATTAAAAAATATACTACTCTTTTGGGGCTCATGAGGGGCCCTGCTGCCCTCCGGAGAGCCCCGGGATCTTTGCCGGGCTTTGCTGTGGCCTTTCGAAGGGTTAGGTTTGTCGTGAGGGGTTTTGGGGAGAGAAAGTGAAAGAGCCCCAGTGCGTGGCAGCTGAGAAGGGGTTTGTCAAGGAAAGTTGACTGCTGCAAAAAGCTTTCAGTCCTGGCTACGCTTGTGTGAGAGCCATAGCTGGGGGTTGGTATTGGTCCTGACTCTGTTTTGGACTGGGGTTAAAAGTTCTAGAGGGGCTCAAAGACCAAAATGGGGGGCCTAGACAGAATAAAGGGCACATGGAGTCCACTGGGGCACAGGGAAAGCCAGGTAATGAGTTGTGAGGGAACTGAAAAGGTCCCACAGCCGCTATGGAGACAAAAGAAAGCTTGGGGAGGAAATGAGCGTGAGATGGCATCTGAGCAGAGAACATGAGTTCTCACAGGGTGAGAGACTGCATAGAGACATCTTAATTAGCACAGAGAACAAAAAGAGTGTTCTGGGATACAAAGAAAGCCTGAGGAGGGACCCACCCAGCTCCATCCAGTACCCACTGAAACACCCAGGACCCTTCTAGTGCCTCCAGTCCCTTCCCAGATCCCCGCTACCCTAAAAAGTACTCCCAGTACCTTCCCAGAGCCCCTCATATATCAGAGAGGCACCCAGGACCCTCCAACTTTCTCCAGCACCCTCATCAGAGCCCCCCCAGACCCTCCCAGAGCCCCTCAGTATCCTCCAAGACCCACCAGAGCCCCCAAGGCCCTCTCAATAGCCTCAAGACACTCCCAGCACACACCCCCTGCTGTAACCTCCAAAGCCCCCAAGGATCCTCCCAAGCACCCCCCATATGCACCCTCAAGCCCTCCCCGAAGCTTCCAGAACACCCAAGGCCACTCCAGAACCTCCCAGTAACCCTGCTGAGCACCCAAGTACATCCTAAAGCTCTTTAGCCACTCAGGACCCACCCATTACCTACATACAAGAACCCTCCCCACACTCCCAATACGCTCCCAGAGCCCCCCCAGTTTGTATGTTTGCTTTAAGACAAATTTTTTTTTTTTACTTCATTGCATGAGGGTCTTGGCCCACTAGCTCATGTTTTTGCTGAAGACACGATGGGTTTTGAGCCTCTTCCAAGGACGGAGCTGCAGCTGTATGTGCTCAGTGGTCTACAGTGATCTCCATGCTTGGAAAGGAGATGTCTTCAGTCGATAGGGGTTTAAGAGTGAGCAACGCTCTGCCAAAAGGGTTAAAAAAAACCCAGCACAATAATCGTGATAAGTTAATAACCTTTTGATATGTGATGTGAACATTCTCAAATGTCAGCTTGCAGATGGAGACTTGTTCAATTCCCCCACCTCCCCCAAGGTGGCAGTGGCACCTCAGGCCAGCACGGTGCCCAACTACATAAAAGTGATTCTCAGCGGAAGTTTTTCCCCCTGCAACAAACTGTAAGGCATTTTGGTTTAAAGCCTATAGTAAATACATACATTTAAAAAAAAGGGGGCTGGTGAATTTGCAGTCTCAGCCAAAAGGTTTAACATTAAATGCTTTTTCCTTCAGAATTGGTTTTGCCATCCCTGTTGGAAACAAGTGCTGTGTTTGGTGGGTTGTGTTGCATGGGTGTGATGGCAGCTGAAGTGCCAGTGATAGCATTTATGTTTCAGTATTGTCATTATGAGAACCTATATCAACGTGAAACCACAGATATCAGCTACTTTCTCTCTCCACACTTACAGCAGCAGTGCAATGGTCCATATCCTCCATTCCCAAATCATATACATTGTTTGGAGAGAAACATAATTTGCGGAGAGGTTTTGTGAGAGGTCCTTACATGGGGGAGCAGTGCCGGATGAGAAAGTACCAGCTGGAATGCCCTCTGCCAACCATTCCTGCCTCCAGAGACCAAATATTGAATTTTTGGACAGTGAAACTCATCTTTTATTTTTCAAAGAATATCTGCAATTTCATCAATAGCACACAGAAAAAAATTATATCTGTATCATTGTAGCAGTACTCAATGCTAAACTGGAGAGACAAAAACATGTTCTCTGTTATAACTCTAGGTGATCTCCATTATAACTGTAGGTCTTGCAATTTTACGCTGAAAAGACACCAACTTTTTTCACTAGGTGCCTGTAAATCATATTCCAAAATCCTCCCATACAAAGGACTCCCTCCCAGCCTGTAATACAGGCTGATCTAACAGAATGACGTTGCCCACAGAGCCAGAAACTTATTCCTGAAGTCAGTAGATCCATGCAAGCATAGCACCAGTGGTTTAACTGAAGCCTCAGGAGTCCTCTCTGAAGCACAGGGTCCATCTATATGAGCGGGTAAGAGGCATAACTGGCGATCCCGCAATGGTTCGCATGGTTTCTTGACATGCGGATATAGCCCTTGTCACCGAAATGCACGCCCCAACTTTTGGGAGAGAAAACAAACAGACATGAGAAAAATTAAATTCCTTTTTCTGTAAGTGAAGTGGCAGCTTTATCAACATCACAGCATTTTTTCATTAACTGCTTCATGGGATTTCTAATCCTGTATTAAGTTATAACAACACTCATCAACATAAAGGGAACTTAAGGTGGGTGTAAGTATATTTTAAATGTATTTAAAGTTCCTTCACACTGCTAGGATGGCATAAAGGTGTTTTGACATGGCTAAGCATGAATCCCTAGGGAATAGTTCAGGGACCAATATCAACTTTTAACTCTACAACAACCCCCATTGCACAAGGACCCAACTGATCTCCCTCTCATCTGTATGAATATCAGTTATAAAATTGTGTGGATGTCAATTTGAGCAGTGGGAGTTTACATAGGAGAAGCCTATTCCTATAGATAGTGAGCATATAGATAATAAAAGTTCAGTGGTGCACGGTTGTGCCTTTACCTGTTTTTCACAAGCCAGTAATCCTTATCATTTAGGGTGCCGTAGCCAATCACAAGCACTCCGTGATTCACCTCCTGTGTGCACCGGGGGTCATCATACACACCTGGAAAAAAAAGGAGTTTGGAAGCATGTCATCAGACCACAAGACTTTGCCTCTGAGTGAAAGTCAACCTTCAACATCAATCACTAACACTGCTGTCTTAGGTTTTGCCATATTGATGCCTTCATCCAGGAATTAAGCCCCAATTTGCCACATTTCACCAAATTTTGTAAGTTTTGTGTGCAGAAAGACACAGAATACTGTGAAGAAGGTCTTCAGGGCAAAAGGACATACCTGACCTATACAAGAAGAAGGTGGGCTGGGTGGCATCAATGGCAACAGAGACCGGTCCGATGTTGGCTACAGCATCTTTCAGGGCTGCTTCATCAGCGTATGGGAGCTCAACGTACTTGGAGCAAGTGGCAGCTCGTGTGGAAGCATTGTATTGACATGTCCCATTCTGGTAGGAACAAGGGGGAGTTGAGAAGAAGAGCATGAGGAGTGCACCAGGAACATCTCAAGACTTTCAGGTATGTGTTTTCTATCAGCCCTCTTTGACTTTGTGCTACCCCATTCTTCACCTTTCTTTGACCACCATTTTTCAATAGACAGGACTACAGAAAAGATGGCTGGAAGAACCTGAAGAGACCATCTTGTCCATCTCACTTCCCCACACCAAGAGCAGCCAAAACATTTCAACAGAATTCTCTACCTTTTTTCTAGAAATTTCTGATGACAATACTTCTACCGCTTCCCTAGAGAAACTGTCCTTGCTTCCTCATTCTTCCCATCTGAAGACTCACGTTTAACCTAAATTTCTTTTATTGTACATTAAGCCCAGAGCTTCTCATTCTCCCTCTGGACACAGAGATCAACATCTTTTGTCTCTGTAGCTGCCTTATGCGTGGTTGAAGATTTGTATTCCACTTTTCTTTCTTGGAGTGAGCTGCTGTCACTTTGACCTGTTTCCATAGGCCATGTTTTCAAGACACCAGGTCATTTCAGGGCATGTCTTGTCTCTGGCCATCAAAACTCTGAGCATCAGGTTCTTTATTTTCTTAGGGCTCTTTTCTTATGACCTTGCAGCAGTCATATAGCATCTGTTAGAGGCAACTTTTAAAAAAAACAATTATATGAACATCATTCACTGGAACCCTCTGCCCACTGAAATGGTAGAAATATCAATATCCCATTTTTGAGCTACAGAAGATGGAATAATACAGAGAGCTGAGAACAGGACCCAGGACTCCTGCCCCATTTTTCCCTTCCGTGTAGTATGTTGCCTCATAATTTTTGTAGGACAGAAATAAACATGTAGAAATTATGGCTCCTAGTCCAGTCATTCACCTATGAGAAAAAATAAAGTCTAAAGGTCCCTTCCCTGGGTCTGAAAGAATCAGATGCAAAGGTGGAGATGACATGAGACTGGTAGGAACCAAGACAGAGGGAAATCAGTGGGAGAGGAGAAGGCTGTGCATGCAGGAGAGCAGAACAAATGGCCATGTTGCTTCCATGCTCATGTGTTTTTCTGCAGATTTCATGTGCTGTCTAGATCTGATGCCTACCTGAGCTGTGTAGGGGTAGGAATCATCTGAGTCAATGCCTTGGTTCTCAATGATGTACTGGAAAGCACTGGTCATGAAACCTCCACTGCAGCCTTTGTTCCCATACATCATGGAGCAGTCAACGAGGTTCTGGGCACTCAAGGACACCAGCTTCCCTGTCTTCAGCTTCACCTGAGCTTCAAGGGCTCCCACAGCACTGAACGCCCAGCACGACCCACAGGCGCCCTGCAAAAGCCCCAGAGATGCTTAGATGCTGCCCCATGGGACCAAGACATGTGGAGGCACAAAGAGAGCCTCAAACCTGGTACTTGACATCTGTGACACATCCTTTCTCCCTCCAGTCCACTGTGTCAGGGACTTTGCTGCCAGGCTGCGGTTGGTATGTGGAGGTCTGGTTTGGCCGAGGAGCAACGTTCAGCCCAGTTAGCAAAGCCGCCACTTCCCCACTGGTCTGGTGGGAAAAGAAAACACCGACTCATTATGTCCTTGTCTCTGCTAAGTCTTAAACTACATGTGTTAAAGGTGGAGGGGGATTTCCCCTGAACAGTCTGAGCAGGAAGAGTTAGGTTTGTGGAGTCCTTGGCTTTTTATTTTTTAAGTTTAATTTCTAGCTGTTCATTGGAAAGGGCAAGAAAAAGAAAATGCAAAGCTGAACTCCAGCATGAAAAATCCCTAGAAGCTGGTATGTTTCATTAAACAGCACTACAACCTGGGGACATTGAAGAGGGATTATTTGCAAATATATATATATATATATATAAATATATAAAATGACCAGGATCAAGTCCGTGCACCCCAAATGCTGCATTAAGGAGTTATTTCCTCACACCAGATTGCCTCATGCCGGTATGTTGAGCACAAGAATTTCTGAGGAGTTTGTCCATGGCTGCTGGAGTCCACAAGAAGAGGATAGGCTGAGAAGGGTTGTTGGGAGTTTTTCCACCCGTGACCCACTTATAATCCTTGTTAAATCAACTTCACAGGTAATTAGAGACAAAGACAAGCCCCTTCTCAGCAGCATGTCCAGCACCCACCATGTCTCCCAGATGGTTCATGCCCAGCTCGTAGGAGTGCAGCCCTAGGGAGTGCTCCAGATTATGCAGTAACACCAGCTGCAGGTTCCTCTCCCATGTCGCACGTCGGTCCCCTTCCTCTTTCTGAAATCAAATGCAGCCTCACAGTGTGTAGCAACAGCCCTTGCAGCCATTTCACCCCATTTTATCCCACCAAAGGTTGTTGGGAGCCCCTGCCAAACCACCCTTGGGAACCAGCAGTGCTTCAAAGTGCTGTTGGCTCTTCTCCCTGCTGTGTGATGCAGCCGATGGTCATGCTGGAGCAGCACCTACCATGTCAGCACCCTGAGCCACCTCCACCCCCCCAAAGATGCCCCTACCTCGTGGCGGTACTCCTTGCCGTAGGTTTTCTTCCAGAGCTGCCAGTGCCAGTCCAGTGCGGGGTTGGGGTGCCCCAGTGCCACTGCAAGCGCGGCCAGGAAGGTGAGGGACACCAGCAGCTTCATCCCACTCAGCTGGGACCAGACAGTTGGAGCGACAGGGTGACACACACGCCAGGACCCAAGGGCTCAGAGCCAGAGCTGTGCTTGACCCCTTAGTGACAAATCCGGTTTGGTAAGGGAGGCAGAATGGTGATGACATCTCTGACCTGGACTCCCTGGCATGCCCTTCATGGGGTTTTTACACTGGGTGATGCCAACAGCTCCTGTCCTGCCTGCTCAGACAAGCACTCCGCGGCAGCGGTGCCTGACCCACTTGCCTGCAGTGTACCCCCAACTGAAGCAAGATGGGAAGACAAATCCCATCCAGGACTGAGAAACTTCCCTCAGGGGGAGAAGTCCGCTGGACCCAACCCCTGCCTGTGCGGACACTGACACACAGGGACACATCCAGACACTTGCCTCATCTCATGGTTTCACCCTGCCCGAGAAACCCTCCCTGAAGGAGGTTTGCACATCGCCTGGTCAAGCAGCTGTTTTGACAAACCTGTGTTTTCCAGCACCTTGAAAGGCAAAATAAAAAAATTCCTATTTTTATCCAACTGATGTCCACCAGCTCCTGAGGACGGGCTACTACATACAATTCAACGACCCAGAGGTGGCATGGCGGAGATCAGAGACAGGATGGAGTCAGAATCAACATAAAAACACTGTTCCTTCAGTTTTACTTCCTCAAAGCTCAGTCCTGCCAGAGTGGTGTTAAATACAAAAGCACCCAACGTACCTGAAAAGGCTTCTTCTTGTGGTGGGTACCAGTCTTCAGCTCCCCAGCAGTACACCTGTTTGGGGTAGGGGCAACGCTGGGGACAAATGCAGTGCGTCCTCACTGCCAGGACACCCAGGACCTTTGGCACACCACAGCTGCAACTCATCAGACAAATCACGAGTCAGGAAATGAGGAAGTGCTCTGATTTCATTTTCACTTAGCTGAGACCTGGGCTTGCTGTGCCACAGTCACGAAGTTATTCAAAGCAGGACCCTCAATACCATCAGAAAATGATTGCTGATGAGAAAGTTTCCTTTTTCTAGCACCCCCAAAATTAGTGGCAAGGCTCTCATGGTAGTTTATGTGGCTTATGGGGCCAGCAGGCAGGAGCAGGGGTCACACTCCTCTGATATGATTTTTGCATTTTTGTCACTTGGTGCTAAGAGACAGGATGAGGTCAAGTACACAGCCTTACTACTGGTTTGAACTGGATAGACCTGAGCTCCCATCTTACTGCAGTGGTGTAACAACCAGACCAAAGCCAGCTCTTGGAAGAAAAGTCACATTTATTCACTTTCCTGTGGGGTAGCACAGAGGGGAAGACATGGTTTAAATACAGTCATAGGGTGGAGCTGATCTGACCAGCCTCAGCGCTGCATGGACAGCAGGAGACAAATTTAATGCACATTACATTGCAGGCAGGCTGAAAACGCAGTCAGCAAAGTCTCCAGCTGCCTGGAAATCATGCTCCAGCCTCTTCTGAGGGTATCCTCTGGGTTCCCATGAAGGACAACCAGGCAGGAGAGTGCACTTCTCACCACTATGAAGCACCATTGGACATAAAATGGCTGCAAGAAACCATCTTCTAAGAGAGGAGGAGGAAGCAAAACAGTGTCTACAGAGCTTTGAAGATGCAGCTGAGTCATTTTCTAAAAAGTTGCTGGAGATTGCAAGAGTTAGCAATGACAATAGAGAGCCTTCCACCTAAATAATTGAAATAATTCCCAACAGATTATCCCTTGTTAGTGGAAAAGTTCCTGGGCAGGGTGAGTGAGATCATCATACTTGATGGGACGCTTGAACAAGCCAACTGGAATCACTCCTAATTTCTGCTGCTTATCTGTAGAAATGCAACAGGATTCCTCAAGAAAGGAAGGCTGGAGTAAAGCCAGGCACACTTGAGATCAGCAGGGTGAGTGCTGGCATCTCAAGAGCTTGTCCCAAAAGCAGGCAACCCCTCTAGATCTGGGGGTAAGCACCGTAGCTGGCAATCCCTCAGTGGTTTCCATGGTTCCTCTAACATCCGGATATAGCCCTGGTCACCAAAATGCACACCCCAACTTTTGGAAGAAGGAAGAAGCAAAAATTAGACAACAAAGTAACTGCCTCCTTCAGTACCACCCCTCACCCTCACTTGTTTCTCTCCCCACTACTTTTTAAAATATTTTTTTTCAACTTATGCTTCCTCTCCAGCAGCTACAGAAATAGCCAAATTCACATCTTTTGGCCAAAAAGGGGTGAACCTCCTGACTCCTTCCCTGCCAGGTTTTGCTGCCACTAACTCTTCTGAGGGGGGGCAGAGGAAAATCACTTACTTCCTGTGTTCTGGAGTAAGTCAAAACCACCAGGGAAATACCAGATAAAGGTGTATAAATAGCTTTTGTATATTAATTTTTTTTTTTTTAATTCTACCAAGGCCAGAGATGAGAGGCAGCGGAGGAAACTGGTGGGTTTTAGCCCAGCTCTGACATGAGGATAAAGGAGCTTTGTTGACAGAACTGCCCACAGTTGGGGTTTTTTTTGTTGTTGTTTTTAAAAAAGATAATGGTTTTCAGTTGCTGAATGTAGATTTGCTGACATTGCAGGGTTGTTTTTTTTTTCTAGAGATGCGTCTGTCCGAGCAGGACTGTTCCATTTCAACACTTTGTTTCTTCTTGTTCTGCATTTTAAACAGCGATAAACACATTCACAAATACATTTTAATGCAAGGGTAACCCAGCTGCAATGATCCTTGAGGCTGTGCCTCCAAATTGGCCAAAGGAGGGGGTTCACCAGCATGTCCCCAAATCAAACCAGCTTGGTTTGTCTCTCTAAGAAACACCACCCCTTTGTGCTGACTCAACATCCAGGAACGTTGGAAACCCTGGAGTTTCCCACAGAGCAGAAATCACGTTTTTGAGCCAGCACTGAGGGGTCAGGCAGGAGTGTTTTGGGTGACATATGTCATTTTGTGTTTACAGGGCTTAATCAAGGGCCCTTTACCCCATGGTTGTGATGGAACTGAGCCCTAAATATACCTAAAGAAAGCTGATAGGCAATGAAAAGTGCTTTGCTGGCATGTCTTTGAAACCTTCAGGGTGCCCCTTGGAGCGGACGCTGAAGGGAAAAGCTGCTCAGCAAGTGGGTTTGCTGTACCTGTTTTTCACAAGCCAGTAGTCCTCCCCATCCAAAGAGCCATAGCCGATGATGAGCACAGCGTGATTCACCACCTGAGAGCAGTTCGGGTCATAGTAGACACCTGGAAGACATTTGGAAACAGTCTTTGGACAACTTCCCCTAAGTCACTGCCCAAATGGGAATTAAATTCACTCTTTGGGAGGTGTTACCAGTGCCTGTCACCAAGAATGAGGGCAACACAAGCTAAATGCAAGTCAAAGCTGAAATAATTTATATTTAAGGAAGCAGGGTCATGGGAAGGAAAGCACTGCCTTTTCTCGTGATTCCCTGTAAGACCCACCAGATTTGTACAAAAAGAAGATAAGCTGACTGGCATTGATGCTGACAGAGATGGGGGCTTCATTGCTGTGTGGTAGCTTGACATACCTGGAACACGTGGCTGCCCACGCCGTCAGGTTGTAGCGGCAAACACCATCCTGGCAAATGAAGGTAAGGGGGAAAATATATCAGTACTTGCACAGAGTCCTGCTCTGCATTATGTGAGTCAGAACTGATGCTCGCAGTATTAAAGACAGACAACTCCATGGTTTTCCAAAGTCAATTTCCTCTAGAAACAACAGGACTATTAATTCCTCCATTTTAAGCTGAGCCAACCTAAGTGTTGCCTGGGTCTGATGCCTACCTGAGCTGTGTAGGGGTAGGAATCATCTGAGTCAATCCCTTGGTTCTCAGTGATGTACTGGAAAGCTTTGGTTTTCCATCCGCCACCGCAGCCTTTGTTCCCATAGCTCATGGTGCAGTCAACGAGGTTCTGGGCGCTCAGGGAAACCAGCTTCCCTGTCTTCAGTTTCATCTGGGCTTCGAGGGCTCCCACAGCATTGAATGCCCAGCATGACCCACAGGCACTCTGCAAAAGCCCCAGAGATGCTCAGACTGAGCACGGGACCGAGACATGAAGAGGAAAAGAGAACTACCCACCTGATTCTTCACACCTGTGACACATCCTTTCTCCCTCCAGTCCACCGTGTTGGGGACTTTGTTGCCAGGCTGCGGTTGGTACGTGGAGGTCCAGTTTGGCTGAGGAGCAACATTCAGCCCAGTTAAAGGGCTGAATGTTGCTCCACCACTTCCTCACTGGTCTGGTGGAAAGGAACACAGAGGCATTCATGATGTGCTGAGGTTTACTTTGCACAACAGGAGAGCAGATCCATCCACTCATCCCACCCCACCGAAAGGGGACCAGGTTTGTCCTTCCATGCTCAGGGGACTGATGTGTGCCGTTACAGCATCACCAGCACGGCACGTTTCATCCCCCTTGACCAAATACATGACTCCATGCTTGAGCCCCATGGCACAGCCAGCACCCACCATGTCTCCCAGATGGTTCATGCCCAGCTCGTAGGAGTGCAGCCCTAGGGAGTGCTCCAGATTATGCAGTAACACCAGCTGCAGGTTCCTCTCCCATGTCGCACGTCGGTCCCCTTCCTCTTTCTGAAATCAAATGCAGCCTCACAGTGTGTAGCAACAGCCCTTGCAGCCATTTCACCCCATTTTATCCCACCAAAGGTTGTTGGGAGCCCCTGCCAAACCACCCTTGGGAACCAGCAGTGCTTCAAAGTGCTGTTGGCTCTTCTCCCTGCTGTGTGATGCAGCCGATGGTCATGCTGGAGCAGCACCTACCATGTCAGCACCCTGAGCCACCTCCACCCCCCCAAAGATGCCCCTACCTCGTGGCGGTACTCCTTGCCGTAGGTTTTCTTCCAGAGCTGCCAGTGCCAGTCCAGTGCGGGGTTGGGGTGCCCCAGTGCCACTGCAAGCGCGGCCAGGAAGGTGAGGGACACCAGCAGCTTCATCCCACTCAGCTGGGACCAGAGAGGCAGTGCCAGACCCCAACCTGGGCATTTACTTCTTCACTGATTCCTAAACCCACCCCATTCCCTTAGTGCGTTTTTCCTTGGCTAGGAGCTCTCTCTGGTCACACAGCAATACTCTGCGGACCCAGTGCAACCATAGCACAGGGCCAGACTCCTCCCACACACTCACCTGCAGTGCCGTTCCCTCCCCCCCGCCAAGAAAGCCTCTTCTAAGGAAGCTGCACACATCCCCAAGTATTTCCTCTGCCTCCTTTCTGTCTCGATCGCTGCAGCAGCTCTTGAGGAAAAGTAGCAGTCGGGGACACGCCGAGGAGGTAGAGAGGAACTCTGTCCCCCAGGTGGGCGCAAGAGGCCATGTTCTCCAGCCAAAAGTCACCCCAGGGAGATGTCTCACCTGCCTCCCCAGCCACAGTGCAGCTTCCCACGGAGCCCGGCTTGGCCTCAGGATGGGCACAAGGGACTTGGGACAGCAAAAGTGTGTGAGGAGGTCCCTCCACTTGCCGTGGCTGGGAGTTGGTGAATGACGAAATGCTCTGATTTCACTTTCTTTTCACAGTGTCATTCTGGTTTCACACAGCCCTGATAGTGCATTCTGGCAGGCCCCAATGAGTTAACCAGCACCCCTCATCCTCTCCATCAGCCAGGCAGGCCAGGCCCTTCACCAACCATGTCTTGTACATGGGTGCGAGTGGGAAAAAGAAACTTATTTTTAAGCGTCTAAGCTTTTTTGTGTGTGAATTTTTAAGCTTTCCTTTCCTGTTATGGCTCACCTTGAGCTTTGCTGCTGTCATTTTTCAATTTGTTTCATTAAAAGGAACACTTGGATTTGGGGTTTTGGGGAGACACAGGGGTTTGGCTGCAAAACACTACCCGGCCCTGGCACAACCGTTTGCCCCAAATCCACAGCACTGCAGCCCACACCAGTTTGTTTATTGCCCTGCTTTCTTCCTCCTTACCCGCCCCCCCCC
>JANZLQ010000092.1:10634369-10653679 GCA_026212715.1 Elanus axillaris | reverse complement strand
CCCGCTGCCCCAGCATCACTGCAAGGGCACATACAGGGATTCAGGGTAACACTGTTGTGACCAGAACCACAGTACAGGGGAGGCAGAAATGAGACAAAGCTTTGAAAAAGGGAAAATATCTTGTAAAATCTCTGCTACATATAATCATCTGCAACAAGAGGGAGCCCTGGGCCCAAAACAAGGCCCCCATTCCAAGGAGCAGGTTTGGCTCCTGCCCACGCCAAGCAATTGTACAATAAAATACCCCTTCCCCCACATTGAAAAATAATACAATAATCAAAAAGGGATATGAAGGGGACTAGCCACTGGCCCACCACTCTGCAAGGACACCAAGCACTGGCCCCTCCAACAGCCCTGCAGTGGGGGGTGGCAGATGCTGAGACCCTGCCAGCCCCTCACCAGTCCTTGTCCTCCACTGCTGCCAGTGCCAAAGCTGGACCAGCGTTTCTCACAAGTCTGGCAGTTGGTGGCTGCTCCAGCTGGTTTTTCCTCAGCAGCTTGAATCATCCATGGCAGGACCTGAAATCAAGGGGCTACAGCAGCATCACCCACGATGGCTCAGGGAGAGATGGGCTCTCAACCAGGGGACACACAGACCTGGAAGTCTTTGCTTTCTGTCCATGGAGCCCCTGGGTCCTGCTTTGCTTGGGGTAGAGGTGGGGGTTCGAAGCACCACAGGCAAATTCAGCTCCCACTGCTGCCCTGGGACAAAGCTCAACAGCTGAAGGACATCACTCCAGAAAGCATCAGAGCTGTAGCTTCACAAAGGTCAAGTTCCCCAGGGCTTGATTTCTATAAAAAAATGGGACTTTTCCTCCTCCTTGGGCAGTTGAGCACTGCTCCATCCTCTGTTGGATCAGGTCAGTGTGGCTCTGACACTGGAGGACAGGGTGCAAGCCTGAGTATGAACACCTGGGATGGCCAACACCTTGCTACTTTACAAAACAGATCTCCTCTAAGCCTGAGAAAACTCTACAGCCTGGCAAGGGGGATGGCATGGGATGCGATGGGCTGCTGCAGACAAAGAGGAGCCCATCATGGTTATTGCTGGTAACATTTTCCCTGGGTAAAAGGACAGGGGTGGATCACAAGATGTTTCCAAAGTCCCTAATGGGAGGCTCCCACCTTTCCACACATAAATTTGAAAGTGGTGTTTGAGGTGAGGAAAAAAAACTTCAAATCTTAATTTTCCAACAAAGGCAGGAGAGAAAAAAAGCCTGAAAGCTTTCAGCTCCACTACCAAGAAAAACCTCTCTGGGCCTCTGCAAGCACTGAAACCTGACAGTAACACAAATGTTTGTAGGCCTTCCCCACATGGACATCCTCTGCTAGGTACATCTCCAAAATCTGCTTTTTGGAGACTCTCCCCCACCATTGCAGCACCAAGACCTGCGACTCCAAGCACATCCCTGCCTTTCCCCACACCAGCAGAGAGAACATTCACAGCCAGCCTGAGGGTCTCAAGGAGCCCCACCAAGACATAAGGAGGAGGGAGAAATGCCCAGATCTCATCCAAAACAAAACCAGGCTTCCAGGAAAGCTTTGTATTCTTCCCCCATTGCAGTTGTGCCAAGTTTCCTTCCAAGTCAAACTCTGCAATGAACAAATTTTCCTGTTGAAATTGAAGCAAGGCTTGCCATCACAGGGGGAATGAAACTGTTCTTCCAGCCCCCACACACTTCGAGGAGAGCAAGATTTGCCGCAAGTTCTTTCCACTGAAGAAGCCAGAAGATTCAAAGTCAAGGTTTAAAATTAAAAAAAAAAAAAAAAAAAAGAAAAAGAAAAAATCTGTTCCCCATCTTACCCTGCTCTCCTCCATTTTGTGATTTGGCAACAGAGTCATCATATGGCATGAATTTTTCTTTAAGGAGACGGTGAGTGTAAAAGCAAATACTGCCATTCAGAACATGTAGTGAAAATGCAACTCCTCAATAAGGCCCTGAACAAATCCAGGGCCTCTCTGTGCAGGGAACCAGACGTCCAGCTCCAAAATGAAGACAAGGAACTCAATCTAGATGTGGTAAAATTGCATGGACAGTGCAGAGCAGTTTTTTTTCCCCAAAAAAGCTGACAAAAAGCCTGTTGAAACATTGGTTCATGGCAGCACAGAAACCATCAACTGCAGAACTGATGCACCAAGAACAAAGCTACATAGGTAATATTTTTATGGCTCGTAACCATCGTGTCATTCACACGAATGACTGGGCCCCATGGGAGTTTACAGGTCACACTGACTACAGAGGCCCATATTCATTGCACAGTTCACAGAAGAGAGACGGCATCCAAACAAATACCAACGTGCCTGCCAACATGGGAATATCTAAATAAAGCACCCCAGACTGGAGATGCAGTTAACAACCCTCCAAAGATGGCCAAGGTTCTTCCAATGAGAAAGCCAGCTTACAACAAGGATTCTTAGGCAAGCATCCTCCAGAATTGCATTATACAGGGTTAATGCTTGGAAGAGTTTCTTCCAATATTTAAAAAGTTACAATACTTTGTGTTTTATAGAAAAAGAGTCACGGTATAGAAGATTGAAATAAAAACAGTAAAAGCCACCTTCTGAGTTTGGAGGGGCTGGCTGTAATCCAGGCAAGAATCCCTCTCCAACCAACCCAGCGTGCAGAATGAAAACCACTCGCGAGTGGCTCTGGAAACGCAGGGCCTTCGGTCAGTGAGTGCAGCTGCTCTCACAGCACTCAAGTCCTGAAGCCTCCTGGTGAAGTGTCCCCCACTGCCAGCACCAGACAGAGGAGGTGTCCAAAACCACATCCTCCTCCTCCTGCATGGCTACCCATCCTCCAGGCTGTTGGGCAGTTTCACCTCCAGAAGGTAGGAAGTGTTTAGAAAGTTCAGCAGTCTTTGAAAAAAAGACTTGGGTGTTTTCCTTTACACATGGGTATTATATATAGCTGTAATTTGCTTCCCCCAGGGCTTATTTTATTCTGAAAAAGAAGGGAATATATTCAACTCTGGGAACTCTTCATTGTTGTAGTTGGGTCCTTGGTCTCCCAGCATTGTCAGCATGTCCTGTGAGGATATAAGGAGAGGGTTATTATCTGGACTAGAATATCATGCTGGTAATTCAGTCACAGAGGAGTTTGCCAGAGTAGGTACTGCACACCAAGATGTTCCCTTCCCTCCCAAGGACATGTAGAAGGTTTGCTGCAGGAAAGCAGCAAACTGAAGTCATAAGCAGCAACTGTACTGACTCATTCAAAAGCAGGGGGCAGCAAGTCGCAAGAATATGAACTCTCAGGAGTTCACTTTATTGGATTGGGGAGGGGGGGTGTGTTTGGCTTTTTGTTATTGTTTTTAATTAGAGCTAAAAGGGTTAATTCAACTAAGGAGCTGGTAGTTTCACACTGATCCTGCAAAGGACCAAGACACAAAGCCAGTCCAGCTGAAGCCTTTCTAATTTCAGCTCCATCAGGCTATTCACAACTTTAAGACCTCGCCAGATATTATGAACTAGAGGGACAAGCTCTCGGTGCTTCAGCCAGCTGCCCACACTGGGGAAGCAAAGATCACTCGTTCTCACAAGACTGGCCCACACAAGTCCTCACTCGGGAGGTTAAAAAAGCACCATCTTACTGAGAAGACCTCAGGCTGGCTTGGCTGCGGCTGTTGCACATGTTGCTCCCCGGATGCCGGGCCGTGGTGCTGTCCTTGCCACTGTGGCCACATCCCCACACCTTCGGCTGCCCGCGTCTGGAACGGGGCAGGGGTCTGCGCTGCCTCCGTGGCTGCTTAACAGAAAACAAGTCAGCAAGCGATTCCTGGTTCAGGGCTGTGGTTTCTATAATCCTTTAACAGGACCAGGAAGCGCACAACTCTGTGTGGTGCCTACTGGTAACAGGGTAAGATCTCCCCTCCAAGAAAAGCCACTAAACCATCACATGCATTTAAGGCATTTGTCAGTACCCATCTATGGAGTAGAACAAGAACAAACACAGGGGAGTCCCAGAGGGGTTTGTTTCCTCCCAGTCAGCCTTAAAATGGTTCAAAATCCATCTGCTCTGGAGCCTCATGCTGGGACAATGGTTAAAGGTGATAAAGGCAGTGTTAGCCAAAGCAGGGATTTAGCTGTGCTCTCCACATTTGGGCATTCCCAACATACACAAGAAAACGATGGAGATTGTATCACACCAAGGCTGTATCTGACTGATGCTCCCAGCTTTCCTCTGAGGGGATTTTGTTGCCACCCCAACCTCCCCAGCACCCCAAGCCATACTCACTGAAGCCCGCACCACGGCTGGCAAGGTTCGGGTAAGCAGCCCCAGTAGGGGAAGCCGTAGAGCCAGGTGCTGTCATGGGGCTGAAGGAGGATGGGGTGCCTTGGAAAGTCCCCATGCTGAAAGAAGGGGGCCGAGTCTTCACTGTCTGGGATGCCACTTGCTATAAGAGAGCAAGAAACGGGAGAGGAAGAGGAGAGATGCATTTATTCTGAGCCTTGTCTTAACTAGGGTGAGGAGCTGCTGGACTGGCCCCAAAGGAGAAAGCACATGGGCACACAGCATTGCTCCATCACTCAGCTACAGAGTTAAAGCAGGTGGTTTCATGATGGTGAGAACGATCTGGAAGGCAGCAGGGACTTGGGGACTGCACCAAGGGTTCAGGCTTTGCTACCTGGGGTGTGAATGCTGGCCGTGTCCCTGGAGTCCAGGTGGTTCCGCTGACCTGAGCTGGGTTAGAGTGGCGTGAAATCTGTGCTAAGATCCGGCCTGCTGATGAGGGTTGCTGCTGAATAATGTTCACAGGAGGCACCATGCTGCTGCTCCTGGAAGACAGGAGACACACTCTTGAGACACTAGGTATCACATACAGGACAAAGAGGCACAAACACCATCCATGCATGTTATTGGTGGGGGGGAAGTGAGCCCAGAAATGTGAAGTAACTGCTCATGTGCCAGTGCCCATCATGCTGCCCTGCTGTGGACACAACTGGCAGGAGCTGCTGGGTTTGTGGGCAAGGCTACTCTCACCCAGCTCAGTTCTGGGGCTTCAGCCTTAGCATGTCCAAGAGGCACAGCTACCCTGCAGACAAGCTCTGGCAAGCAACAGAGCAGAGGGTTATCAGGGAATTGATCTGGGGAGGTGAAGATGAGGGCAAGAACTGGCACAAGAGAGAAGGGGTAATGCCAACTCTGCACCCTGCCTCCAAGCTCCTGCACCTCTGACCGGGAGCAAAGCAGCATCAGGCAGGAGACAGTTTCACACCCACCCCTCAAAGAAACCAGTGCCTGGATGGGCTCCTCCTGTATTTTCTGTGCACAGTATATAGGAACACATTTATGGACAATCACTGGGATGCAGAGTGGCTGGGAACACTCAGCTGTGGCAGGACACACAAACAGAACAGGAACAACTGCAGGACAAGATAAGATTAACATGAGCCCATTCAAAGCACAGCATAGGAAGTCTCACCTGAAGTTCTCAGCAGGTCGTGCTGGGGTGAAAGTGTTTCCCTGTGTAAAGAGGGGCTGGTTGGCAGGCACTGTGCTGGCAGGAATGGCTTTGTTCTGGTCTGTGGAAAGAGGCTGATTCACTTCAGGGCTGAGAAAGTCTCAGCAGCAGGAACAGGGACAGAGAAGCAGTTCCAAGAGACACGCCCATGTGAAGGAAGACTGTTCTGAGCCAAAGCAAACATGACTGCTCCTTATCCAGACACGGACTCCAGATGGTTTTGTAAAAGCCTGTTTAATTTGATTTCCTCCCCGTTTTCTAATAAGCTTGCATTAAGGTCTTCTGGGGCTAGAGCATCCACTACATTCAGTGCTCAGACTAGGAACACCGAGAACTGCTCTCTGGGGACAAGCAGGAAGGATCAGACTAAGGCAGGCAGTAAGACCAGAGCAAGACACACCTTATCACCCACTCCCTTCCCAGACCTCTCCAGCAAAATGTTGGCTGGAGGACAATTCACTGCCACAACATCACATCAGCGTAGACAGGAATTATCCATCCAGTGTCAAAATCAGCACTAGTCTGTAAGACCTGGGGTGCCACAACAGAGTCACACTGAGCCTCCACACCCAGAACTGCTCTGAGTGACTTCCGAAACAGCAAAGAGCACTCAGATTGAAGATGAAATCAGATAAAGATGCAATGTGCCCCTGGCCATGCCTCACAGCCCAGCACTCCCTACCTGTATTGATACTGCTGTAGATTTCGCTGAACCTTGGGTCCCGCTCCTGATTAAAAAGGCTCTCTGCCTTCTCCAAGGGCTTGCTGTGCTCTGGGCCAGCAGCAGTCACAGGCTGAACAGGAACCTGGGAGCAGGTATAAATGTGAGCCATCCGTGCCTCAAGCACAAAGGAAGTCAGCAGTCTCACAGCCAGCAAGGAGAACAGTTGAGGGCTTTGCAGGCAAAGACCTTGCACAAAAGAAGCCAGGCTGCTTTCTGGACTCCTGCATATTTTATCAGGACAGTGGGGCCATTTAGGGCTGGCAGCATTGACATGGCCATAGTGGGGAGGATGCCACAGGGGCAGATCATAATCAAGCACGCAGATCCAGCAAAATCCAAGGCAGAACACCTTCCTCTCCAAGCCCTTAGCAGCCTCAAGTCAAATCTTGTGTGGCCACCTTTCAAGCCACAGCAAAAGGTAATTTAAATAATGCAGGACAACAAATGCAAGGAATAACCAAAACCTCTGTTGATTTACCTGTGAGTGGTCGTAACCAGACAGGCTCTCTCTTCCTGGGACCACTTCCAGCTCTGTCTGTTGTGGTGGCTGCTGCTGCCTAAAATAGAAAGTCTCTGTAACAGGAGAACACTGGCTGCTACAAATGATTGCCAAGGGAACAGATACTCTGTGGTTACACCAATGATTCACTAGCCCAGAGGAGTTCATTGCTGCAGAGAGGAAAGTTTGGGTAGGAAGGCTATTTGACAGGAGGGCAGAACCAGCAAGAGAGGCATGGTAAAAGGAGCTGAGCACCTCCTGACCTTGAGGGCAGCTGTGCTGTGCCCATCTCCAGGGGAAGGTTGACACTCTGACCCAGCTGAGGCCTCTGCATTGAGTTTGACAGGGCAGGCCGAGACTCCTGGCTCGAGTTCCTTTAAAGCAAAGAAAGAAAGAAAAAAATATATTTTAAAAATACCAAATGAAAGCAAACAGTTGGCTACTGCATGTAGGAGAGTGCACCTGTCTTGGACAAGAGTGGAAGCTTTGCTTTTGCAAAACCTGTTCGAGTGAAGGATCCCTCTACTCAGTCTCCATGGTCTCTGAAAGGGAGGGGGGATGTGATGTAACATAATGCTAATGGCTATGAGCCAAAGGGCTCTGCCCCCTCCCACTCAGTCACTGAGCAGGGGAGCAATTAATAACTTGAACCAGGAGCATGGCCAGATCTGCAACATCCTTAAAGCACAAGAAAAGGTTGTAGGAACCCAAAAACCCCCAAAGGTTTTCCATTAAGCTCTGTCAGACACTCCAGAGCTGGAGCCTGCAGAGACCACCAGCAGTTTTAGGTTTTAAGCCCAAGACGGTAGAGTTCTTTATGCTCTTCTGTTAACTGTTAGAAGTCAGTTAATGTTTAACTCCCACAAGAAAGGAATAGAAATCCAGCGTTTTCTCAACAGTTCTTTCACAAGCTGCTGCTTTAGTACCTGATCTCAAAAGATGAAACAATACAGATAACCTAGCAAAGACGCACATAGATAAAATGCACCTCAACCACAGACACAGATTGCTGCTTATCTGGTCTGAATTTATGCAGTGCTTTTAGAAGGCATAGTATGGATGTGAGAATGGATGCGTGTGGAATGAATAAGTTCAAAGAGATATCTCTAACACTGGGACAGGAATTAAGGCCTGTATCAGATCTGCATCAGATTTTAGTTTTGCACTCAGACCACAGCTCTTTAAAGCTAAAGTGATTTGTCACTGCTCAACTCTTAATACTTTCTCATCAGAAAGTATCAGCTTGCCAGCTGCAGGAAGGGAAGAAATGCTACCTGCACTCTAGGACTTGGCCCCTTCGTGAAAAAAAATTCCTGGCTTTTCACTTGCCCACAAGCAATCTAGCCTTCTGTTTGCCTGGCTGGAGAGACTCCATTTGCTGCACCCACCAAGCCTGCAGTTATGAATCATATGCAGGCATTTTGTTTTATTTCACTTGCTGCTCTTCTGCAAGGGGCCTGGAGCTCACTCATGGGAAAAGAGAGTAACTCTGATCACTCCCAACAGAGATGCACCAATCCACTAAAATAGTCAAGAGAGAGAAAAGAAGACAGCAGCAATGAAAGCAGTCTCCCCACTGGAGCTCATTTCTGAGTCCAAGGACAAACTACAACAGTGAAGAAACATAAGTGTTTACTCCCTACCATCAGGTGCAGACAGTCCGGCTCACATGAAAAGCCACTCTCTGGACCAGCTGCCCCCCCAACTGTCACAGGAGTCCAAGATCTACATTCAAAGGCAGACTTCACTAGTATTAGCTCTGAATGCAATCACACAGACAGGAGACTTGCTCCAGGAACCAGAGTTAAAAAAGGCACTGCTGGAGCTGAATGTTGGCAGCTTGCTAAGCCATACAACCGAGACAGCCAAGGAATTAAATTTCTTGCACTTTATAGTCCTGTAGTGCCTGCCACGGCCCAGGAAAAGAGCGCTCATGGGACTTAGCAATTTCTCCAGAGCCTATGCAAATTGACAGGAAGCTTGGTGAGGGGGAGAGACCAAAGCTCCCTCAGTTCCGTGCTGCTGGTTATTCTGGGACAAGATCCCAACAAGTTCATGTGCTATCACTGGTGGTTGGCAAGTCATTTCCATGTACATACTTGACGTTGGTGTTGGTACAGATGATGTACTCAATTTCATCCGAGTAGGGGTTCTGGAAGGTAAAGGAGCTGGTTCTCATCCAGAGCCATTCCCGGTTTTTGGATCGGAATCGGAACATGACTGACAGAACCTGGCCTTTTAACTTCACCACCTAAAAAAATGTAATGCCATCAGTAGTACCTGATAAAGGAAGGCGTTGAAGAGCAACCTGCTTCTGAGCATAAGCCACCCCCCACTAAAACCTCATGATGGCCCTTTGCCTCACAGCCTACAAGACCATATCTTGGTCTTCCCCAACCAAAGTCCACTGCTACTATTCCCTTATGCTATCTTGATTCCTGAATGATATGGAAGGAGAATCTAATATCCCTTTTTTGGCTTTTGCTTTTCTTATCTCTTTGCACTGGTGAGATGTATGAAAAAGTCTCCAGTAAATGAAGCACATGCTGTTGCTTCTGATTCCAACTATTTGGACAAATGGATATGAGCAGCTACTTTTTGGAGTCATGAAAGCACAGGGGCAGTCTTACCTGCCCTGCCACAAGTCCAACGCCCTCAGAAATAAGAGTAACGACAACAGGGCAAGCAAACCACATCCATTTCGAGTTCTGCAGCACTGGGCTGGGCCCTAGAGATGAACCAGTGTTTCAGCCACAGAAGCATGGCATTCAAGTAGGCACTTTGGAGCCACGTCTCTGGCCCTAAAAGCAGACTGGACTAGCAGCCAGAGGATGAATTCAAGAGTTAGACATCAGATGCTTCTGTTTTGTTTTGCACATTTACGGTTATGTGACTATATCTGTAACTATTTGCCATTGGGCAAATGAGAAATATCTAAGGTTTATTTTCCTCTTGGTTTTCCAATTAGTTTCATTGCTTTGCAAGCACCGAGACAGATTCCAATCTGAATATCGCACCACATGCAAAACAGTAGCTAAAGTCTTTTACCTGCTGAAAGCTGTCCCGCAAAAGCTGTTGGTCTTCCGGGTGGCAGAAATCCACAATGTCTTTCCCCAGAAGTTCCTAATTTTAAAGGAATTGGGAGAGAGATCAAGTCAGTTCATCTGACAGGTAGACTCCCTCTTTCAGGTCTGCCTCATTAATTATTCCACTTTGGACAGGTAGTTACTGCTCCCCCTCCACCAAATCTCTGTTACACAAACCAAGTACAGGAACTGGCATGCTGTATTTTAAAGAGAAGCAGAACAGCAGTTGACTAACGTTTGATCTTCAACTCAAATGGAGGCAAAAACAATCTTAATTGACATTAGACATAATCCAGAGCCACCCATCCCTCCAATGATCAAAGTTCTTGGAAAAGCACATGAAAAAGCAACTGGTGGAGAAGAAACACATGTTTAGGCCCTGCGCATCATTTTATCAGATCTGTTAGACAAGCAGAGCCATGATGTACAAGAGGGAGGATGGAAAACTAAGTTTCAACAGCAGTTCTTCCTTACAAAGCTCCTACCATTTTCTCACCTGAGGCTGGTAGCCAACCGTGGCCACACAGCGATGATCTATGAAGGTGAAAATGCCTTCAGTGTTGTGGCGGGAGATAAACTCTGTCGGCTGACAAACATTGTTCATGTCTGTGCAGTTGGGTGAGCTAGTGACCTGCAAGGCAAGGCAGCACAGCGTTATAAAATCTTGCAAGAGCTGCTTTCTCCTGACCAGCCAGCCCTGCATTTGGATTTGTGGCAGTCAGGGAATATCTTCAGACAGAACAGTTTAACTATGTGGACTTTTTGGACAAAGCAATGTTGAACCATTGGAAGATGCTACCCACCTGGAGCCTGCCAATAGCCACGAGGCAAAACTTGCTGCCCTGGCCAGCATCTGGGTCATCATCAGGCAGGGAAACACCTGAGAGGGGGGTGACAAAATTTCAGCAAGGTCAATACAGGAAAAATTGCTAATTTCAGAGGAAAAAGACATGCAGTTCTGACTTCAATACATCCCTCCACCCTGTTTTGTAATTCAATACCCTTTCCCATGAAGGAATTTGGTAAATGAAGTTGCCTCCCCCACCCTTTTTTCACCAGAAGGGTTAAAGATCTCTGTAACTTTCAGCACAAGCTAGCATAGCAGATGGTGTAATATTATTTTCATCCTCTACAGTATCTCTACTGTCCAAAGACACAGATCTCTGACCTAGCATCTGCAAAAATTAGTTCTATCTTAAAATAAGAAAAAGTGATAGATACATTTGGACAGCATTCATTGCCACATTCAGTTCATAGAACAACTTTAGACCATATGCTCTTAAAAACAGCCACAACTGAACACTTCAGCTAAGACATTACCTGCAGGAGGCCAGGCTTTTATGTAGCCTGTGCAGTGCACCACAACGTAGTGAGGTTCGCCATCTTTTGCTGCACCTAAGCCATTCCTTGGGAGAGAGAAACAGTCTGATTGCACTATATATTAAACTGGGGTAAGGTGAGACAAAGTTTCTACAACATGAAATTTGAAAAAGCTTCCACAGAACATCTTCAGGATAAAAAAAGAAGACAGACAATAAATGCAAGAGGCTCAAGAACAGAATAGGTTGGAATCTATCTCCATTTCAAATTAAAAAGGGACAATATACACCAGAGCCCAACACCACCAGCGTAAAGAACATGTAGTGTTAAATTGACTTCAGATGCAGTCTTGGAATAAAGATTAATCTTCCCCAGGATTATCTTCCTCAGCACAGTGGTACTTCTGTTCCTCTACCAGCAGATCTATCTAAACTCTTCTGTGAGCTGTACTATCTTTACCCTACACTCACTCACTAGTGTGTCGCCACCACTATGATGACAGAGCTGTAGCTCCTTTTCTTAGCAATACAGTGTGCTTGCCCATAACTCTTGGTATAATTTACCTGCAGCGATTCCTCATAAAGCTGAGACGATTTACAGAGACAGGATCCACTGAGCTGTTGCCACACCTGTACCAGAATTAGAAACGTGAGGGGCAAGGCTTTTAGCTTTCTTGATCAACATCAAAACAATTTGACAATCTTGAATATGAGGAAGCACTCTATAAATGGGGATGAACCTTTGAACCTCCATCACACAAGTGAAAAGCCCTCATTCTACAGACTTCAAGGGAGGTGACACGTGGGGTCAAAAATTGTTACTTGAAACTGGATCTTCTACAACAACAGTCTTGAGAGCTATCCAAGAATAGGGCAAAGAAAAATCTCAAGAACTTGACTGTAAGCACTGTGTGGAAAGCTCAGCCATGTTATATCATGTCTACAGCAGAACGAGCAAGAAAAAAAGCTGAAGTAAAAGCACGAAGGGGCCAGGGAGCAAGTTCAGCCTCAGGCTCAAATGAGATTTCCCCAAGGAATCTCTTCATTACCTCATTCGGCAGATGAAGGATCTTCGTGAACCCATACACATCCTCATGGACTGCTGGCCTTCCTTCTTCACAGTCCCTGTCTTCAAATCTAGGATACGACCTAAAGAAAGAAGAAAAAACAAGATGCTGCTGCCATGTGAGTCCTTTTACCAACACAGGCACCAGGTAACATACTGGGAAACTAGCAAGACACAAGTGTCACCAATGGTACCTTTAGATGCATTCTCAGGGGGGGCTGCAGGATCCTTGTTAGAAAGGCACCAGGGTTTGGTTCCTTCTACAAAGGGAAGGTTTTAATCCAAGTCCTCTGCAGGTTTTCATACTGCCCACCCCCACCAATCCCTTCACAGGCTGCTTTACCTGTCAGTGCATTCTCAGATGTAGAGAGCTGCTCCCTCAGCTTGCCCACATCGTCTGGGTGCACCTGGTCATACAAGGTGCTGCCAAACCATTCAGACTGGGGTTGGTTCAGGACAGGAGTCACAGAATCGGAGACATAGACCACCCTCCCAGTCTCACAGGACACTATGAACAGAAAGCCGTCGGCTGCCTCTAGGATCAGGTGTTTGAGTTCCTGCATTCACAGATAGACAGACATCCTCTCAACTCCACAGCCAAGCAGGTGACACCCTCTAAATCCACCCTGGGCACCTATCTCCCTCCACCCCCAATTTAATTCCTCCCCATGATTGCAGTATTTCCCATAAAGCAGCATCAAGCCAAGACCTGGTCAGTGAGAAAGGAGGGTTTGTAGGTGCCATCAGTGGAGGTATTGCCTGTGCCACGCAGGGACTTCATGTGAGAGACAGCCATGCGCAAGATGGTGAGCTTGTCTGGTTTGCGGGCCAGGGCACTGCAGGTGGGCACCATATCTGACAGCTCTGTGATGTAGGCAGTCATCTTGTTCCTTCGCCTACGTTCAATCTCGCTGTGATTTTCCCTGCAAAAGGCCAGGGAGGAGAGGAGGAAGATGAAGTTACCAACAGGCCAGAAGCATCTGCTGTTTCCCCATGTCAACGCTTCCACAAGGCCAGAGTGCAAAACACAGAAATGCATCAGGGTCATCAGGAGTTAGAAGGACTACAAGCGCCTCACATGCTGGGCGTGCACAAAGGAACGCAGGAACAAGTGCAAGGAGGACAGCCTATGGTTGGACCTTCTTTGCTGCAAACAAGAGCCTTGCTTTAAATCACACCCATTCCCTGGTATCTGGTGAAGGCAACAAGCTAGGCTAAGCTGTTCTAGAAGAGAAAGAAGCTTCCCCATCAACTACACAACACTGTGGCAAGCCAAAGGATTTCTTCCTTTGCCATAGCCTCTGCTCTCAAAGTGGGGTTCACCTCACTTTACTAAGGAAGCTTGCCTTTAAAGAACACTGGTGCAGACCAATTATGAAGACTCATCATATCCACTGTTTGTCTGAGGATGCACTAAATCCCCTCCACCATCACCTTGCAGACACTCATGTGTCTCCAATAAACACACAAGGAGGCCAGGGCCACAGCTAACACTTGGGCACCTAAATTACAACAGATGACTCTCACCTTGCAGTGCATTTATGAAGATACTTCTCAGTTACATTGAAAGCCTTTTACAGTATCATGGCAGGAGGGAAAGCTTTAGAGGAGATATACACCTGATTTCTGTAGAGATGAAGGCCAGTGCAGACAGACCATCTACCAGGCACACACCCGGGTGGTGCGCACAGACCTCTACAGAGGCACCACAACAATGCTGCCCACTTACAGTCCTTAAATAGGTTCTTCACACACCTTCTGCAAGCCTGTTCACAGGGCACAGCCCCCATCAACCCTCAGATCAGAACATAACTTGTTTAGACTTGGTTCTTTTTATCCAGCATATAGTTTAACTGGGTGACTAAGGTAGGTTTTTCAAAACAGAACTTAAAAGCCAGGTTTCCTATATAGAAGGATGGATCAGATGCAAGGAAGCACATGGTGGGAAATGGAATGAGATAAAAGTGTTGGAAGGAACACAGACAGGCAAGTGAATTAAAGAGGATAAATACAAATAGAGCATTTATCACTACTAAGTATGTGCAATCATTCAATGACCTTGCTCCTTGATGCAACAAACTGATATTCAGAAAATGAAGTGCTTCAATTATCACACTCCCCTTTAATTCAGTTTCTCCAATCTCACATACTCAAGTGTGAAAATGAAGCTTCTTCACTACAACAGCTACTGGGAAACCACCAGATATTTTACTTGCTCCACTGCCAAATATTCTTTGCTACAGGCTTTTGCATGACAGCAACAACTGACTACTGGGAACAGAGGAAAGGGTCGCTACTTCATTGGAGGAGAAATCCCTGAAAAGCACTGCAGGTTGCTGTATTCACAGGCCCCACCTCTAGGGTTTCCTTATCTCCTCAAATATTTAAGCTATGCAATACCACAGTTAGGAAAAGTAGTGTCTGGGGGTTATTTTTTGTTTTAAAACCAGCCAGCATGCAATAAACTGACCAGAGTTGTGGCATTCTCAGCACCCAATACAGTCCAGTCCTGTGCATTGCTTAAGAACAAGTCTAGAGTGGAACAGTCCAAAGAAGTTACAGGGTAAGTTCGCAAGAAGCCAGGCTAAGTTTGGCCACAAAACAAGCCATTCTTCATGAATTACCAACCCTCAGCTCTGCAGCAGTAAACAAGCTGTGGGTGGCAAGCAACAGAAACCTTGAAGGTGCTTTAAGCAGTTTTTATTTTGCAGCTGAAAATAGGAACGGGTATATTTAGAGTTGGTGTTTTTCGGCTGGAGAAATAAAGTCCTGACAACACACCATTTCAACCAGCTGCAGCTGTGTGCACACCTTCTGGGGGTACATTTCTGTATTGATGGTACAGCATTCAATATGACTGCTTTGGTCATTTCAGCCACAGTCCCTCATTAATCACAAAAAGGAACTTGGGGAGAAAAAAAAATACCCTGTTTTCAGTAAGGTTAAACAGCTGTAAGGCACAGGACACTATCTTTCCTGGAAGGTTTTACAGGGTAGGAAAAAACTAAAACTAGTGCAATTTTTAATGTCTGTTTTGATACTACAGCAGCATTCCTGCAACAAAACCTTACCAAGCTAAGAACAGGCCATTTGGCACCTTGATCCAGCACAAGAAAAAATTGTGTTTAGTGCAGGTTAGCAAATCTACAATACTCAGTGAAAGCAATGGCCCAATCACACTCTACCCTGTGGTCTTTGGCAAAGAAATCCTTTTGTGTTTTCCCCAAAGACATTCTCACAAGGGGACTAAATGCCTTTCCCCTCCTAATTCCAATTACACAGCAATTTCTAGAGGTCTGTTCAGTTTCAAGTCCTCTACTGCAGCAGATGAGGGAAGGAGGGGGTGAAAGGGGAAAAAAAAAAAAAGAGAAGGGATGCCTAGAGAAACATTAAGAAAAAGAAATACTCTGCTTGTCCATGCTTGAAATCTCCATTCTCCTACCTGGCAAGTCTCTCCTTATCCGCTGAACTCTGTTCATCATCAGACCTAAAAATAAAATCAGCGATCTAAGCTAAAATGGAAAAAGTTTAAAGAAATGAAAAATGGGAAGATGTACTAGGAAACCCAGCCTACAGACACGTCTGTTTTGCAGAGGAGCAATTCCATAAAACAAAGCAGTCATTAGTTTGCAACATTACACATTAATTGGGTGCCTGCTATCTACACCATTCTGAAGTTTTAAGACGCTTACCAAGACTGCAAAATAGACAAGGGGTAGCTCTGTTTTATATATAACCAACATGCAGATTATTCTGTGCAAGATTAGAAGGTTATAGCAGAACTGGGAATTAGGGTCCCATTCACATTAAACTACTCTCCCTTTAAAGAAAAAAAAATCAATAGCCTCTTTAATAGTATTAACAAACCAGAAAAGCAGATTAAAAAAAAAAACCCAAATCCACAAACAGAGTAAATTTCACAGCTACCAACACACATTTTTGTAACACTGCTACATAAACACCATTCAGGACAACACAGTTGAGGTGGCTACACAACAAATAGCACACAGAGATGTTATGCACATCATCTACAAAACAGCACACAGACATCCCCACCAACCTGCATGCACTTTCAGTTTTCAGGGAAGAGGAATCTGCAAACCTTGTTTTACAGAGGCTGATGATAAGTTTTCCTCCTTGAGGTTTGGCTGCCTTGGAAAACAAATAGTCCCCCAAAAGCTAGCACCAGGAAAGAAGGTACCACCTGTGTTCAGTAAGCCAGGCATGCAATCTCTCAAAGGCTGAGCATCTAAAATGTAACTGTAGATTTATGGAGTACAGCAGGTGTTTTTAGCATTGGTCACCTGTGGTACCCTTCCACTCGAAACATGTTTTAGTACAGTACTTAAAAAAAATAGTCATGTTTACTTCCACACTCTGTTTTGCCTCACATTATCTGAGGAGGGAAGAATGTACTAGAAAGTGAGGGCTGCCAGAGTTGCAAGGAGCAGGATATGAGCAGTCCCATAAAACAGATCTGAGAGCTATGGGCAGGTCAAGGGGCACAGATGCAGGGGAGAGCTGCGCCACACTTTTCTTATAGCTGCATTCAGGGTGTCAGCACACTAATAACACTGATGACTTTGTCACTGCTCTTCACCTCCCACCACTGTCCTTGTTGCCCGAGCCAGTAATGGAAACGATAATCTCTACATTAAAGCACATCGGTACTGCTGATGTCCCACAAAAGACAGAGGCTCTGGGCTTTGGCAATTCAGACCTGACATCTGGTTGTTTTGTTTCTTTGTTTATTCCCTCCTCACCTACCATGTGTGCATTAACCAGGATGATCAAAGGCCACACCACAATAGGGATCACAGGGAGCCAAGACCCCACTCCAGCTGTGGCACTTCAGAGTTAGGTAGAATTTTTAACTTGAAGGGCCATGAAGCTGTTTAGCACCACAATGCTTGCCTACAGCATGTGCTTTAGTATTTTGTATTATCTTAGCACTTAAATGTATTATTAGGGTCTGCTACACCTTCAGTTCCCAGAGCTTACAACTTGCATTAGGGAACAAAGTCATTCAATGTGGGCCGGCAAACATGTTCAAGTCAAGCAAATTAGAAAAGTCAAACCAGTTAAAAAGATGGAGAATCCCATCTTAGAAGTCCCTGCTAGCCCTTTCACAGATAACAGCATGACAGTGACAAAACTTTGGCTTTGCAATTTTTTTGCCTGTCTGCACTGAGGCACTGACAGATGTTTATAGCTCTGGCTGAAACATTACAGAATAGTCAGTTTGCAAAGCATTTCTAGACCACTAGTTTCAGTACATGTCCTCAGTGAGATCCCAGAGAAAGGCCCCTGCAGCTAACATGATCCCTGGCTCACCCCAAGACACGATCTGCCCTGTTGACCCTCAGGCTCCTTGACACAACATGTTGGGTAGTCCTTTCCCCAATGTCCTCAATCACTTGAATTTTAACTCCAATTTCAGGAATTTCTGAAGCCAGACCCCTCCTTAAGACAAGCTGCTAAGCATAGCATCTTGGCCATTACTCTCTATTTGCTCTTTTTATCTCTTAGCAAGACATGGCATAATGTGCCTTCATGCTGAGGGGACACCCTGGAATTTTCAGCACTCGGATATACACAAAAGAACCTCACTGTGGCAAAAACATTACACATCAACACAAAATAAAACCATGAAATATTTTAATTGAGTTCCATGGGCTTCAGAAAGCTGTAAAAATACCATGAGGTCAGTCCCATTACTAGATGGTACAGAGCTACTTTCAGGCACCAAGTAAACAATCCAAGCCAAAATATTGCCTATAATGTTACTGTACACTGATCTCTAGGAAATCCCCCATTTATTGAGAAAGCTTCTGCCTAACTCCCTCACAAAACACACAAACCACATTTGCCAGGAAACCCTATTCAAGTAAAACTTGAACTAAGCATGAAACTTGTATCTCTGCAAGTTTCTTGAGCAGGAGAAAAGAATGACAGTCCAAGGCAACAGCTGAAAGAAATGTTGAAAAAGAGGAATGTCATTTTGTCACACTCATAACGAACTGGTCCAAAAAACATCAAGGAAAATGCCTGGATCCTTTGGTGCACCTTCCTTCAAAGAGAGAAAAATCTAACCACTAGTTAGAAGGGTGCTGCAGGACTCTCTTACATTAAGGTGGTTTGTCACCAAAAGCTTTAAAAACTTCATCACAGCAGATTCTTACCTGGCAAATCTCTCTTTATCATTTGGCATCGGGTCATCATCACACCTAAGAGAAGGGGGAGAGGACAGAGTTCTTAAAGTGTTTATACTTATTCTTTCCCAAAGAGAGAAGAACAAGGTTTAATAAATCACACAAAAAAGGCCTGATGTTAAAGAGGCAAACTGCTGTGTGTAGGCAATCCAGAACCATACTCTTCATTTATCTAGCTAAAAGACTACAGTTTAATTATTTTTATCACCTTGATGTTTTCCACATCACATTCATATCAAGGACAGTGGCATCACACTCAGTAATTTAAGCACAATCACACACAAAGAAATAGGTTAAACTGCATTTTGAAGATACAGTTAGCCCAAATCAAGGCCCTCATCCAAAGGATCTCAGTAGGCAAATCCTACATTCACCAGGACCATTATCATCTCAAAGCCATTCCACAATCACCTTTAAAAGACTGTAACATATGGACTTCCAGTACCATTAGAATTGTCCAACCCTAAACCATGTAGTGAGACTACAAATAAATAACGTGAGATCTTCCAACTCTTCTGTGTTCCATATGGATCATGAGAGGAGATACTTGCAGACTCATCAACTCCTTGGGAGTAAGGATGTCTCTGTAATTGAAGCATCCTTACAACAGATGAGAATTAAGTAACATGTGTCTGAGGCACTAACAAAAGCTCAGCATCTCACTGTTGTGCTGATAAGCTATTTGGCAGAAGATTTTTTTTTTTTTTACAATCAACAGGGGCTTGGCCAGCAGCAGTGCTCCTCTAGTGCTGCGCTGGAACAACCAGCGGATTGCTGGAAGCATTCATGGAAATTCTTTAATCTTCTGAGATGCTGGTACTGAACACAGGAACATCATCACACCCTTCTCCAGACTCACAGACCCTTCTCCAGACTCACAGACCCTTCTCCAGACTCACAGACCCTTCTCCAGACTCACAGACCCTTCTCCAGACTCA
>JANZLQ010000092.1:10599178-10621746 GCA_026212715.1 Elanus axillaris | reverse complement strand
GGTAGCACCGCCCCCCCCCCCGCCGCTGTCCTGGTCCCGGGGGGTCCGTCCCCACCGCCCCGATCCCGCCGTGCCCACTGCCCACGCCCCGCGAGGCGGGGCGGGCCGGGCCCGAGCGCGTGCCTCCGGCGGGAGGCGTGGCCAAGGCACCCCGGGGGTGTGGCCACGCCGTGAGCAAGCCCGCTGGCAGCCCGGAGGCGGAGCCCGGCCTGGGCGGAGTCTGAGGCAAGAGGCGTGGCCAAGGAGCGCGCGGGGCGGTCCCGCGGCAGCCTCCACGTGGGTGGCCCGACCGCGGCCGCATCCTGCCGGTCCCGCCGGCGCTGCAGCCGCACCGCGGGGGAGCGCCAGCCCCCGCGCCCCTGCCTGCCCCGAGCTGCGCACCCCACCCCCGGGGAGGCCACGCCTGGGAATAGGGTTAGGTCCGAGTGGACCTGTACCGCTCCACCCACCCCCAAATCAGCCCACACCCCGCTCACACTCTGCCCAGCTTTATTCGAGGTAAAGCACTTTGGTGGAGGGCAGCACACAGGGGCTTAGCACCACACAGCACCCACTCCCACATGCCCCCCTCCCTCTCCTTACAAGAGGAGAGGACCACCCCCACCGGGAGCACCTGCCCCCCAGCAGGGAGGGCAGAGGTGGGGCAATCACACAGCTTCCCCCCCCCCCCATGAAGGGCAGCCCCCCTTAACGAGCTACCTCATAGGCATGGTAGGGATACCTTAAATAGGTCCCCTACACCACCACAGAAAGGGAGCGCTGGAGGGGACCAGCTCAGTCCAGAGAGGGGTTAGTGCCAGCTTGCAAGCAGCAACAGCACCCCAAGTCCCAGCGGCACCAGGGAGTCAGGGGCATTGCTGCGGGGGCCAGCAGGCACCTGGCAGCCACTGCCCTGCCAACCTTGGTAGCAGTGGCAGCGGAAGTGGGTCCGTAGGAAGAGGGTGTCAGCTGAGGACAGCTGGCCCTCGGCCCAGAAGAGGGGGTGCTGGGGGTGGTCCCCATCCCGGTGCCGCAGCTGGAAGCTGGTAGAGTTGAGGTGGAGGAAGACATCAGCGGTGCTGTCCTGGCGCAGGCAGCGGCCCTGGCCCTGGCACAGCACCGTGCTGCAAAGCTGTGCTGCTGTTGTGACATTCACGATGTAACGGCCCAGGTCACCCTCCAGGTAGTTCTTGATGATCTGGCAGGAGTCCTGGGGAAAGGGGGGCATCAGGGGCATGTTGGGGTACCCCAGGGAGAGAAGCATCCCAGATGGACAGGACACCCCTTAAGCCACAGCCTCGAGCTGTGTGTGGCCCACAGCCACACCCACAGCCTCGAGCCACTGGTCCCCCTCTGCAGGCTGGTGACTCCCCATCCATCATCTACCTCCCCAGAAGCATGCTGACCCCAACCCTACCCGGTTTTTGGTGTAGTCCGCGTCACCCCAGAAGATGGCCCCAGCTGCACCCAGCGCCGCACTCTCTCCAATGGTGGAGATCAGGTCTGGCTGCAAGGACAGAGCCTAGTTAGTGTCCACAGACCCCACACAGCACCCACACCCCCAGCACAGTGTGCCCCAGAGAGCCCACTGTGGGGTCAGGGAGGCAAGACCCCACCTCTGCTCCAGGCCACGGGGAAGAGGGGACTGTCCCAGCTCCCTGGGGACAAGGCTCCCCACCACTGCCCTCCTGCTCCCCGGGGTCTAAGCCAGCACAGCACAGGGGCTATGGGCTCACATAGCCCAGGGTCCTGGCTGCCAGGACCCAGGAGTCCTGCAGCACCTCCCAGGTACTTCCCTGGTGATGGTGACCATTGGTGGAAGTCCTGCTGCCAGACACCTCACTCATAATGGGGGTGGTTCATGGCACCCCATCACCCACCCATAGAGGGGCTGAGCTGGGGGTCCCCACACCATGACCTACCCCTTGGAGGGAGAGAAGCAGGGCTGGGCAAACCTCCGGGTCCCAGAGCCAGCCCCATGCCAAAGGGAGCTGCTCCCCACCCCACCAAACCACGAGGTGCCGGTAGCACCATGAGGGCAGACACCAGCCTCCAGAGCCACCCTGCTCCAGGGCAGCGAGATGGGACACAGGCAGAGGGACCACCTCCACTGACCCCAGAGCCCAGGCGCCCGGCGTTTGGGATGAGGACATCCTGGTAGTGCAGCCCTACCTGGCTGAGCACGTCCAGCTTGCGGATGTAGGTGGGCCGGGTGTAGACAAAGACAGGCAAAGAGTAGCCATCATGGTGCTGCTGTGAGATGCGCATGGCCTCCATCACCCGCGCCCGCACAAACTTGCGGCTGTTGGGGGTAGAAGCCAGGAGCAGATCGAGGTAGATGGAGGGGTAGAGGGCCATGCTCTCCTTCCAGAGCCATGCCAGCTGGTCATTGCGCGTCTTCTCCACGTCCGGGCACTGTCCGGTGTAGCTCTCCTTGTTCTTGCTGTAGTCATGGTTGTAGCAGTCGGGGAAGAGGTAGAACCCCCACAGCTGCTTGGGTCGGAAGCTCTTGGCCACACGCAGGGTGCTCACCATGAACTGCCGGGCAGCTGACTCGAACTCAAACACCGCCTGCTTGTTCACCTCCTCGCGGGACCAGGTAGGCTGCCGCTGGTACGCCAGCTGCCGCTGGTACACCAGCTGCTGTGACACCTCCCGGTAGATGTCCTTGGGCTTCCAGTTGCGAGCCCAGATGGGCCGCCACTCCTCCCAGTCAATGATGGCCAGCCCCTCCTTGGTGGGCGAGCGGATGTACTTGCTGATGCCCTCCTGGAGACGGGCAAGGTGCTCGGACAGGCTGCTGTTTTGGGGGACGCCACCGTTGACAGCCACGCGCTGGCTGGTGTAGTAGGGGTAGAGCCCCAGGCGCTCCTTGTAGAAGATGGTGATATTCTGCCCCACGAAGCCCTCATTGGGGGAGGCCTGCAGGTCGAAGAGGCTGAAGTCAAGGGACACCTGGAAGCGGGGCTTGCAGTCCTGGGTGGGCACGTTCCAGGCCACCAGGAAGGGCCGGCGGGTGAGCAGGGGGGCGGCCGATGGCTTCTCGGGGGGCTGCCGCGCCAGGGCCAGCAGGGCCAGCCAGGGCACAGCCACCACCGCCGCGCAGCTCCCGCGCATCCTGCCCGACGGGGGCCTGGGTGCAGCGGGGAGAGAAATGGGGGCAGGGGGAGCTGAATGGGGCTGGAGCGGTGTGCCGGGAGAGAGGAGGGGAGGTGTGGGACCAGGGCTGGCAGAGGAGCAGGAGGTGAGGGGGGAACTGGAGATAACGGTGTGCTTAGATACAGACAGGGTGACTGAAGGGGAGGCGAGAGCAGGGAGCACTTGCGGGAAGGAGGAAGGTGTCTGTGAGTGGTGCTGACAGGGGACAGACTTGAAAGTCATGGACACTGGATGCATTATCGCCAGGCCCAGCTCAAAGGGAGATGCAGGGTCTGCATGCCTGGACAGAAGAAACTGCTGAGGTGTCCTGGTTTCAGCTGGGATAGTGTTAATTGTCTTCCTAGTAGCTATGTTTTGAGTTCAGTATGAGAAGGATGTTGATAACACACTGATGTTTTCAGTTGCTGCTAAGTAATGTTTATACTAAAATCAAAGATTTTTCAGCTTCTCATGCCCAGCCAGCGAGAAGGCTGAAAAATCCTTGGCTTTAGTATAAACATTACTTCCGACAGGACACAGCCAGGGCAGCTGACCCAAACTGGCCAACGGGGTATTCCATACCATGGGACATCACATCTAGGAAATAAACTGAGGGGAGTGGGGGCGGGGGATCGCCATTCAGGGACTAACTGGGTGTTGATCGGCAGATGGTGAGCAATTGCACTGTGCATCATCTGTATGTTCCAATCCTTTTATTATTACTGTTGTCATTTTATTAGTGTTATCATTGTCATTATTCTTTCTTCTTTTCTGTTCTATTAAACCGTTCTTATCTCAACCCACAAGTTTTACTTCTTTTCCCAACTTTCTCCCCCATCCCCCTGGGTGGGGGGGAGTGAGTGAGCAGCTGTGTGGTGCTTAGTTGCTGGCTGGTGTTAAACCACAACATGGGGCCATCCTCGGGGCTGGATGTTATAACGTTCCTTAAACACCACAGGCAGGGGAGGACGGCAGCTCTTCTGGGCTGCTGCGTGAAGGTGAAGTTGTGGGACAGACTGGGAGAGGCATCAGGATGGTTCTCCTCCCAGGCAAGACAGAGGGTTGGGAACTGCTCCATAAGTTTTGCAGAGGAAACGGTGCTGAGGTGGTGAAGAGTAAGGCTTTGGCATTCAGCAGGTTTGGAGAGTCTGTGCAGAGATCGGAGGAGATGTCAGGAATCCCTGCTTGTCCTGGAATCAGTTCGCTTGTACTTTGGGGGTTTTTTGGCTTCTTGTGATGTTACCTTAACAACATATGTAACGTTTTCTTCCTGACTAACTTTCAAAAAATGGAGCTTACGCTCTTGTGAGCACTGTGCCTCAGGGAGTGGGCTATAGCAGTAGGGTTTCACCAGTCTTTTCTCACCTCTTTGTGGTGTCAGGTGCAGCAGAAATGGATTCCCAGGAGATCAAAGAGCTGCAGCAAGAAGTGATGGAGGAACTGGGAATCTCCATGGAGGAGCTCCAGGATATCATCGACAAAGAGCTGGAGAAGTTTGAGTGTGTGAAGCAGAGGAAGCAGCAGCTGGAGGAGCTGGAAAAGTGCGTGAAACAGAAGGAAGAAGAGGTGGCTCGTGTTGACCGTCTCTTTGATGACGCTTCAAGGTGGGCGCGCTTGCAGTCGCAGCCACATGTCAGAGTTGCCAAGCCTCAGAGCAGAGGAGGGGGAGATAATTCGATGAGTGCTCTCCATTTCCCTTCAGTGTAGACTGACGCTGTGATTCTGTGTCGGTTCATTTGTGTGTGGCTGTTGAAGGATAATTAAAATTACTCCCCTGTGGCTTTAAATCCTTCATGTGAATACTCTTCCTTCACCTCATCATGGCTATATTTAATTAGCGGCTCCCCAGCGGTCAGTTCCTAATTCTGCAGTATTGTGGGATGTACAGCTGAGCTCACCTTGTCTTTTCCTGTCTCTGCCCTTCTCTTTTTTTTTTTTGCCCAGAGCCATTGATAAATGTGAGATGTTGGTGAAGGATCTGTACTCCAAGCTGGGCCTCCAGTACCGTGAGAGCAGTTCTGAGGATGAGGACTTGGCTGCCAAGCCCATGGAAGTGATTGAGATCCCGGATGAGGATGACGATGATGTCATGAGTATCGATTCGGGCTGGAAGCACAGTTCAGTATCTCATTGTGCCACATGGTACCGAGGGGAGGGATGGAGATCTGAGCGTGTCCTGGAGGAGCATGGGAATGAGAGGGATCAGAATAAGGATATCGTAAAGTTGGCCATAAGCCACGCTGGTCCATAAGCAGGAGAGGATCAGGTAGGAAACGCCATTAGCTCATGAGGAACATCACTGCTTGCATGGTTTGCCAGGGTCCCTAACTATTTTGTAGTTCCTGGAGTCCCAAAGTGGGACTTCCTTTTCCCACTTGCCTGACTGTTGTCCCCATCAAATGCTGCCCCTGCAGGGAAGCTGCCTGTGCAGCATGTTGTGAGTCTAGAAAGGGTGGCTTAGTAAAAGCCTTGCTTGAGCGGATTTCTTGATAGGGACAGAGAAGAGTTTTGAATGGATGCTTTTCTCTGCTCCCTCTTCTTTCGATGACTTAACTAGGATGGGGTTTTTCCTCCCCAAGATGTATTAAACCACTTTTTTTCTCTTTAAATGCAGGCGATAGTAGTCCCAGAATTGCAAAGGATCAGACTCTGGTGAGTTGGAAAAGACCTGACTATAGTGTACTTCTGAAGTGGGGTTTTACTGGAACACTTAGGACAGCATTGTATTTGGTGCAAAAAAGAAGCGGTTCTTCGTACTTTCTTTCTCTTTCCTTCCCTTCAGCTGCGGGAGGCCATGGCTGCAATGAGAAAGTCTGCCCAGGATGTTCAGAAATTTATGGATGCTGTGAACAAGAAAACAAATGCCCAGGATGCACAAAAAGGTCAGAGTATGAGAGCTTCCTGGGAGTGGCTGACATGGGCTGGCACCCATGTGTGCCCTTACCTTGGTCCTGTCTGCATCTTACACCTGGTGGTTTTCTTTCTGAAAAAGAAAATAACTATTCTGTTTCCCTGCTGGAAAGACCCATTAGGAAGTATTGACTCCAAATTCCTATTTTTCTTAAGCCCTTTCTGAAAGCAGATACAAGTGGTGCAGTTTCCATACCATGAAAGCTTTTTAATGTTGTTTAAACCTTGCTTGCTGATTACTCCATCCAGTAAAACTGAGGCACTTAAGCTGACTGAGGTAAAGGAAAGCAAGAACAGCTCCTGTCTCAGGAACGACATGTTCTTCCAATTGAGAACATAAAAGAGGGAGTCTTTGGGCAATTTCTAACTTCTGTTGTTGTTCCTTGGGTAGATGCACAAACCCCTCAGGAAACTCCTCGTACTGTCCAGCCCATTGGCCCTGCAGCGGCTGGGAGTGATCTCAGCAATGACGGTGATCTGAATGTTGGCATGAGGATCCTGGGCAAGAAGAGAACCAAAACGTGGCACAAAGGAACTCTAATTGCAATCCAGACCGTCGGTACGTCCCGTGCTTGATGCTGTGACTTGGTGCTTGTGGCTTTCACTGAAAGCTTTGGGTGGGTAATGTTGGTCAGGCTTGGAGCAGGTCCCCTCCCATATCAGAGCACCTAGTGTCACCTGGGAAGAGTTGTGAAAGCAACACAACTCCACTATAATATTTCACCTTCCAAATTAATTTCTGAAAGGCTTTCAAATAAGTTCTGAATTTGGATCAGAATGGTATAGGGTATTGGACTTCTTGTATGAAATCACTTGGCTTGATTTATCTTGCCGTGTTGAAATGTCTTTCAGGTGCTGGAAAGAAGTACAAAGTGAAATTTGATAATAAAGGGAAAAGTTTGCTTTCTGGCAATCACATCGCTTATGACTATCACCCCTCGCCTGAGAAACACTATGTTGGCAGCAGGGTTGTGGCAAAGTACAAAGATGGGAATCAGGTTTGGCTGTATGCTGGCATTGTGGCTGAAACCCCAAATGTGAAGAATAAAGACAGGTATTAATTCTCCTCTATAGTCATGTACCCCCCTCTGTCTTTTTTTTTTCTTTTTGTTTGTTTGGAGTTTTTTTAGGAAGAAAAAAGAAAAGAAAAAAGTTATATTGGTGTATTTGCTATTGTGGGACATAATTCTTTTTTGCCCTTTCCAGGGATGTAATGAATGTTGTTTCTTCAGTCTTTCTTATCTCTGAAAGTTCTGGGTGGAGCTTCCCTTCTATTACTCATGTCCCTGAGTCAGAAATTTTATCTGGTAATTCATTCAAGTTATCACACAAATGTAAATCTGCATTGCTCAAGGCATAAAACATAGTGTTAGGAAATATGAGCCCTAGAAGCATTTAGGGCTAGCAGTGTTGCCAGAGCACTTATGGAGAAGAAGCAGGTCTAAAGCAGCCTTTTCAGTTGCATATAAATAAGGGGCAGGGCTGCTTCGATGTTGTGGTTTCGGCTTGTGATCTTTCTGGGAATATTCATAAAGGGTATAATCACCCTGTTTGTTTCAAATGTGGATCTGCCAGAAATGCCTAATTGCATCAAGTTCTATCTGATACATGTTTAGTAACTGAAAATGAACTGCATTTATTACTTGTATTGCAAATTTACTCCTCCTGGCTAGGCTGGCTGTAATGCTGATCTCTCATAATGCAACCTTTATACAGCTCCATATCCTGAAGTTGTTATTCAGAGGCATGCAGCACTAAGCAGTTGCTGTATCCAGCAATATGGGTATCCCCTTCTGAGCTCCTGGTCCCCGCAGGCACTGGGACTCTCTCCTGTCTGCAGGTGGAGCCCTGGAGGTGTCCCACAGTTAGTTCCCTGTGCTGCTGTTCCAGTTACGGTGTGCAGCTTCTGCTGCTGCTTTCTCCCAAAGGTTCCAAAAAGATCTTTTCTAGCAGAGATTAGGAGCAATTAAAAACTGTCTTTTCTCTTCCCTTACCTCCTGTGGCTGAGGCACAGAGGGAATGGAGATGAGGGAAGAGGGCCTGGCTGCTGGGAAGCCTTTGGGCAGCCTCTCTTGTCTTTGGGAGTACAGGGATAGCTCAGGGCTGGGGGGAGAGCTGTTCTGAAAGAACCGAAGGAGGTGGCAGTACTGCAAAGCTCATAATCTCCTGACAGAAGCAATCACTTCATTCTGTTGTCATCCACTGTATCTGATTTGAGGGCCTTTGGGACTGGCAGAAGAAACAGGAGGGGTACTCCATTTCCATTATATGATGTGAAGCTGCATTTTATTCAGCTGCATTTCTAATTCCAACTTCCAATGCTGCTGTTCACCAGGTTCCTGATTTTCTTTGATGATGGCTATGCTTCGTATGTCAAGGAGTGGGAGCTGTACCCGATCTGCAGGCCATGTGAGTGATCTCTGTACCTCCAGCATCCTGATGCTGAAATTGTATGCAGAGCCTTTGGGTATATGACAGAGCCTGGCTCAAAAGACAGGGGACAGACTGTGTGTCCTCTCCAGTGCTGTCCCTGTAGACATTTGCATATGAAGCGGGAGGAGGCAGTGGTTTAATTACTGGCAGAGTGAGTGTGCTGTGACTTCTTGCACTCAGTGCATTAACATGGCTGGATGCCCTACCATCAAAAATCTGGCCACTTGGGATTGCTGCTTTATTATTCTTATGTAAAAATCCATCTAGGATCTCTTTGAAAAAGAATTAAAGATTCTCTTTGTAAGAGTCTTTCCTCCTCTTCCCTTTCTCCCATCCATCCTTTTCTGAACAGTGAAAAAGACCTGGGAAGACATAGAGGATGTTTCCTGTCGTGATTTCATTGAGGAGTACATCACGGCCTACCCCAACCGTCCCATGGTGCTGCTGAAGAATGGCCAGCTGATCAAAACAGAGTGGGAAGGGACCTGGTGGAAATCCAGAGTGGAAGAAGTGGATGGCAGTCTGGTCAAAATCCTTTTCCTGGTAGGGCAATTTCCTTTCTCCCATTAGAGAGGGAAGATGGGCTTAAATTTGAGTTGGGGGCAGGCAGCACTGACTCTGTTGAGCTGATCAAGTCCAGTTTCCTTGCTAATGTTGGACAGAGTCCTGGAGCAAGCAGGTATTTTGCTTAGTAGGCAGACCGCCAATTTCTGCTGCACACTGATGTGATGGTAAGACTCTTCCACTTGCATGACAAAAGCTTCAAAAGCCTTCTAAAGCATTTCACATGTGAAACTTTAAAGTGGTAGGTGAATAAGAAACAAAATCCATCATCTGTGTCATCATTCTAACCTGGTCCCTTTCTTGATGTAAACACCTAGCCATGTCTACTGTCCAAATACAAGTGCTAGTTTGAGAAGCAGGAGAGAAACTGAGCAGAAGCTGTGATATTCTGCTTGCTCATATTCTACAAATTGCAGAAAGGGAGCAGACATACTATCTGTGCCTGCTCAGCTGCCTTCCTGTCTAGATAACTGCATGGCCACTGGGGCTGCAGAAGACATTGTGTGCTTGCAAATTTAACCTCCCTGTCTTAGAGCAGATTTGGTTTGTGCTGAGGAGTTAGCTTGTCCCCTGAGGGAGTCTGCTTTCTCCAACAGTGCCTTGTTAGTCAGTTTTTGGGCTAAGAATAGAACTGCATTTGAGGTTTGAGGTCTTGGTATTGGGCCTCTTTCTAGATTTGGTTTGTATTCAGTGTTCCCCCAGATACAATGATTTACTGCCTTTGTCATCTCTTGGCTGCAAGGTCTTTCAAGAGCTTTCAGGTCAATGCTTTGCCTCCTTTCCATTCAATTCTGCTCACCATAAAGGCACACTGCTGTCTCCCGGGCTTGTATTGTACCCCTGGAAGTCCTTGCCATAGGTGCTGTGAGTGTTGCCTTCTCCTTGCTGCAGGATGACAAACGTTGTGAGTGGATTTACCGAGGTTCCACACGCCTTGAGCCCATGTTCAGCATGAAAACTTCCACAGCCTCCACCCAAGAAAAGAAGCAAAGTGGACAAGCAAGGACTCGTCCCAATGTTGGTATGTGGCATCTTTTAATTTGTATCCTGGAATTTGAATGAACGCATTGTGGGTTGGCGGGGGTAGGTGGGTTGTGTGGATTTTTTTAGCAGAGCTCCTGTAGATGTAAGATTTACAATGGGCTTTTTCTCCTGGCATAAAGATGCCACAAAACCAGACTGCAGTTGTGTGAAGCAGCCAGTCTGTTTGGGGTGACTGGCTGTGACTTGGAGCTCAGCCAGTGACCCAGTGTTACCTGCAAATACCTCTGTTCTGGTTGCCTTTGGCAACTAAATATTTTGTGGCTAGTGCTGGAAACTTTGGCTGATGGTAGAGGTTTTTCCTGTTGATACTTTGCATTTTTCCCTTCCCCACTAGGTGCTGTCAGGAGCAAAGGGCCTGTAGTACAATATACGCAAGATTTAACAGGAGCTGGTACCCAGTACAAACCTTTAGAGCAAATGCAGGCAGCCTCGCTGGGTGCACAGTCCATTTCTCCGCAGCCTGCTGAGATGGAGTAAGTACTTGAGTCAATTCTCTGCTTCCACCACTGCCTCCTTTGCGTTTCATCTCCAGTGCTCAGCTTTTTCAGGCACCACCTTTTCTGTGTAGAGGAATCCTCAGGTGCAGGTTTCCTCCACGACTAGGCTTGTTTCCTGGTTACACAAATCAGTTTTAATCATGCTCCTGGGGGAAACTATAGATAAAGGCTGCTGGATGAGTAATTGGGGGTGGGAGAGCTGAGAGCCTAGCACCCCCTGAGCCAAATGCCATGTTCTTACTCAGGGCTAAAGCTTCACACTTGATTTATTTCCAAGTTAGAACGTTTGCTTCTTCTCTTCTGAAAATCTGAATTGCTCCCTCGTGTCACGATCCAGGCACTGGCCCCCGGCTGCCTTGTATTCCTCCACTTGGACTGACCTGCTCGCAGACCTCAATGACTTACGAGGCACTGAGAACTCGGGATCAGTGGTTGGTCTCGGTGGTCATGGACCAAGCCTGGTAAAGCTAAGCCACGACCAAGTCGCACATATGCCTCCTGCCACCAGGGGCCCAAGCGGGATGTTTTCGGAGGTGCAGGCTAGTGCTGAAGGAGGCCTGGATGAAGGAGGAACTCAGCCTTGTGGTGAAGGGAGCGTGTTGGAGAACACCAGGGTACCTGGGCATATGCTCATGGACTTTAATAACTCTCTAGGGGAGAGAGATGCTGCCCCAGTGCAGTTTTGTCATCACTGTGGATTTCCCATCCGAATTTATGGACGCCTGGCCCCTTGCCAGCATGTCTTCTGCTGTGACTGTGCCTTGTCACATGGACAAACAGGAGAAAGGAGATGTCCCAGCTGTAAGGAACCTGTGCAGCAAGTAAATCTTTATTCACCGGATGCTCTCTAGGTGTAGCAGCGTCTTAAGAAACCCTGCCTGTTCCCAGCCTCCAGTCTCAGAGGGGGTTCCTCTCCAAGTACCAGTGCAATATGAGTCATTCTGCCCCTGGATGCGGGTGCTGACTTGGAAATGCTCCTCCTGTGCCATTCTGACCAAGACTTGAGAATTGAAGCCATAATAGCCTTGTTCCTTGTCTCTTACATACCCAAGAAGAGAGGCCAGTGCTGAAGGAGGTCTGCTCCAGTGTGAGAAATGCAACACTGGCTCCTCTGCCATCAGTCTAGGGCCCTACCTGTGAACAGAGGAAGAGTTGGGATGTTGCCCTAACACTAGGGCACCCTGAGCTGTTGAGGGTGTAGGAAGGATGTGCAATGGCACGGCATAAAGACAATAAAGTTGGACTGCAGCAATCAGCCAGCCTGCAGTCTTGCTGGCTGCCAAATCTCTCCTTCTCCATTTAACAGTCCCCACAGAGGTTTTGACTTTAGGATCTTGTTTTCAGGTCTAATGCAAGCAAACACTACAGCTGTTTCCCTGCCCTGCCATTAAATAGTGAACTGCTTAAAGACAACTGGTTTTTAACATTGACTGAAGGCAGTGTACTATATCTGTGTCTCTGCTGTTCCAAGGAATATTGTTGGGTTAAAAACACATGGGTTTTAGATTATTAAAACTGGGAGAATGGTTTCTACACTCTGGTGTTTTGTTTACTCTGAGGAAGGCCCAGTACTCTTCCCTCTCTAGTCTTACTTTCAAGTTCCAGGTGCCAGGGAGCTGCTGTTGGCCATTTCTGAGTGTTTAAAGCCTGTTGATGGAAGCTTTTTTCTCTTGCTCTTGAATTTTGAAGTGTGTATTAACACCTCGCTTTTAAGGCAGATGTTTGCAGAAACAGTTGCCCCCTCCTGCTCTCACTGTCTCCTCCCTCTCTGCCCTGATGACATAAGTACATTCTTCCACTTGTGGGAAAACCAGTGGCTGGTTTGGGGTGTTTTTCTGTTTAATCAGTATAAATGGATTGAAAACCTCCATTATTGTTTTCTCAGAATGTGAGGGTAGAGTCTTCTAGGTGCGTCCCACCTTCCCAATGTTGTGCATTGGGCTGCAGAGGTGTTTGGGAGCCCCTCACAGCCCTTTCCTCAGTGATGCTACATCCCTTGTACCATCTTATCTTGTTACTTGCTATGGATAAGAGAGTCCTCTGTACTTCTTGTTCCTCCCACTGGTCAGTACTGTCGCACTGATTGAGCCTCCGTAAAATCTTGTTTCTGCTATTGCAGGGTACTGGTTTGTCCGGCTTCCTGAAATGAGGGCCTTGGACATCGTCATATACACTCTCTCTCTCACTCCCATGCCTCACTTCCAAATATCAGTATGTCAGAAGTCACTTTTAAATGTAGCTGAGTTCTGGCATTTGACTGGGGTTGTTGTGGGATTGCTGTATCACAAGGCGTCAGAAATGAGCTGATTTTCACACTCGTTAGGAAAAAATCTGCTTGGCTTCTCTTGGATGGGGCACTGTTGCTGACTTCTGTTGGGGAGTGTTATTTTGACTGCCCCTGTCTGTCTAAATCCTACCAGTTGTGTGAGCATATGTGTCCTGCAAATTGCCTCCTTTCTTCCCTCATGCAGATGCTCTGACAGTCAGCTGGCCCAGTCAAGAAAGCAGGTGGCCAAGAAAAGCACTTCCTTCCGTCCTGGCTCTGTGGGCTCTGGGCAGTCATCACCTTCTTCGCCTGTCCTAAGTGATACACCTCCAGTGGGAAGGACCGGTGCATCCCAGCAGCATCGGTAAGCAAAGCTTGTTCACACTTACAACAAATGCAGCGATATCCCTGCATCCTTGTGAGAGTTTGGGATGCTGGTACAGATTTGGGGCTTGTTTGGTTTAGTGCAGGTCTATTTTTTTATGGACTGACACCTTTATTTGCCAGCTTGTCACATCCTGAGCATTTGTCTTCCTCTTACCTTGTTCTCCCTCCCAGACAACTGTTCATTATGTTTTGTTGGCAGCTTTTGCTTAGAGGGTCTCTTATCAGTTCTGACCAGAACTTACCCCAGTGGGACCCTGGCCAAAGCCTCTGACCCTGCTTGTTTTTAGAGGACTCCTGTTGCTACGAGCTTTCCAGGGTCAGGGGGAAGCTGCTATTAACAAATCTGCAGGTGGCTTTTCCACAGTGGTTGCTTTGTGGCAATCAATCCACAGCACAGAAGCCACTGATCCCAGTTCTGAGACCACAGCCAGCTTGTGCTTCTTTTTGCTTCCCTAGTTCTGATTTGGTTGTTGGGGTTTTTTTTTTGTGTTCTCTGCTGCTGGTAACACTCCCTTTGGGGCCTGCCCAGGCCTGCTCCCCAGGGATGTTGGGTTTTGCGTCTAATGGGACTAAGCAGCAAAGCCAGTGGGATGTCCCAGTGTGTAACTAGCAGCTGCTTTGATAAAAATTAAGGGCCTAAAATCGCTTTGCAGTTTGAGGAGAAAGCAGCACTATTCCTTAAGCTGGAGTTGCTCAGTATATCCCTTTTCCTGTAATAGGGTCTCCAGTGGCCAGACAGGCAGTGGCACAGCACAGGCCTTCCATGGCATGATGGACCGTGTGCCCAACGAGCCCTCTTACCGAGCCCCGCTGGAGAAACTCTTCTACCTGCCTCACGTCTGCAGCTACACCTGCCTGTCCCGCGTCCGTCCCATCCGCAGTGATCAGTACCGCAGCAAGAACCCCCTACTCATCCCACTGCTCTACGACTTCCGACGGATGACAGCCCGCCGACGAGTTAACCGCAAGATGGGCTTCCACGTCCTCTACAAGACACCTTGTGGGCTGTGCCTGAGAACCATGCAGGAGATTGAACGCTACCTTTTTGAGACAGACTGTGATTTTCTCTTCTTGGAGATGTTCTGCCTGGACCCATATGTGCTGGTGGATCGCAAGTTCCAGCCCTACAAACCCTATTACTACATCGCAGACATTACCAAGGGCAGGGAGGACGTGCCACTGTCCTGTGTCAATGAGATCGATAACACCCCACCTCCACAGGTGGCCTACAGCAAAGAACGCATCCCTGGTAAAGGCGTTTACATCAACACCAGCTGGGAGTTCCTTGTAGGCTGCGATTGCAAAGATGGCTGCAGAGACAAGTAGGTGACTCCTCGTGTCGCTGAGCCGGGAGGGTGGGGGACAGCACCCTGCCTGCCCTGATAACAGCCCAAGGTGTATCTGGCCTGGACTTTAAGCCTGCACAGCTCTGGTCGGTTGCAGGTTTGACTCCAAGTCAAGCCCTGTGTGCCCATCTCTGCATATATGCATGCAGAAAGATGTGATTTCTTTTCCTTTCTGCAAAACCAGTGTGTAAAACTAACTTCTGGGGCATGGGTGGGTTTTTCTGTGTGTTTCTCTAGATCAAAATGTGCCTGTCACCAGCTGACAGTCCAAGCAACTGGCTGCACCCCAGGTGGGCAGATCAACCCCAATTCAGGATACCAGCACAAAAGGCTGGAAGAATGCCTCCCAACAGGGTGAGTAAAGCTGTGTCTTCTCTTTCCCTTACAAATACCAGCCCCAGAAACTTGGCCTCTGATGCTATCAGTATTTCCCAGAGCTAAGTGCAGGTGCTGAAAACCTGCCTCAGTTCTTGATCCATCTGCTAATGTGTGGCCTGGGATCTCTGTGCATTACCGTAATACCTGGCAACTAAGCTCTCCCTACTCTACTGAGCTTTAAGTTGCTGCTGCAAGTCCCTTTGCATCATTATGGGTACAACACCAAGTCTTGGGATATTGCTTTATCAAGGAAGATGTCACTGTTCTTTCTTTCAGAGTTTACGAGTGTAACAAGAGGTGCAAGTGCAACATTAACATGTGCACCAACCGCTTGGTCCAACACGGGCTCCAAGTCCGCCTGCAATTATTCAAGACGCAGAACAAAGGCTGGGGCATTCGCTGCCTCGATGATATTGCTAAAGGCTCTTTTGTCTGCATTTACGCAGGTAAGATCTCACCCTGCTGAACAAGCAGGTGGAAGCCTCTTAGTTTTGAAACAGGTGCTGTGAATGAAAAGCCTCTGTTGAGCCAGTGCTCTTCCCAGTGGTCACATATACTCAGATATGAATCTGCTTTGTTTTGGTTAAGGGGTGGGGGTGAATAAGTATTTGAAAAGATCTGGTTGTGTCAAGCTTGTGTCAGGCCTGAGATCTAGGCTTTGTTTATTGCAAAATGCAAAACCCAGCAGAATGGGAGTGAAGCTCTTCCTGTTCTCGTTAAGGGGATAGGAAAGTGAAGACTTAGATGGTAAACTTGCAGCACTTTGATTTCCTGATTGATGCCCCTCCCTTGCTCAACACTGAAACAAGATGCTGCAGAAAACTGTGTGGCTGCAGTGCCAGTGTCCAGAGAAGTGCTCAGATCCCCAAAGCTGTTCCTGCGCACTGAGGGTGAATCAACACATACCTGCTTCCTGTTTACATCAAACCAGTCGCTGGGGCATCGGCACAAATGCAGAAGTTGCGCAGCATGGTTGCGTTAATTCTGAAATGAAACTAACCACGGGCATTGCCTGAGTTCTGGTGCCCTGGTTTCTTGCCTTTGATATTGCCTCTGTGCTACACCCTCACCTCCAGCCCTTAAGAGCAAAAGCAGTCACCCTGTTTGAACTGCTGTTTAAACATTTCCTTGCTGGAAGCCTAGATGTTAGCAAGGGCCTGCTTTAGATCAGCCACCTGCTTCAGGTTTTCATTACCTCAAGTATCAGGGTACTAGGTTGTCCTTTCCCAGGCCAGCTTTGGAATAAGTTGGTGTCAGTCCTGTTTGGTCCTCAAGGAGCCTTTGGGGAGGATAAAATTTATAGGATAGGAATATCATCACTGGAAAACTCACACTTAGTTTTCTATTCCCCACTCCCAGGGAAAATCCTTACGGATGACTTTGCTGACAAAGAGGGGTTAGAGATGGGTGATGAGTATTTCGCAAACCTGGATCACATTGAGAGTGTGGAGAACTTCAAGGAGGGCTATGAGAGCGATGCAAAATGCTCTTCTGACAGCAGCGGGGTGGACCTCAAGGACGAAGAGGAGGACAACACAGGCACTGAGGAGCAGGAGGAGTCCAACGAGGACAGCTCTGATGACAACTTCTGCAAGGACGAGGACTTCAGCACCAGCTCAGTATGGCGCAGCTATGCCACGCGACGGCAGACCCGGGGCCAGAAGGAGAATGGGCTGTCGGAGACAGCCTCCAAGGACTCAGGGCTCACCCGGCAAATCAGCCACGATGAGATGGCGGTGGCTGCCTCCTGTAAGCTGCCGGTGTCAGAGGAGACCTCCAAGAACAAAGTGGCCTCGTGGCTGAGCTCCAACAGCATGTCTGATGGCTTCCAGGACAATGACAGTGCTTCTTCCTTCAAGATGAGCGAAAGCGGTGAAGTCAAGGCCAGCAAAATGGAGCTCCCTGGTGAGAGAGAGAAAGCTTGTGCTGCTGCCCTGGGTGACCTGGATGGAGAGTCAAAGGCATTGAAGAAAGATGTAAGGGAGGGCTGTGGGACTGGGACATGAGTATTGCCCCCTGCCCTCGGGGTGTGGATGAGGAAGCAGAGCCACAGATATGTTCCTCAGCTGTGCTCTTGCTCAAATGGCTTTTCTACCCATACAACACAACTAGGTGGACTGTGGTGCTGTTTGGTGTCCCCTTGCCCTGCTTACTTGGCCTTTGCCCACTGTGGCAGGGTAGAGAGGTGCCTTTCCCCATCCCAAGGGAAGCTGTAGCACGAGGGGCTACAAAGAAGTCGCTCAGCATGAGCTGAGCTAAAATCCCTCCTGCCCTGGGCACTATGTGCCTGTGCAGCCCTGAGATGAGAGAGGGAGCCACTGCCTGCCGGTATACCTGAGGTGGTGTGGAGAGGGCTCAGACAGGGCTGGGGACAGCAGGGAGATGGAGGTGGTCTCTGCCTACCCCCTGCTCTGGAGAGGGGACTCGGAGACCCACTATGTGGGATGTGAAGGGTGGGGGACCTGTGGTCATAACTTGGCCTTTCTGGAGCACCCCTGGACTGGGTGTCACACTGAGTGATGGGGACAGCTGGCTTCTCGCTCCTGGGCTGGTGTTTGGGGAGCGTTTCCACAGAAAGTCTGGAAGTGCTCTGAAAAGGAGAGATTTTCATCTTCCCTACTTTTTCACTCTGCAGGAACCTGAAGATCCAGCCAAAATTCCTGGGTAAGGTTCCTTAAATTATATTTTCCTGCTTTTTATTTCCAAATATCACTCTGAATGAATTGCTGCAACTATAGGGCTGCCCCTCAACTGTATTAATGCTGCTGCCAGAGTAAACTGAGAGGTTGGGAGGGTTTGGGCTGTGCCCCAATGGCAAATTAAACACTTGGAGTTGATGGCAGTCTTGTCCAGCTCTCAGCTTTCCTTTGTCTCTGTCTGGCCTGCGGACAATCTCCCTGGAGATGCAAGCATGACCCGCTCTTGTCCTTACCCCACAGGCTAAGCGACTTGGGAAGGATGTATGGCTACAACCCGAGCCCTCCCAAACTGGAAGGGATCCGCAGGCCGACGAGCAAGACCGCCCTGCTGCAGAGCAGACGGCATTCTCTTGCCCCGCAGCCTACCACAGATGTACGTGGTGATCCTTCAGGCTTCAGACATGGGCTAGGAGGGGTGAGCCTGGCTCTGCCTCAGCTCCAAACTGGTTTGATGAAGACCTTGAACCTTATTTTGGGTTGTTTCTATGACACTTTCATTCCCAGTTGAGCACCAGCGCAGGGCTTGTGGTTCGTAGTTGTGATTTCCTGTGGGCAGTTGATTCCCTTCAGACAGTGAGGGTCTTTCATGGTTCTGAAAGCCCCCCAAAAAAGAGGACAGCATGGGGTTTGGGCCGTGTGTTATAATGGGATGTAGCACCTTGGTTCACATACCAGCACAGCAGGCACCCATTGCTCAGCAGAGCCAGGTCTAGGAAGCCATCCTGGGGGATGGTCTTTGTTTTTTGGGATCTTCTCCCTTCCTTGCGAAATGCAGAGCACCTAATGGTGCAGGCTCATAAGTCTCTGGCAGTCTGGGTGCTGCAGAACTAACCAGCCCCCTGAAACCCCACTACTGTTTCAGACGTTGGCCTGCGAGATGAGGTTTCTCTCCGGTTTCAGCTCTGATCGCAGTGTCCACATGTGTGATACACTTCAAAAGGGCTTCCTGGGGGACAGAGGTCCTCTTCTAGAAGAGAGCAAAATACTAGTGGGAAAAAAAGGACCCCTGAACATTGCTTGGAGAGCAATGAAGCAATGCTCTGCCCTGACCCAGGCTGCACTCAGGAGCTGTTAATGCCTTTCCCCAGGACGTGCTGACCCTGTCAAGCAGCACGGACAGTGAGGGGGAGAATGGACAGGCAGTGGTGGGGCAGGCCCAGGGCACCACCAACGACAGCGACGACATCCAGACCATTTCCTCAGGCTCCGAGGAGGAGGAAGGGGACGACAAGAAAAACCCCTCATCTGGGTCAGGTGAGGGCAGCTGCTGGGGGAGGAACAAGGGCTGAAGGTGGAAAGTACAGTAGTACAGCAAGAAATTTTGGCCAGAAACCACCAGGAAGGGCTGATGAGGACATAGCGGCCGTGAACATGGTGCATCCTGCTCCAAGCACCTCTGAGCTTTGCCTAAGGACCAAGGTCTGGAGCTTCCCCAAGTGCTGTTTGAGACCTAAGTGCAAAACCCAGTCCTCAAATACTAGAGATTTGTGGGTATCTAAAAAAAAAAAAAAACAACTGTGAGGCTTATTATGGTGGGTCTTCAGGCTTTGTTGGGTTGAGCAGAGAGCTGGAAGATACCCAGGAGCCATCCCAGGGTGGTATTTTAGATGAGCTGCATCCCTAAGGGGTTTATTACCCCTGTGTGAAAGAAGAGAGCATTATGGGGCAGCAGCACTACTGTGGGGTTCCTCTTCTGGAAGATGCAGAGAGATTGTGGCAGTGTTTGCTCGTCTCTTGTGGCAGGTCCTGTGAAGAGGCAGGTGGCAGTGAAATCCACCCGAGGCTTTGCCCTGAAATCCACTCATGGGATCGCCATCAAATCAACCAACATGGCAGCAGCCGACAAGGGCGAGAGTGCACCTGTCCGCAGAACCACCCGCCAGTTCTATGATGGAGAGGAGTCCTGTTATATCATTGATGCCAAGCTGGAAGGGAACCTGGGCCGATACCTCAATGTGAGTCACTGCCCTTGGCAGGGGATGAAAGAGGAATGGCCCTTGCCAGCTGAGAAGGGAGAGGGGTGTATTTGAGGTGACCTGTCCTTTCAGTGGGCCTGTTCCTCCCCAAGACTAGATAAATACAGTAAAAAAGGGGAAAAGAGCAGGATGGGGAGGATGATCCACTCCGCCCAAGTGAAATACGGCAGCTGCTCTGGCCCCGTGACACATGGTAAGCAGGATGATGGCTAAGTCAGTCCTTCCAGTGACCGTTACCTTTGTGAGCGTGGATCTTATGAGTCATCCCTGGTTGTGCAAGCAGAGGAGGGAGTGTGTCCTGTCCCAGCAGGCTTACGCTGGATGCAGCGGACAAATCAGGAATGGTGCTTGTTCATAAAGGCTTGTGTTTATTGCTGGCTGGTTTGCATCCCTCCCCAAGCAGGAACTTGCTTACTGTGTTTTGTCTCCACTCCCCTTACAGCACAGCTGCATTCCTAACCTCTTCGTGCAGAACGTTTTTGTGGACACGCACGATCTCCGCTTCCCCTGGGTTGCCTTCTTCGCCAGCAAGTAAGTCCTGGTGCACTTGAGGAAGGGCTGTCTGTTCACAGGGCTTGGTTGGACCCAGCTCCTTGGTCCGAGGCTGTGTGACTGGTGCGGGCTGGGTGTTTCCTACTCCTGGTAACCTCAGTCCCTGGTTTCACACCAGCCTGAGTGGGGAGAAGCTCGGAGATGAGTTTGGGTGAAGACCTCTCTTCTGTGCTGGAGATTCGGGTGCAATTTGCACCAGTTTTAGATCTTTCCAAAGGGGAGAGTTAAACACGGAGCAGCCAGCTGCCCAGCTTGTTTGAGTCTCAAACCTTGCAGGCAGTGCAGGGTGGTGGTGAATCCCTGCCACATGCCTCTTGGGCACCGTGAGTGTGGTGTCTCCTCTGTGAAGCCCCACGAGAGTGATTCATTGGGGAACTTTGTCCCTTTGCTTGCTGTGAAGCCACAGGCAGCTGGGCTGGCTGCTCCACCCTTGCCCCAGGGGAAGCTGGACTGTGCTGCCCTGTCCTGAGAGGTCATAAGCAGGAGGGCCAGCTTACCCTCCTTTTTGCAATGGCCTCTTCTCCCAGCTTATGCTTTCTTTTTTACTTCCCAGGAGGATACGAGCCGGCACAGAGCTGACGTGGGATTACAACTACGAAGTGGGCAGTGTGGAAGGCAAACAGCTGCTGTGCTGCTGCGGGGCTGTTGAGTGCCGAGGGCGGCTACTGTGAGCCCACCCACCCAGTGCTCCTACCAGCTCCCTCTTGACCACAGGCTTGGTGCTGACTTTCCCTTTGTGAGGGTAAAGTTTCTTCTCAAGGTGGTTGTTTAATAGTAACCCTTATGAAGCTGAGCACAGGGGCTTCGAGTTCTCCCGTTCACTTGAAAATTACAGTGGCAGATGGACACGGAGCAGAAACATAACCTGGCACGTGTGGCAGCTGCGGTGTGGGGGTGATGCCCAAAACTGATGCTGTGAGCTTTGCTTCTCTCCCTCAGTGCCGCTGGAAAGGCTGTTAGCCATGCTGTTACCTGCCTGAGCTCTTGACAACCAGCTGTTCCTGCTCTCTTCCAGCTCTCCACCAAATTTAAGACACAAAGCCATCGGCATTGCTGCTGGTTTTCCAGCAGGAAACACTTCACGAAGACTCCAGAGAAGTGCTTTGCAGTTGGGACTGAGCCATTGATGTCCCTGCAGCCTTGGGATGGGACTGGGAGGGAGCAAGGGTGGTGAAGGTAAATCCAGATCGGTCCACTCGTACTGGGCTTATAGTGGTGACATAAATTTAAGTGGGGAAAAAAAAAAAAAGCAGTCTTCAACTGTGAGATGTTGTAAAGAATCTTTTCATTGTTAAAAAGCAATAAAGTATGTTTTTCTATTTAAAAAAAAAATAATGCCCTGAACTTTAGACACAGCAAAAAACCCTGAAAGAGCAGGATTTAACCAATTCCTTCATACTTGTTTCCATGGGGCTTGCAGGTAAACTGCCAGAGGGAGATGGGCCCAGGCAGGTTAAGATGTGCAGTGGCACAGGGAGAGCAGCAAGCTCCCACAAGGCGTTTCCATCTTTCCTTCCTTCTAGCAAAACAAATAATCACTAAATCCTCCACTTGTTAAAACTAAAGAGAAGCTGGTTGAACTTCCCTTGCTAGGTAGGTGGATTTGATGGCAGTTGCCTTCTCCCACCCTCCTAGGATCTAACCATAGGCTCAAAATATGGCCCAGAAATGCAAGTTTGAGATGCAAAAATGCAAAAGTTTTTTTGCATTTTGAAATGCAAAAGTTGAGACAGCCTTGAACTTGACTCAATCAAACCAAACCTGATTTGGGCACCTGTGGATGGGGGCAGGGAAGGGCAGAGCTGGTGCAGGCAGCCGGGGGGGTGGAGCTGCCGCCTGGTCTGGCTGCTGGACATGGCACAACCCAGAGACGGTACACGTAAAACTCGCTCTTTTTTGTCCCCTCCCTGGCAGTAATGCACAATTTCAAGCAGTGGGGTTTGGCTTTTTTTGTGGCAGGTGGGGGGGGGCAGGACTCATAAACTTCACTAAACCCCCATGAACAGGGGCTAAAAGAGGCAGGGTTTTTTTACAAACTGGAATCAAATACCCCCTCACCTGCCAGCTGAAATGCAAAACCACGGTCGGGGGAGAACTGGAGCAGAAAAAGCAGGTTCCAGCTACCACCCCCAGGCACCTGAACCAACCATGCAATGGCACTCACACAAGAGAGGCTTTTTTTTTTTTTTTTCATGCTAAACAACCTTTTTTTTCCCCCTTAAAAACTTTTCTAGGGCCTCTGCAAGCTCCAGTTCCAGCCTCAGCGTCCACCTGAATAGCAGCTTTGTCATCCTAGCAGGGCAAGGAGGGCAGCTGCTCCTCTGGCAGCAGGGCCAGAGCTCCTCAGGCAGCAGAAGCCCACACTCCAGGCTGGTTTTTGAAGACATGGAGAGCTTGGG
>JANZLQ010000092.1:10572442-10583687 GCA_026212715.1 Elanus axillaris | reverse complement strand
GGGGGCTCCGTACCGGGTTGTACTGGGCCGTACTGGGTCGGGCGGGTATCGGGCGTGTTTGGGCCCGGATCGCCGCCGTTATGGAGCGGTTCGTGGAGGGGAACCGGGCGGTTTTGCAGGTAGCGGGGCTGGGGGGGAGTGCGGGAGAGAGGCTGGGTGCTGGGGCGGGCGATGGGTACTGGGTGCTATGGGGAGGTGGGTGCAGGGGGAACGGGGTGCTCAGGGGAACGGGGTGCATGGGTCCTGGATGCCCAGGAAAGGAGGGTGCAGGGGGGAGCGGGGTGCATGGGGACTCTGGTGCTCGGGGTGCAGGGGAAAGTGGGGTGCCCGGGTACTGGGGGTGCAGGGGGGGAGCAGTGTGCAGGAGGGAGCAGGGTGCCCAGGGGCTTGGGGTGCATGGGGACTTGAGTGCCCAGGAGGGCAGGTTGCAGGGGGAAGTGGGATGCCCAGGGACTGGGGTGCAAGGGGGGCAGGATGCAGGGGAACTGAGTGTCTAGGGAAGTGGGGTGCAGCAGGGTGCATGGGGACTGCGTGGCCAAGGGAGGGAGAGCGGGTGCTCATGGGAACAGGGCGCTCAGGGACTGGGGTGCGGAGTGGGGGGGAGCAGGGTGCAGGGGGGAGTGGGGTGCAGAGAGGACCAGGGCCCCTGAGAGGGGTGCACCCATCTCCCTTGGAGAGAGGAGCTGCTCGTGTGCTGCCCCTCGGCCCCACAACACCCCAGGCTGGGGTGGCACAGCTGGTGCCGGGGACACCCCAAGCCATTTCCACAGCTGGGGGCTCCCCAGCACCCCCCCACCCCGCCCCTGCAGCCTCATCCCTGGTCTTGCAGCACACAGGTGCAGGTCCCCCCCGACCGGCAGTTATGCCATGGGCGGCTCTCAGTTGTTTACTTCCTCAGCTTATATCGAATAAATGAGCAAATCTGGGTTATGGCATGAAATAATTGACAACAAAAAAGGGCCTGGAGACAGGGCGGCTCCCTGGAGTGGGGTGGGATGGGCGCCAGTAGCCAGGGATGGGCGTTTGTGGGGTGACGTCGGTGACATTTTTTCTTGCTGCTGCAGGCAAGAAAAAAGGGTGAAATGTGATGTTTTGGGGGACAGCCAGCCCCAAACTCACCATCTCTGGAAAAACCACTTTGATCTGGGGTTAAAATACTGAAGGGTCCCAGGGCTGTGATGGTGTCCCCCAGGGCAGGAGGGTCCTTGTCCCTGCCACCACAGTCGCTTGTGACCAAGTTTTCCCAGGGCCCTGACGTGCCTGGTTTTGCGCACATGCCCCAAAAACGTGAGGCTTTTGTGCCAGAAATGGATCCTGGCCATGTCTCATCCCAAGAGCGCTGGGCCAATTGGCACCTCAGGGATGCCAGCAGGCAGTTTGCTGCTTGTGGCATCTGGGAGATGAGTGCCAGCGAGTGGCATCTGTGGGTGTCATCCATAATGAGTGGCTCTGGGGACACTGGCATGTTCCCTTGAGGGCAGCAAAGGGGAAAGGACCAGCCTGGGGGTCTTTGGAGGATGCGGACATGTTGGTGCCATGCCTGATACCTCCCACCCTGGCAGGAGCACGTCCAGCATCGCCAGGAGATCCATGTGGTGATGGGCAATGAGGCCTGTGACCTGGATTCCACCGTCTCAGCCCTGGCTCTGGCTTATTTCCTGGCGAAGGTGAGGCTTGCCCGCTGGCTTGGGGACAAACAGTGGTTTGGGGGCTGCCTCACTGGTTGTCACCCCCCTGCCACAGACCTCCCCATCTCCCAAAGCTGCCTTCATCCCGGTGCTGAACATCCCTCGCGCCGACTTCGCCCTCCGGACGGAAACGACATTCCTGCTGCGGGAGCAGGGCATCCCCACCACCTCCCTCATCTTTCGGGATGAGATTGACCTGGGGGGGCTGCACCGCGCTGGGCTGCTCTCCTTGACCCTGGTCGATCACCACATCCTGCCCGGGTGAGCCGGGGGGACGTGGGGACAACCAGGGCCACCCACCAGAAGCCTCGCTTTTTCCTCACTTGATTTTGGCCCAGGGTGGATAAAACCTTTCCCTTTCCAGGGTGTTTTTAGGGTAGGAGGAGAGGAACAAAGGGGGTTTCCAGGCTCTGCTGGGGGTGATGCATCATGGCTGCACCCTGGCGCTGTGCGGGGCATCTCACCCTCCCTGTCTCGCCCACCAGCACCGACACAGCCCTGGAAGAGGCTGTGGTGGAGGTCCTCGATCACCGGCCATTGGAACGGGACCGTGCTCCCAGCTGCCAGGTGACAGCAGAGCTGGTGGGCTCCTGTGCCACACTGGTGACGGAGCGGATTGCTCAAGGTCCCCCAGGTGTGCTGGACAGAACCACGGCTGCACTGCTGCACGGTGAGGACAGGTGGCCCTCGCTGAGTACCATCTGATGGGGATGGTGGCAACTGACGGCCCCCAGTTGTTTCCCCCAGGCACCATCTTGCTGGACTGCGTGAACCTGAGCCCATCCGCTGGCAAGGTGACACCCCGGGACATGGCATGTGTCTCCCTGCTTGAGGCGAGGTTCCCCGACCTGCCGGCCCGCAACGCTGTCTTTGAAGCCCTGCAAGTGGCCAAATTTAACGTCTCAGGTTCGCATGCCAGGGCAGTGGCGTCCAGTGTCTGGCTGGGAGCAGGTCCTGGGACAGACCCCTCTCCTTGGGGACAAGGATGCACCCCTGGGGCTCACGCTTGGCCCCTTTCCTCTCCCAGGGCTGACAACAGAGCAGATGCTACGGAAGGACCTCAAAGTTCTCTCCAGTGATGAGCTGGTCCTCGCTGTCAGCACCATCTACATGGACTTGGAGGTGAGGCTCAGTGGATGGGGAAACCGAGGCAGGGGTGGCACGATGGGGACACCGGGGTGACGCCAGCATCTCTCCAACTCCAGACCTTCCTGCGCCAGCCTGGCTTTCTGCAGGACCTGGATGCTTTCTGCCAGGCTCGGGGCTACGCAGGGTTGGTGGCCATGATGATCTCTTTTAATGAGTGCAATGAGCCCTCCCGGCAGCTCGCCGTCTACAGCCAGTGTGAGACCCTCCACAGCACGGTGAGCAGGGGGACCAAGCACCCCCACGGCACAGGGGTCTGGGGTAGGAGCCAGGCAGTTTGCAGCTGTGGTTCACCCCAAAAGCCCCCAATTTTGGGGGTGCTGTGTGGTCTCAGCAGCTGCACTCCCTCCCTCTCAGGTGTGCCGGGCACTGGAGGAGGCGACAACGCCATCCCTGCACCTCCAGCCCCTCCCGAGCCCCTGGTCCTGTGTGAGTGCCTACACCCAGGGCAATGCTTTGGCATCACGGAAGAAGGTTCTGCCCATCCTGCGGGCAGCCCTGGGGGGGCCAGGAGCTGCTGGGGGGCTGGAGGAGGAGGTGGTCCCACCGCCCACCCCCATGAACAGCCTGGTGGAGGAATGTCCGCTGGCACAGGCCGTGCCCCCGTTCTGCCCCCAGGATGTCCTGGAGCGGGTCAGCCGCATTGCCACTGGGCAACCCCCCGGCTCCCCAAAATGAGAGCAGGTGCCCAGCAGCTTTTGGGGTCTGTACAAGGAGGTGCAGTCCCTGGGCAGGTCCTGGCAGGGTGCCCGGGCATGGTGAGGTGGCAGCCACCTTCATTAGAGCTTGGCTTCCCGCTGGAGGTGGGTCCTCGTTGCAATTTGCCCCTCCTTTCTCTGATGGGTGTCCCCCACCCCAACGGCCCTACTGGGGTTTGGTCCCCCAGTGTGTGTTTTTGGGGACCCTGCAGGCAGCGGGGCTGGGGCAGCACTCATTGTACCCACTTAATGAAGGTGCTAGGGGGGTTAATGAGTTCTTGCCGTTCTTCCTCTTTCGGGGGGGGGGCTCCGGGGGGCCCCGGATGGTGAGTCTGGATGTGCAGCCAGCCCAGAACTGTCACCCATGTGCTCCAAGGATTAAATATCCCTCTTTTCTTCCACTTCTGGCTCTCAACTCTTCTTCCTGAACGGGTCCGGCGCTGCCCAGGGGTGCCCAGTATGGCCCCTGCCCTCCCCGCGGGCATCCTGGGGGGCAAACCCCCCTGCCAATACCCCCCACATGTCAGGAGCATTTCGGGGCTTCATAGTATGGACAGGGGGGAGGGGAGCTCAGTGTGACCGAACCCCCACATCCAGCCCAGCCAGGAGGAAACCCGGTTGTGCCTCGGCAAGCCGTGGCTTCTGCTGGCTGTGAATGTGGCCAAACCAGTTTGGATGAGCTGTCACCGGAGCCCTTCACTGGTGGGGAGAGAGGCTCCCTGGAGAAGTGAGCGCCCCGGTGCTGGGAGTCTCTAAAGTCTCGTAGGGGGTTGAGCAGGGCTGTGATGGGGGGTCCCCAGGGCGTGTCCGTGCTGTCTCTCTGTGGCTGGGTTCACCTGCTCACATTTGCTTTCGGTTTGGAAATGGGGGAGAGAAAGGGGAAATGGGGGCAGTTCAGTGTGGAGCTGCTGGGAGATGCGAGACCTCCAGAGGAGCTGGCCCTGAGCTGGGGCTGGCATCTCTCCAGGTGATAGGGACAAGGATGGCCGTGGTGGTGGCCAACGGAGGCAGCCTGGACCTGAGCAAGGAGTGCCAGGACAAGGACTTCCCTGGGTAATGGGGTGGTGGGAACAGCACCCCCAAACCCGCTCCCCCGCCCTGAACTGCTGACCCCCCAGCCCCGTCCCCACCAGGCCCCTGCCAGAGGGGTACCCGGGGGGGCGGTGGTGCCCTGCGGCACATGCAGAGGCAGCTGCTGGTGCACTCGCTGGAGTGCACCGAGAGCACCGAGCACTCACCGGACGCCAGGCCGGACGCCAGCATCGACATCGACCTGGATGGACTGGAGATACCCTCGGGCAGCGACAGCTTCGAGTGGGAGGGTGAGACCCGGCTGGGGTGGGGGCACAGAGGACCCCCGGGTTCCTTCCGCTCAGTGCCGCGCTAACCCGCTGCCTGCAGAGGAGCTGCCGCACACCTGGAGCTTCGCTGAGGGGGCTGGCAGCCAGTGGGCACTGGACACAGAGGACGAGCAGCCAGAGGAGAGTGTGGATCTGAGCGTGGTGGAGCCCTACACCGGCGTCCTCTCCCATGGGAGTAACGTGGGTCTGGGTGCCTGGGTGGGACTCCCAGGTCCCCTCCCTGAGCCCACTGGGTCTGGGAGGGGGATGATAGGTGCTGGCTGTGCCACCCTCCACTCAGCCCAGGGTACCATGGTGAGGGCTTCGGCGCCATCCCGCTCTTTGCTGCATGCCACCTCCCAGACAGCAGCAGCCCCCAGTATGGCTATGTGATGGAGAACCTGCTCAGGTGGGGTCCCGGGGGGGGGGGGCTGGGATTTTTTCCATGTGCCCTGTGCCTCAGTTTCTCCAAGCTGACAGGCCAGCCCATCCTGCCAGGTACATCATGGGCACCCTGGAGAGGATGGTGGCTGACCGTTACATCCTGGTGTGCCTGACCAGGGCAGCAGCGCGGGGACAGATCCCCTCCCCTCCTTTGGCTGGATGAAACGGTGCTACCAGGCTATGGACTGGTGGTGAGTGTGCAAGGGCTTCTGATGAGCGTGCCAGGTGGGGGTGGCACCAAGCATTCCAGGATCACAGTGAGCCCTGGAGCACCCTGGTCCTTCCCAGGCTCCGGAAGAGCCTCCAGGCTGTGATCATTGTCCACCCCACCTGGTACATCAAGGCGCTTGTGATGGCCCTTTCTCAGGTAGGGTTGCTTGCACCTGCGCATGCAAGGCCTTGGAAGGGGATGTTTGCCTCCTCCCCGGAGCTTTCCGTGCCAGCTCCTGGTGAACCGGCCCTGTCACACAAGGGTATAATGATCTGGGGGGGCCTTGGCCCCCCCCCCCCATCTCCCCCAGCCCCACCTTCAGTACCAAGGTCCAGTTCGCTGCCAGCCTGCGGGAGCTCTCCCAGCTCATCCCCTTGGAGCCAGCACACATCCTTGAGCCCGTCCGGGTCTAAGTCCCCTCTGCAGGGCTGGGGGTTGCTGGGGGGTCTCATGTGGTGCCAGCCACAAATGTTTTTCTCTCCCTGTAGGCTCGAACCAAGCTGGGATGGCAGCTGGGATGTGATGTGGTGATGGGGACACACAGGGAGAAGTGGTGGCATCGGGGGGTCTTGGCATGCCCAAACCGGTCCCTGAGCACCCACGGGTGAATAAAGGACACAGATGGGAGTGCGGTGCCAAACGTGTGTGGGGTGTCTCAGCTTTTCCAGACAAATTTGGCTGCCCCAGTAGCAAAGGAGGGAGGCAAGGAGCCCCGGGCAGCTTGTGGACGTGCTCCTCGGGCCAGCACAAGGGTTTTATTTCAAGGGTTGTTTTTCCCAGGGGACGGAAAACCTAATCAAGCATTGGCACTCGCTTACCGAGGCTGAGTGTGCTGCAGGGCTGGAAAAGCCCAGCTCTGCTTAGAAGCATCCCACATGGTGTGGAGCATGGCAAAGGGGAAAGCCTCTGCTGCCTGGTCGTGATGCCTGGCATGTGCTATTTAATATTTAATCCCGGCGCTATTTAAACTATATACACCCGCGCCCGAATTCAGGAGCCCAAGTCCCTTTTTGGGTCAGGCCCCGTCCTGCCTCGGCTGGTGCTGGTGAAACCCCAGTGGCAATCCTGGGCAGAGGTAACCCCATCATGGTCCTGCCTCCGAGGTGGTGGAGGCTGTGTAGTTGTTTTTCTGAGCTTTAAAAAAAAAATAAAAAATCTTGAAGAAAGGTGGCAGTTTGCCGGCAGTGGAAATGCCGGCTGGAGGCACCGCGGGCTCATTGATGGTGTCGGCGCTGAGCTGCTGCTGGTGAGACACGGAAGCGCCAGGGTTTAATCCCAGTTTTGCTCTTCTACACGTTTCTGGGAGGGCACCAAATCAGCCTCCGCACCGGGACAGGCCTCACCACGATCCCCCAGGGCAACCAAGGCACCGTGGCCTGGTGCCAAGAGGGGCCCATGCAAGACACCGGTGTGGAAAAAGGGAAAACTGGGAGGATTTGGCACATCTGGGCTGCACCTGGCAGCTCCTGACACACTTCGGGGGGGTGGCTGCGTCCTTTCGGCTGAAATGCCAGTTGGGCATGAGGTGGGGGCTGCCGTCCCTGCTCCCTCCCCACGTCACTGACCCGATGCCTCTGGGAAGGAGGGATTTGCCAGGGGCACAACAACCAAAAGCCACTGGGAGCCAGGCGAGGATCACTCTGCATAAATTACCGCGGGGTTCAAGCACTCAAGGTTGGCTTCTCCTCCGGTTGGGGGATCAGGCAGTTCAAGTTTGGGCTGAAAAAGCCAGGAATCTGCAAAATCCGAGAGGCTGGGTTATGGAACTGCAGAAGCAGTGGCTCGTTTGGGTGTGTTAATTGGCGGTGGTGTCTTGGAGGGGGACAGTGGGTGCTCAGAGCTGCCACAGCCACCCACACGGCTGTGTACTCACTTGCTACAAGACCCGGGAGTTGCTCCACTGTCGCTCCCGTCCACCCTTGGACCTCATCTCCTGGACGGCGCCGGTCTGCAGAGAGGGTGCAGAGATGTGTCATCACTGCTGTGAGACCCATCGCCCAAGTGTAAGACCTGTCCCCCAAACATAAGGGTGCTTCACCCCACCCTGACACCCATCACCCAACCCTGAGACCCACCACCCCAACATTGACACACAGCACCCCAACCATGAGACCCAGCACCCCAACAGTGACACCCACCACCCATCTGTAAGACTCACCACCCCAGTATTGATACCCATCACGCAATCATGACACCCACCACCCACCCATGAGACCCAGCACCCCAAAAGCAACACCCACCACCCAACCATGAGACCCACCACCCCAGCTGTGCACATGGATAGGATACCATGGGCAGGCCTTCACCCGCAGCCATATCGCCAGAGCCAATGTGTGTCAGGTGGATGAAGTTCATGGGCTCGCCAATCATGGAGCGATCGATCCGTCTCCTCCTCTTCTTCTGCAAGTGGATGAAGGCCATCAGCCCCTGCTGAGCCCACGACCCCAGCACCCCAAACCCTCCCCAAACTGGTCAGGCTGAAGCTACTCACAGGCTGTGGCTTCTCTACAACGCAGCAGCCCAACTTGTGCCAGAAGTCACTCATATTCACGGCGGCCAGCTTCCCTCCGTGCTGGGCCGGCTGCCGGGGGGAGCCGCACTGGTGCAGAGACCGCCACGCAGAGTCACTCCATGGGGATAGGTGGGGGGACCTGGTCAGGGTGGCACAGCGTGGAGAGGAGCAGCCGGCTGTGGGTGTGAAGGAAGGGGTGATGCCTGCCGTCCTGACTCCCCAGATCGACCCCAAATCCATGTCCCATTGACCAAACAGAGCCAGAGACACCCAGACAACCTCTGGCATCAAAAAGAGACCCCAGGCATTGCACCAAAACCCTGAGGGACCCAAGGCGTTGCAAAGAGACCCCAAAGGACTCCAGGCATCGCAAAGCGTTGCCCAAGGGACTCCAGGCATCACACAGAGACCCTGAGGGATTCTAGGCATCACTCAGAAACTCCTGGGTGGCCCCTTGCATTGCACAGAGACCCCAAGGGACCCCAGGCATCGCACAGCCACCTGGAAGAGTTGTCCCCATGGCCAGAGCAGGATCCGGCCCCAGCCCCTGCCCCAGTGCAGGATGCAGCTGAGGGATGCTGTGGCAGGATGGGGGAGACGGAGGCGGCCATGGCAAATCCCAACTCCCTGAGCCAGGCGGCTATAAATATCCCAGCCTTTCTGAAAAGGGGCCGGAGGCTGAGCTCTTCCGCTCCAGCTCGAAAAGCAGATGGGGGAGAAATAAACAGGGGCTCTGCCTGGCTGGTTGGACTCTACCCCAAAACCCCACGGCCTTGGCTAGAGTAGCCAAGGGGGGTGTGGAAAGGGGGGGTTCACCCTCCCCACCCCAAGGAGAGACAACTCCTTCACTGCAAAAGCACCTAGCAGCGTGGACAAAACTCACCCACCCACGAAGGGCCGCAGCCTGAGCACAACCTTGTATCAGCCACCAGAAAGTCCCCTGGCTGGCATGGGGGGCAGCTAGTGGCTGTGCCAAGGCAAGGCCAAATTTTGCTGGAGCTCAGCCTCCACGGCAGACGGGTGCCGGACCCCACCATGGCAGCAAACAGGAAGACTCCCTTCCTCTGCCCCTGCGCTGGCGACGCCAGATGGGTCCAAAGTCCTCGGCAGCCGGCCGGCACTTCCTGCCTGCGGCGGGGAGGAGCAGGGCCCATGGCCGCAGCTGCTGGGTGCTGGGGCCAGCAGCACCCCAAAATGGGGTGTTAAACCCCACCTTGGCTGCCCAGGGATGCTCCGACCCCAAGGGATTACATCTCTTTGGTGCTGTCCCCTTGCCAGGGCCAGTGGGCAGGATCTAGCCCCAGGGTGACCCGGCTGCCCCCAGGAAAGACCCTGCGGCTGGGCAGCACCCTCAGCCCATCCCCTTGGCGTCAGTGCACTGAGGGGGAGTGGGTGCCCGCCTGTGCCCAGTCCCCCCACCCAGAGCCAGCCTGGGCCCACGTCCCAGTGGGGAGACTTGAGGCACAACTGAGGGAGCCCCCCCAGAGTACCCCATGCCCCTCACCCTGGCAGCCAAGCCCCAGTCCCCAGCCACCCTCACCGCGAGCGCAGCTGCAGAGAACGGGCAGGTTGTGACATGTCTGGGGTGTCGTAAACCGGGGCCGTGCCCATGCCAGACCCGCACACTGGCAATCCCCCCGCCAAACTCAGCCTCTCCCCTGGACTGTGGACAGACAGACGGACAGAGTGGGGCCGGAGGGGGGCCGCCTTTTCTTTTCTAGCCTGATTTCCTTAGGAAATGAGGCTGCTGGAGCCAGCCTCCGCCATAACACCCCGGCTCACTGCCGGATCCGGCAGCACGGCGGAAACGCCCTGGGGGGGGTACCCCCCAAATTCACCATTGCAACCAGTCCCCGGAGCACTGGAAGAGCCTCCATGGGGAGCCCCGGGGGTAGGCTCAGCCTTGTATAAGCCACCAGTGAATCCCCATATAAACCCAGAGGGGTTCAAGCTGCCACGACCCCCCACTTGGACCCCTCCTTCCTCCCCCCAAAACCACCCGCCAGCACCCACCGGGCCTCACGTCCTCACGCCCAGCGAAGGGTGACAGCTGGGGCCGGATCCAGACGCTCTCCCAGCTCCAGGCAGTTGTCGGTGGTGGGTCCCACAGGCCGCAGCTGCCCCAGATCCCCTGCCCCGTAGGAGTCTCACGCGTCCCCCTCACTGGTTGCCCACCCCTGCAATGAGTTGTGTCCGGTCTCAGCCCACCTGGTCGGAGGGGCACGGCCCCGTGGTGGCCCCAGGGAGGGCGGCTTACAGCCCAGCCTGCGCCGGCACACACAAAATGACTTCCCTGTTGGGAAACCACCGCTCGGCGGCTCTGCGTCACCAGCGGGGGACCAGGGAGAGGAGCGAGGCTGTTCGGGGGGGCCACTCCAGCCCCCCAGCACTGGGGTACACCCAGCCCAGGGGTGCTCGCTGGGTGTCCCCCAAGCTTGGAAGGGAGAGCAGTGTGCTGGGTGAGAGCCCTGGGACCCCCTGGCTGTAAGCTCCGAAAACCCGGGATGGGGTGGCAAAGTGGGGGAGAGAACCCCCTTTGCGTCGAATGTGGCTGCCACCCTGGGGGCACCGGGTGCCGGCAAGGGTGGGGGGACTCGGTAGGGCTAGGGGTCCCTGAAAGGCCAGGGGTCACTCTAAGGCTGGAGGGTCCCTGCAGGGCTAGGGGGTCCCAGAAGGGCTGGGGACCCGAGGGGTCCTCGTGGTGCTGCGGGTCCCGACGGGGATGGGGGGTCCCGGTAGGGCTGGGGGGGTCCCTGTGGGGCTGGGGGCTCCCGGCAGAGTTGGGGGTCCCGGCAGGTCTCCCCTGTCCGACCTGGGGGCTTTCGGGGGGGGGTCCTCCCGCCTCCCCCCACCAGTCTCGGTGCCGCCCCCGGTACCCTCCCCGCCTTCCCACGGCGCTTTCGGGGGCCGTTCCCCGGGGTCGCACGCCCTCGAGGCGGTCCGGTCCCGGTCCTGGTGGCGGGTCCATTACCTGCCCCAGCGCAGGGTGCGGGGTCCCGGTGCGGGGTCCCGATACCGGTGCCCAGCTCGCAGCGGCCAGGCGTGGCCCGGCGGGTGCGGGACGCGGCGCTCCCCCGCCGCCCGGCTCGGCGCGGCCCGGCCCGGCCCGGCCCGGAGCACAGCTCCCACCCTGGACACCGCCGGCATTGCAGGGGCCGCCGCCGGGCTGGGGCGGGGGGGGGGGCGCCGGCGGTGGCGGGGGCCAC
>JANZLQ010000092.1:10549817-10565378 GCA_026212715.1 Elanus axillaris | reverse complement strand
GGGGGCGGTGCCCCGCGCCGGGAACAGCGGCGTGATCTGGGGGGGGCCCGAGCCGCCGCGTGAGTGGGGTCGGCGCGTGGGACGGGGTTGGGGGGATGAAGAGGGACACCCGTGAGTGGCGGTTTTGGGGTCTGGGGGGGGATCCTGTGTGGGAGCAGTGCCGGGGGCCAGTTTGGAGGGGATGGGAATGGGCTGTCGTGTTGTTGTCGCCCTCACCCCCCACCCCCCGCGGGGGGGTGGTGGTGGTGTTTTGAGGATCCCGTCGGGGTGTCAGTATGGGGGCTGCACGGAGGCGGGGGTGGTCCTGAGGGGAGTCCTGGCGCGGGAAGGAGGGTCCCTGCCCCGGGGGGGGGTCCTCGACCGGTGAGGGGAAACAGGCTCCTGTCTCCTACAAGGAGGGGGGTTTGAGAGGGTTTTTTTTGGGGGGGGTGTGTCTTGAGGCATGTCTGCAGAGCTGACCCCCCTCCCCGCCACGGCTGCGCAGGGGGAGGATTAGGGGTTTTGAGAAGCGTGCTCTTCCCTTTTACTTCTGAAATGCAGCGAAGGGGAGGTGGAGGAGTTTGTTAACAGTAATCCAAGCTGCGAATGCTGTAAATAACTTCAAAAAAAAAAAAAGGGGGGGGAGCCTCAGACTTAAATCCTCCCTGAAAGCATGCAGCTGGGAAAAGAGCAGGAATGCAAGGAAAGGCCTCCAAATAGTAAGTGTCAAAGGCTCAGTTTAATATGGGCAGGGAAACTAATGTTTTTTGTTAATGGTCCAGCTTCTCCTTTCTTTTCCAACACACACGGAGTGGTGAACTCCAGTCTTGCAAATATGTAAGCTGGTGGTTAACTTTCTGAATGCAGAGTTCAGTGCAACTACTCATGCCCGGAAAACATGCAAGTGTTTTCAACGTGGGCGATGAGAACGAACATTTAAGAAATATTCTCTGTCTCACAAGAAGTGAGAAAGGGGAAAAAAAAAAACCAAACTGGAAAGTCCTGAAGGGCAGAGGGGTTGTGGTCGTCAAACACATGCATTGTAAATGCCTCAAAGGTCCTGACTGCAGAATAAACTGCCCTGGGCTCTTGACTTCCAAGCTTCAAGGTGTTGCACATAATTAACTACACACTTGGAAAAAAGCTACACATGCAAAATAGTCTTATAAAGTGAGATGTGTTTGTGGAGGGAGATGATGTGGGCAGTGTGTCCTGCTGAGCTTTAGGTGTGAGGTTTGCTGGTTGACTTTACTTTAAAGGGCTTGTGCTACTCATAGCCAGTTCTCTTGGTCACTGAGGAGAGGGTGGGATGTTTCTCTTGAAAGAATAAGAAAGAAATAGAGCTTTCCAACTATTTCATAGAATGGTAATTGAAGGGAAAAAATCAGTCAAGGGCCTCAGTGCTGTTGGAGTTACTGTTCTGCTGGGTGGCACAGTGCCTGTTTGCACAGATGTTCGTTTGTAGCCACTTAATTAACATCCTACATGAGTTAATGGATAGACTTAAAGTCAGTCTTTGATAGGACTGGCCTACCAGCATAACCCTATCGTTGAGAAAAATGCTATAGTTCACTATTGCCATAATTATGCTATGCTTTGTGTAGCTTGGAATAGAGACACTGTTGTCCAGTACGTTGAGCACAGCTTTTGGGTTCTGCTCCTCTTATGACCTTGAACAAGACACTGGAGTTACCAAGGTTTGTTTTATCCTCTACCAGCAGAGAACAGGGATAGTTCCCCCATGCTTAGTTGCTGGAGCTGGGGTCACATAGAGTGTCTTGGAGATTAAATCATGTTCTTAAAGTGCTTTAAAAATCAAAATGATGTTGTGAACAGTTTTGCCGTTGCATTTACAGGTTCTGCTCTTGGAACTGGATCCACATGGGCAAGTCTTTGTGTCCGTGCAAGGCGCTGTTGAGGTAAGTGGGATTTTGCAAGAGCTCTGGAGGCTTATGGTGTCTGACCTGTTTGCTGAGCCTGTGTGCTGCCTTCTCTTGATGTTTCAGGGCATGGAACTGAGAAATATGATAAATATTTATGCCTGTTTATTGATCATGTTGGGCCTACTTCTGTATGGGAATATGGTGTGTTCAGACGGGCTGTAGTTGTACAGCACTTTTAAAATGTCTCTGCCTCACTGCTTTTTGTCTGTTTGTTTTCCGTTTCTTGCTTTTAAAGCAGCTTTCGGCAAATACTTGTTCCCATGTATGAAGATGTCCTTAGTGGACCTAGGGAAGAGGTTGCTAGAAGCAGCTCGCAAAGGCGAAGATGACGAAGTGCGAAAGCTGATGGCAAGCGGTGCTCCCTTCACCACTGACTGGGTACGTTGGGGCAATAGATGTTGGTTTTCTGTGCAAAACAGGTTGCCTGTGCGTTCTTTAGGGCTGAATCTAAAGGATACAAATGGAAATTGGAGCAGTAAAACCATAGTGTGGATTGTCAGAAAATGCCTCTCTGGATTTCTGTGGCAGAGCAGATTCCAGATAAAGCACTTTAAAACCCAAGACTTTCCTCAGGCAAAAGTGAGTTGATGTTTGTGTAAAGATTGATCTCTGCCTAATGCATGAGAGCACAACTGCAAGTGCTGCGCTGCCCTGGCCAGCAGTGTATGTAGGGTTTGATGCTTTAAGACATTCAGTTCCCAAAAGCTGAGATAAATGATGAGTCAAGTCAAATTAGAAGAACTGTTAAACCTCTCAGTAATAGGAAGTTCTTTTAAGAATGCTTTATTTAATTGTTTAAACTTTCTCAGTTGATAAACTCATCTTCGGGGTGTTTTTTTGTTTCCTTAAGAAAAACAAACCTGAAAACAAACCAGCCCATCCTAGGTTAGAAAAGAAATAAAAGCTTTAATGAAACTGAAGAATAACAGTTGGATAAACAAGGAATGAACAAGGTATTGGTAGCCATTTTCCATCACCGGTTGTCATCGTTTCCTAACTTACCAGTGTGTTCATTCATAACATTGCAAGAAGAAGGAATTAACTGTATCAAGAGGTAGCAGAGTCTAGTAATATAGTAATACTGCCCTTTTCTGACCAGTAGTGAGATTATCTCTCATGATATAGAAATGGCAGAGGTGTCCTGCTGTGGTTTGGAAAAGAGGCTCAGTGATGAAGGGGTGGCACAATGGAGAAACTAAAAGCATGTTGATCTTCAGGTTATTGGGTGATATAAAGAAAGATCCCTAGAAAATTTGACATTTGCTGGGAAAATTATTGGATGTGCAGTCCCCTATTTCTAAGTGGAGAAAAAAAATTAATTTCTTCCAGAAAGTTTGTCATTTTAATTACTGCCGGACATGTGGTGATTACTGTGCCTGTCCTCTCTTGCTGTGAACAGACAGTAACTCTTCTAAATTAACACACAGCTTGGGACGTCGCCTCTTCACCTTGCTGCCCAATACGGCCACTATTCGACAGCAGAAGTGCTGCTTCGAGCTGGTGTTAGCAGAGATGCCCGAACAAAAGTGGACCGGACACCACTACACATGGCTGCGGCCGATGGACACACTCATATTGTAGAACTGCTCATTAGGGTAAGTATAGCAAATTAGGTATCACTTTAAGGCTGGTCTAAATCACGCTTGGAGGTCAGTGTTGATGTCCCTGTTTAAATGCTAGTGGAGGCACCGCCTTTAAGACATTGAGAGGAGCCAGCGTGCGGACAAGTAACACTTATTTCTTACAGAACGGGGCTGATGTAAATGCCAAGGACATGCTGAAAATGACTGCTTTGCACTGGGCGACAGAGCACAACCACCGAGACGTTATAGAGCTGCTCCTCAGATATGGAGCTGATGTCCATGCTTTCAGCAAGTTTGATAAATCAGCTTTTGATATTGCTTTGGACAAGAACAATCCAGAGACTCTGGTAATGTTACAGGTAGGTTGAGGAGGCAGAAACTTGTTGGTAATTCTCTGGCCTACAACTGTATCTGCGCTAGAGTGAGAGGGATCCTGTTGTGTCTGATGGGATCATTCTCTGTTTCCAGAGAGAACCAGAAATAGGGAGGTGGATGAGGTTTGTTTTATTTCTACATCAACTAGTGCATGCCTGTTAGGACTCAGTGGGTGATAGGGTTTTATTGCCACAGATCTTGTGCAGTCATAGTGTAAGTTGCCAAGTTTAGGTGGCAGTTTTGTCACAGCTTTTGCACTGGTGTCTCTGATGGTACTGCAGAGAGAAATAATCTGCCTCTCAAATGTTTCAAGGATGCTAAATACCACTGCTTACCACAGAAAGTGTGACGAATGTATGCCTGACCCACTTTTTCCTAGGAAGCAATGCAGAACCAGGTAAATACTCATCCAGAGAGAACGAATCCCGTCACCAACACTGTGACTCTCACCTCACCATTTATTCTTGCACCAGGGGAAGTTCTCAATCTCACTAGTCTTGTCTCTTCAGCAAACACCAAAACAACCTCAGGTAAGGTTTTAAGTGATCTTGAGTGGCAGTCTTGAAAAAAAGCTCCTAAGACTGCTTACCAGTAGAGGGCAGATGGTCATTTAGTAGAGGAAAAGTGGTGAAATGTAGCCAAACACACCCAACTACTGCTTCCTGCCCCAGATTATTTTTGCTGTCAAAGGTAACAAAGCAGTTTTCTAGCTGAAGTAAATAAAGGTGGTTCCACCATAAGTGGCAAAGCTCTGCTGAGCTCAGCTGTGGGGCTGCTCCAGGTCTGTTACAAGCGACAGAGCTTGAGAAAATGGATTTGGCTGATTGCAACAGAAGAATAATGAGAATTATTGCCTGTGCCAAATCCTGAGCTCTGCAGAGTGGTTGGGGAACAGTTTGCTTTGTTCTTCACTAGCTACAAGAGTTGAGTGAATGTTTTGCTATATATAAATGTTGAGTAAGGAAACTGCAGAATAAGAAGGTCTATTGGTTATGTAGATTACTCCTTATTTCTTCTGTCCCACGTGTTAGATGGAAATAATTAGGTTCCTCATTGTTCTGTGGGCCTTATTTTGGTGGGGAAAATGCTTTTAACTTAAGGCTTAGTGTGAATTTGTTTTGTGTAATTCCAATTTTCATAATAACTCTTGAAGTGAATTTTCTGTATTTGGGGAAATCCAAACCATTGTTTCTTTTCAGTCTCAAGGAGGCTACTAAATACAAGTTTTGTGAAGCTATTTGGCCTCATCCTGCAAACACTTCTGCATGTGAGTAATTCTTTGGTTAGTGGGACTGTTCACATGCGTGAATGTTTGCTTATTGGCTAGAGAGTGCTTTTAAAATCCCAAATAGTGATGTTCTGCAGTCCCACCCAGGCCTCTCTGCCTATATCTGGCCACAGCGACTTCAGCAACACTCCAGACTTGCTCTCAAAGCTTTCAGGGCTCCTCGCAGCTTTGAGGCACTGACAAACCCTAATTTAGAAGGGGAGGAATGACCCAAAGCGATCCTCTTCCACCTGTGAGGAAAATGCAGCGTGGCTGGCGTACGACATCTTCAGTCAAGAATATTCTGCAAGCTCAAAAGGGCATAAAACTTGGGATTTTTGTACCCTGGATGATGCTCTGGCCATGGTTAGTGTCACTCTCTGCAGACAGATCTGGCTTTGCCTGGAAGCCAGGTAGGAGTCATAGAGGCCAATGCCATGCTGAAAGGCTGTTAGAAAACTGCTGATTTCCAGCTTAAAACACATTCACAGCCTGTTTAGATCTTCTGGTGCAAATTCATCCCTTTAGTTGAAATCGTTCTTCTTTTTCCATCGCCTCCATCCCTTTGATGTGGAAATCAGTCCCATCCCCTCTATGCCTTTGTGTCGCTGGGCTAAGCAAGCCAGTCAGCCTGAGTCCCTTGAATCCATCCACGGTGTGTGGGTAAGTGGCTGTAGGCAGTATTCCAGATGAGCTCTTGGCACTGGCCTTGTAAATCCCCATCTCTCACTGCGCCTCTCCTCGTCTATCCTGCAATGTAATCGCCTTTTTCAGTGCCACAACACGACGATGGCTTATTGTCCACGTGTGACTGGACTAAAATACCCTGGGTTTTTCCCCCCATGACTCTAAAAGCATCGGCAGTAGCTGGTTAGTGTGAAAATAGCCGGTGTCTCCTGCTCTAGGCCATGTCAGGAGGTTTTTTGCTCATTTCCCACAAGAGGGCATCAGCAACTGCACCTTTGTTATGACAAAAATCTCTTATTTAACACTTTACAGCTAATAATTTTTCTTACTCCTCTTAAAATTCCCTATGTCTTCTGTTATTGAAAAAGTTTTTAAATGGGAACAAACATCTTTAGCTGGTCTGAGGAAATCTGGTTACGAAGCTGCTGAAAACAGTCACTGGGCCTATGGCATTTTCACGTGCCTAGCCTACAGCTTTGTTAAAGTATTGTTCTTTGAAAATAAGTCCCTTGATAACCTTTGTAAAATCAGGAGCCAGTGAGAAAGAGAGAAGATAGATTGCAGGGGTTCAGGCAGGGGAACTTTAGATGAACTTCCCTTTGTGTGCTTATAATCTATTTATCTATGCTGGCAATGAGGTACAGGATCTCTCTCTTATTTTTTTTTTTAAGAGGAATTGTGGGTTATATGCACTGAGTGTGCGCCCGTTTAGTTAATTTCCTGTTCCATTCTTACTAAGTCTGCCTTTGAATAGGAATTACTATGGTCAATTGGAGGAAGAAACATTGTTTTTTTTGAACCAAGAAGACTTGTTTATCTCATTCAAATCAATACACCATTGCAGTGACCATGGTCTTTCCGTTACTGAACCTGAGAGGGGAGGAAGAAAGGACCTGCATGCCTAGTACATTGAAACCAAGTGATACACGTAGCCAATTTCTGCGTTTGAGCAAAAGTCTCTGTTAACTGACTTGTGCTGAAACACTTGGTCCATGAAGTAATGCTGAAGACTGTACTTGGGAGACTTTCCCAGTTGAGGAAGGACATGGGTGCTGTAATTTACTCATAATAGCCAACATGTTCAACATATTCTTTAGGTTTTGCAATTTTGAAAGTTGCAGTACAATGCAAAGCCAAGTAATTACGTGTGTAGCAACCACTCTGCACAACGTTACAGCAGTCAGACTCTAGCACATCTGTAGTGTGATCAGGCAGTGCAGCTGCATCTCGAAAAGCTGTCAGTGTCTCCAGATCAAAGCTTGGCATGCCAACTAGCCCAGAAGACAGCCTGCCTTTCTGTAGTTCTTACAATAAAGCTGGAGCAAGTCGGTTCACATTTGCTGTTCTTTTTCTTACATAATTCAGAAAAAACTTAATTAAATACTTGCTTTAAATTTGATTAAAGTTATCATAAAATATGCAGAGGGGGTATGGTCTGTCCTAAAGTAGTATCGAAGCCCCTTTTACATTTAGCAGTAGAAGAGGCAGCTCTCATGAAAAGTCATCTGTACCACCTCCCTTACTCCATTGACCAGTGGGAGCCCAGAAAATTCTTCATACCTGATGTCTTGATCTCCAGATAACAAAATTGTTGCATTCTGACTCCTTTATTCGCTGTTTAGATATGGCTGGTCCTGACAATCCTTCAGTTTGCCCTCATCTTTCCCAAGCAGGTGACTCGCATGTCTCTACAGTGCAGTTTTCCAATTCGACAACTTCTGTGCTTGCCACGCTTGCAGCCCTCGCTGAAGTATCGGCACCGCTTTCCAACTCAAACAGAGACACAGGTAGGGGAAACGGGTCAGATGACAATTCAAATTTGTGCAGTTCTAGCAAGTATCTTGCCAGTAAAGTGGAGGAAATTTAAGATGTGGAAGTGAATTTGCCTTTCAGGGTAAAGAAAAGATGACAATAAATATTTGTGAAGCAGTGGGTTCATTTTGTTTGTTTATTTATTTAATCCCAGTTCAAACTTAAGGAAAAAACCAGCAACTGTTACCAATAGAAGTAACTTAATTTTTATTACCAGCATGTCTGACCCTGGATGTGCTTTAAGTTATATGAAAAACAAAAAAACCACTGACAACAAAACAACACTCCAGAACATGGTTTTACTTTTATATATAAACGTAGATAAATATTTGTTTAAGAAGGAAATTGTCTGAAATGCTTTCTGTCCCCAATTTGCTGTAAAATGTTGGTAGTCAAAAAATGTTTTGAGTCTCTTAAGGCTCTGGTAACTTTTTCTTACAGAAAGGTTTGGGCATTTTTTGTGTTGGGGTTTTTTTATTATCTTTTATGGTATGTTTGTGGAGTGTAATGTTTGACCTTTAATTAATTTTAGATTTAGAAATTTGATAAAGTTAAAGTTTATATAATCCTTTCACCTTGGAATTCATTTATTTTCCCCAAAGCTAAATGTTTTTCCTAGAATCTAGAGACAAGCAATTTGACTTCTTTAAGCTGCTGGTGTCACATCACTGATTCCTTGACCTGCGGTGCATGAGTGTTTTCCTCTTTGGCACCCAGAGCGCACATAGCAGGTCAGATCCCCTCTGTTTCCTGTGCTTGCAGCGTATGCTGGGAGCAGGATGCAGCCAAAGGTTTGCAATGCTGATTATTTGTGCAAGCTGTTAAGTTACACAAGAAGTGTCCCAGGGAGTTGAACCAGTCCACGGTCATCCAGCCAAACTAAGTAGCCTCCTCATGGTTGCTTTGGCCATGCTCGTGCGGACAGGACTCTTGAGGCATGAAGAGTTTTTTTGCATGTGGTTTGTCTTTGTTATAGCTGGGGGAAGGGTCATGGAAGGAAGCTTTGTAGAGCCAGGTCTGCTTAACAGCTGCCTCCAGCTCCAGGCCTTTTAATTTAATGTGCTTGGATGCTAGTACTTACCAATTAACACAAAAAGTGCTGGATTTACTCTAGAAGACTTGTTTTGCTAAAGTGTAGTGAATTTTCTTTTCCCCTCTGAAGACTTACTGTATTTCCCAATTGTTTTTCATAAGCAGGCATCCCAGGAGTCTCAAGCTGTGTGCTTGAGCTTTTTCACTAGACTTCAGTTTCTATACAAGGAAGAGAGAAGGAAACACTGACTTTTTTTTGGCACTTACTTTATTTCTCAAGGTAAGACGGAGGAAGTAGTGGAAGCAAATTCTGTCGATTCCACCATACAACAAGTGGTTGGCAGTGGAGGGCAGCGCGTCATCGCCATTGTAACAGATGGAGTTCCCCTGAGCAGCCTGCAAACGGCTATCCCCACTAGTGGCCTCAGCCATCCCTTCATCCTAACCATGCAAGATGGACAGCAAGGTAAGGAGGAACTGAACTCGGAAGGCAGCACTGAGGATTAACTTAAAAAAGAAAAAAAATAAACTGCTGCCTGTGAACCCTGCCGAGCCCCACAAGGCTGGTGGCTGGTGTGATCTGGCTTGTTGGCGCTGTGGTGTAACAGATCTGTGCCTGACTGCTGGGCCCCAGGAGGGGTTAAAATGTCTGTGTGACTTACGTCAGCAGTAAAGCTTGCCAGCAATTTGTTTGTAGCTTAGCACACATTCACACTGCTACGCTTTAATATTTTGGTCGTTGCATAAAAACCAAATGCCTTTAGTAGAACATTGTGGGAGGAGAAATGCCGAGTTAGCTGTTGTCTCTTCGGCAGCTGGGCAAAGACAATTCCTTTATCTTGTGGCAAACTTCCTGGTCTGGGAGTAAATCACACAGCTGATGAAACCACAACCTGTTACCTTTAACAGTCACTCCATTGTTCCTGTAAAACTTGTATTAGGCCATTAATATCAGCTTAAATACATGTTTTCTTCCCATAACTCTGGTTATATTGCCTAGGGCAAATACAAGCCAAATGTAAATCATGTTTGGTAAAGCACAGCAGAGCTCCAGAGTGCTTGTACAGTAAATTTTTATTTCCTCAAGGGATGTAATTCATCAGCCTTGTCCACTACCAACAATTCTTTTAGCATGTCCTAGGGATACTCAATTATTTGGATTAATGTTGATGCAGAAAAAGAGGATTAGGAAGCAGAGCAGCTCTCCTGTAACATGCGTATGGTGCTACCATGTGAGATGGGTTTCATCAGTTGTGTCTGTTTATGGACTTCACAAGTGAAAAGCAATTTTCTAAAGCTGTTAATTATTCAGAATTATTTGCCAAATTACTGCAAATAATTCCTGGCTTGTTAACCTGTTCTGAGTCTAAGGAAGACAAAGGGAGAACTGTTTAGGTAGCGCTACCTTCAGTAGCTCACGTGGTGCCTTTCTCCTTGGCTGGACGAATTCTTGCTACTGGCTTCCCAAAGTGAAAACCCATGTTTGCAGATTTAAAATGTGTTTGTTCTCTGGAGTATTTGCAGCTCTTGCATGCGCTTAAAGCTGATTCAGAGCTTAGCCACTGGGACTATGTATTGGGAATTTTCGAGAAGAGCTTTCTATTCCTCTTGCTTAGCCTGTCTCGGCTATTAACTGCATTACTGAGGCATTGGAATGGTACTTTTTACCTCACATGTCCTCTAAGATGCAAATCTTTGATTTCAGATTCTGTCAGCTCTGTTGTGGTGAAATACTCAGTTATTTCAGAGACCTGAGTAGAGAAAACTGGAAACCCAGTCCAGAGTTTCTCTCCTCTCTGGGAAGACTCTTTTTGTCCAGAACCATGCTGATGCACTGGCTTCAGAGAAGTCTTTTGAGAAACATCTGTGCAAAAGCATGTCTCGTACTGTATCATTTGTCACCTTTTAATTTTTCAGTTTTAACTGTACCTGCTGGTCAGGTTGCAGAAGAGACTGTTCTTGAAGACAGAGGTGATGCAGAAGATGAAGAAAAGCCTCTGGCCAAGAAGCAAAAAGTGGAACAAAATGTAGATGACTTGAAGGAAGACAAGGTAGATACTCCAGCTTGTAACTTTGATTGCTGTTGTCTCCTGCGTGTTTGTCTGCTGTGCTGAGGATGTCAAGCTCCCGGTCTGCCAAAGCCACCTCAGAATAGAAACGAGCTGTGCCCTGCTTGGCTGAGCCTGGGGATGTCTCTGTAACAGACTCTGCTTGGAGTTTCCCTGCTCTTCCCGCACGTGCTCCTGTGTTAGCAGTGAACAGGCAAGAGGTTGAAAGGAGCAGTGCTCAGTTGAATATTGATAGGAGGAAAAGGGCCCGCTAAATCACTTATGGCTGTTTTGCCTGTGCTGAAGGTGTAGGTCAGGGTTTTTAGATGAGTTGTGGTTGTTTACAGAGATTATTTAGGATTTCCTGTAGAAGCAGAACATATGAGCTGGGTGTAAGCCAAGCCTCAGCTCTTCATAAAGCAGCAGGAACGACTCTCCCATCACTCTCTGTTGGGGAGGAAGAATGTTCTTCTTGATTGCCTCTCAACTTTTCAGCACTAATAGCTCTTTATTTTTCTTGCATCTTGGTTACACCTGCTTCCAACCTTTGAAATTCATGACAGTGAGATCATGCATAACTTCCCAGCCCACCTCCCTGCATGCTGTGGGGACACCTACCAGCCAGTTTGTGCCACCCCATGTCCTGGTTGCCTCTGATAACCTGTGACGAGCAAACCAGTTGAACACAACTTGATCCAAGCACATTTCTAGCGCTACCTTAGAGCATTTTTCTTTTATGACTCGTAACTGTTGGAGTGCTTGCACACCCTGTTCCCTTCGTGTCACAGGTTGGGCCTCCATCGTGGGCTCTCTCAACTTTGTTTTCTGTAGGACAGTGTTGAAAGGGAAGTGCTACAGCAGCAGTTGCAAGAGGCAAACCGGAAGGCTCAGGAATATCGCAGCCAGCTCATGAAGAAAGAGCAAGAGGCAGAGGAGTATCGGCTGAAGCTTGCAGCCATGGTGAGGCAGCAGCCCAACGGAGCAGAGGTGACGGTGCTTGAAGAGGTTGCTGAGGTTGACCCGCTTGTGGTAACCTCGGAAGACATCAAGGAATCTGTGCTGGCCATGCTAGAAACAGATCAGCCAACCGATATTGCTGTGGAGACTGTAACCTCCTAATACTTGGCGATTGACTGGGTTTTGTAAGGGAAAATAACATATATTTTTTCTTTTTGGGGGTTTTGTTTGTTTGGTTGGTTTTTTTGTTAAATAAGGTGCTGTTGGCAAGCAGTGTTGGAGCAGAGGGCTGTTGTCAAAGCCACCCCGTTGCCAGGGGTAGAAGCTTGTCCAGCCACTTGCAACATAACTCTGCTTTCAGCGCAGTGCCCAAAGGTGCTTTTAAAGCTTGACCTTGAGAGATTGGAAGCTTTTTAACAAAATCTTAGCCAGCGAGTGACCTGACGGCTTATTTGGTGATGTCAATACCTGCATTGTTGGGGAGTGGAAAAGAAATACCTCATTGCCAAAGCAGCTGGTATTAGCGCTCAGCTGCCTGGAAATTACAGCACTGAAAACAGACTTTCTGCAATAACCTGAGGTGTTTGCTCCCTTCAGCGAAGTCAAGTGACTGGATCTGGACCTTCTGAAAAAGTCATCTCTTGGGGTGTTGCTTTAAAATCTTCAGAGGTGCAGAGGGGATTTCCCTTTTCAGCCAGAGAGTAAATTACATGTTCTTTTTCTTGCAAAACCATGAATCTTTTTGATTGAGGCAACCTTCAATGCAAGAGTAAAAGGCCAGGCTGAATGCCTGTCAGCTAGAGCATTGCACACTATCAGGGAATACTATGCTTCGCCCTCTGTATTTCAGGAACAATTTGGGGGAGGTCTTTGTCAGACCCCTTAACTACCCAGAGGGATTGCAAAAAATTCCTCCTCAGTTTTATGATATTTAGTCAAATGTTCTATTTGACACTTCTGTGCTGAACAGTAGCGTTAACTGATTATATATGCAAAACTATACGTACGGCGGTTGCTGCAAGACAGCTTGAGAGTCAAGTTGTCTCTGGAGATATATATATCACTTCTTTTTTACTAAACAGTTTTTAAAGATACTAAAACCTTTTTTAAGAAGCAGCTGATCCTGTTACTGAAATGTTTGTGGTTTTTTTTTACTCTCTGCAGGCCTGTTTAGTGCAGGGATCTGTTTAGTACAGTGGATTGTAGGTTTCAAGATAGCAGGAAACTGATTGGAAGCACCCCGAGTAATTGCGTGGAGCTCAATAGTGAAAGATTATCAAGGGAAGTTTAGAAAAATACCATAAACAAGTGAAGGTTAGAAAAATACCATCACGCAAGCTGTGCCGTCAGCCGTGAAAAGGTTTTAAGGGCAAGGAGTGACTTGCAGATCTGAGGCCCTAGCAGCTGGGCTGCTGCCTGAGAATGTCTTCCTCCAAGATAATCCCTAGCTCTTTTGGCCTGTAGTTTACTGATTTGGGGTTTGTTGGGGGTTTTTTTGCCCTCGTTTTGTAACCGTTGGCAGGATTCAAGGTAACAATTTGATTTCATGGTCCTTGCATTACATTTTTCTGTGTCACTTCCAAGCAAGTCTGGATAATGCGTTTTTCTCTTGGTTCAGGTACTGCCTTTGTTAACGTTTCTTTGCCGATAGATCAGCCTGTATTGTGACATCAGAGACGTAATACGGACTAACGAGTTCATAAAGGTATGAACATGCGGTCATGGCTCCGAAGGAATCTCTCACCCCAAGAGGAAACTGCTTTTCATCCTAAAATCAATCAGTTCCTAGCAGTTGGGCCTGAAAGGAAGGCGGGATCTCCTGAAATCCCCTCTTTGGCAACATTTCTCAGTGTTTCACCAGTTGGGTTCACCAGTGAGCAGTAGGAGAGGAAGGTTTATGTGACTGTTGTTGTAAAGGCTTCGTGAGACTTGCTGAGTTTTGAGAATCAAAGTGCATTTATTTATAACCAATGTAGCTATATTTATAAATAAGACTTTTTTATCTTTTTCCAAAAGATGTTTTGAAGAAGGCTTTAATAATTATTTTTTATGAATGAATGTTTGGATAGACTCGAGTCCTGGCTGTTGATTACTTCAGCGTTTCCTCGCTGACTTCAAGCATGCATTATTTTCTTTTTTTCCCCAGAACATTGATGGTTTGGGTCTGTTTGAAAGATCTGCATCAGAGGGTTCGAGGCACTATTAAAGTAAATCCAGGCAGATTCTTCCAATACTCAGAAGCGTTTATGGATGTAAAGGGACACTGTCAACTTTGGCTTTTACGTTTTGCCTGAAATTTGTGCTTATAATTTGTAAATTTGAAGAGCTCAGCAGCTGTAGCTTATATAAATGCTGCGTTGTGCCTTCGACAGCACTGCAATTCTCAGTTATTTCCATCCTTCCCCTGAAAAGGGCTGGTTTTGCCAAAAAGTCCCTTCAGCTGGGAAACAAACTTCCCCTTCAGAAGGGGAGGAAAAGAAAAAAAAAAAAAGTCCGTGGAGCTCACGGTAACTGGATTTGGTTTATAGAGTTAAAACAAATAAAGCTGACAGTGTTCTTACTGCTTTGCCTTGTGGGGGGCTGAAATCACACGTTAATTTTATTTTTAGAAGTACTGGTGTATGGGGTCTGAACAAAGACGAGGAGAATTTGATCTCTGCTCAGCGTTTAGAAAGAATTTAAACCCTGCTGCAGCCTCTGCCCTTCCAGAAAAAGGATTTGGAGTTTTTTAAGCCAAGACCAGCGGTTTTCTGGTTGGTGCGTAGTCAGCTGTGGCAGCGTAGGGCTGTTGTGAAGCGGGTAAATAACCTCCCACTGGAGTGTGGGCTGGACTCTGCCACATCAGGGCTTTTCTCCCCCACACCTTCATCCTCCTTGTGCCACTTTCACTGGCCAGTGCAGGGTTTGAAGAGGTTAAAGGCTGAACAAACCTCTTTGCTCTCCATGGCTGTGTTCTTATTGAGGCAGAGTAGTCCAGCTCCCCTCCACCCACACCTCCAGCCTGCCTTCCCCTCCACTGCAAGCTTGGGATCACTCCCGTGCTCGCCTGCATGCTTCTGCGGGTGGGAGAATCCCAGCTCCTTTCCTGGAGACACCAATGCAGAAGTTGCAGTCTTAAAACAAATGCGGGTTGTTTCTCCTTGGTGGAGGAGGTGGCGTGGCACTAATTGAACCAGTTTGGGTTTGGTTAGAGGTCTATTTGCCTCTTGTTCGCAGTAACCAGCTGTAAATGGTTCCTGTTATCCTAAATTGGAAGCAGGCCGTTGTAAATCCGGTGGGGATGAGCAGAGGAGGTCACGGAAACGTGAGCTAAATCCTCTCGGGACAACCATAAAGACAAATAGCAAACCCCAAGAGTTAAGCTGAGGAGGGCCTGGGTCCCCCTGAGACCTCAGCTGGGGCCTTCCCTGTCCATACCGCCCTTCCACCCTGACCCACCACCTGTGGGGTAGCTCTTGGTGCCAAATCTGATTATTTCTTTAACCTCGCCTTCATCAGATTGTTTTTCCCCATGCCAGGTGTGGCGCAGGGTTATTTATCACAGAAGAAATGGCTGCTTCATGGCAGCAGCTCCCTTGTGGACCCCATTAGTGCTGTGACGAGGAACCAGGTGCTTGGGACCCCTTTTCTACTGAGGGTAAAGGTTTGGAAATGCAGAAATTTCAACATTTATACTTTTTTTTTCTTTGTGTGTACTATGTTTCTTAATAAAATACCATGCCCTCAGTGAGCAGCTTTCCTTCACCCCCTGGTGTCAGTCCAGTCCCCCTAAGCCACCACCTTGCCAGCCCCTTCATGTCCTCTGGTGTCCTCTGTGCTACTGTCTCTGTGAGGACAGCCCAGGGCCACCATACTGGGCTCAGGGATGTCCTGTTACC
>JANZLQ010000092.1:10499649-10518683 GCA_026212715.1 Elanus axillaris | reverse complement strand
AAGTGGGGGGGGGTGGGGGGGGGGAGCTTCCTGCTGCGGAAACTGAGTGTGCTGGGACTGGAACGATGCTGTGACCGCACTGATGCTCTGACCGCAGGCTGCAGCTTTCCCTTGTTGACTTACCTTTCTTTGTAACCAGCTTGATTGGGAGGATCGTTGTTGTTGGTTCTTAAATTGCTATGTGAAAGGACAAACTGAGGCACCGCGGTCTTGGGGCAGTGGGGGAAGAGAATAAGGTGAAGCTGATGCTCTCTCTGGTCTGTGCTGAGATGCTGTACATCTTCCTTAAAATCATGGTGACACCTCCAAGATAAGGATACCCCATGGTATCACAGGGGACAAACCAGATGTGCTTTGGGATGGTAGCTTTTCCAACCAGGCCTTGTTGTATATTCTTGCTTTTAAAATGTGTTGTGTGTGATTAAGGCAGCAGAGAGAAGATTTGCTGCTGGGTCCTCTGGCAAGAGAGCTTTAATTAAATCCTAGTGGAACACGGTTTTGCACGGGTGATTAAATACTAACACAGTGAATCTCCAAGGTGATGAGGCTGGCCATGCTGCTTCAGGATTGCTTAAATCATGGGGCTTTTAGAGGTTTTGATCTACATAATTACAGATACTTGCTTTAAAAAAACAGCTTAGTTGCAATTGAACAGGTGCTATCCTGTGATGCCTGGGATGTTTCCTCTGTCCCTATGTCCTGCTGGATCTTGGGAAGTTCAAAAGCCTTGTGATGAAGTGATGGAGTTGAGCTTTATTGGTTTCATTGTAACACACTAAGTCACAGAAGGTTTCTTCTAGCTGGACATGCTTCCAAACCTGGCCTAGTGGTGAGGGGAAGAGGGAGGGGATGCAAGAGGGTCTTAAAGGTCTTTTCCAACCTAAATGATTCTGAGAGGTGAAGTGGGGTGGCTGGCTCCAAAGAGCCTCGAGTGTGCTGGGGGAGGAGGAAGACAGCCAGCTGCGAGAAACTTCAAATGCAAAAATTTGAGCTTGTTGGGACAGACTTTCTTGTCTTTAAAGGGAGATGAGAGGGGGTGGGAAGGCAGTTGGAGCCAGTTGTTCTGTGCTTGCTTTGTTTAGTGAAAAGCGTTTGTCACAGATTTTTTTTCTTCTTGTTTGCTTGTTTAATATGTATTGAAATGAGAACTTTGATCAGTCGATAAGGGGATCAGAAGGCTGCTGGGTTTTGCTGTTAAGTACCTCTGTTCCTTCTGCTGAAATGCAACTTTTGTAGAGCTGCAGCACTTGATGAAATCGCAGCATGAGTCTTTACACCGCCTGTAACAGGCGAGCAGAAGGCACTTCTCTGCTGAGCGAGCGGTGGGTGGACCCAGAACTGCTGCAAGGATTGTATGTTGTAATGCTTAATCTGTTAAAACAATTACTGGACGTTGGGGGAAGCAACCCTGTGCTTACTCCCCGGTACGATGGGGTTGTTCCTTTTGGGTGGGGGCAGTTTTATAAGGCTGTGGTCATGGCTTCTGTGTTAAAAAAAAAAAAATCAGTTGCTGTGTCTGAAGCAGAAAAAAACAAAATGAAAGAGTTTGTCTGCTTTTCTGGGCCAGAGGCAGAAAGCACATTCCTGTTTTATGCATCTGCCTGGCAGGGGCAGTGTCCCTGTCCTGGGAGCTCTTGGCCTCACCGGTGTTGGGCTTGATCTGGCTGGTGGCTTTGTGGTGTGGACAGACATTGCAGAGGGGCAGTGTCATCTAATTGCCTTTTTTTTCCTTGCTGCATCCAAAAAAACCCAAGACAGGAATCCACGCCTAAAAGATAAATGTTAGTATATCACCTTGTGGATATTTAACTCCATGGTGGTTGTGAAAATCCGTGGCCTTGGTTTCAAGCAGAAGGGTTAATGTTCTGGGCCTTTTAATAAGAGTTCCTGGAAATAATTTTAAGATAAAGCATGGTCAGTGCATCTACTGAAACACTGCAGAGCACTTGGCCTTCCCAGTTCTAATTAATAGATGGCAATAATCCTGCAAAGCCATACAAGTCCATCAAAGGCAGGGAAGTTGCTGATACCACCTCTGAATGTGGTCCTGCGTGTTCGTGCCCAGCCAGAGGAGTACTGGAAGCCAGCTGAGTGGGACAGAGCAGACCCTAGCCAGTAACACCAACACAAAACTGAGTTTGGCTGGCAAGCCGTAAGCAGAATAGCATTTCCTTGTGGCTTGACAAAAATACTCTCTGCTGTAAGAGGAGAAGCTAGGAAGAAATCAGCCATGAGTCAGTGATTTTTCAGATGCCTTAATGTTTCTTCGAACCAAGGTGGCGTGTCAGGCTTTTTTGTGGTGCATAAGCATGATTAACCCTTTCTGAGTGTGTCTTTATTCTTTTGACAGGATCATCTACTTTCAAAAAATCACTCACCCCTGAGGTAAGTTTCTGACAGACAAGCTGGTTTGTTCTTAGCTGAGAGAATGCATAATTTCAGACTTGCCTGCTATTTTTCCAATTTAATTCAAGTTAGGGGTAAACCAGGCAGCAGTAAGTACAGTAAGCTGCAGGTACTCATTTGGGAAATTGGAGCATTTCTCCTTAACAAGGGGATCTCTGCTTAAAAATCCAGCTTGTCCTGGAACTGAACAATTGTGCCACAAACACCATAGATCTCCTGCCGCAAGCAAGATGTTCAACTCATTGTGACCGAGGAACACCATTTAACAACTGCGTGTGTTAGAAGACAATGAGTCAAGTGAGTTCTTGTGGCATGAATCAAGTAGAATTTGCCACCTTCCTAAAATGTTTCCTCAAAGATTTGGCCTTACTGGCAGAAAGCACAGTGACTGGCTGCAGTTGGTCCAGACTTGCTTAGAGCCAATCTCTTTGCGATGATGGTGATTAGAAAAAACGAAACTCTTCCAGGTGGTCTTGCATGAAGGTGTTTCTTTTTAATTAGATGTCCATCCTCAATCACACAGGAGTCAGTCGGTTCTTTGAAGGCATTTCAATGCTGTTGCTGTCCCAGAGGCCAGCTTGTACCACGTCCTCATTTTGCATGCATGCAGGGGTCTGGGGCTTCACCAGGGTGCACTTCATAGGCTCCATCTTTGAGAACAACAAAATTATGCCAGGTGGTTCTAGGCAGCTACTGGCCTCTAAGACATTGGGTTTTACATCCTTGGTTCTTGCTATCTTTTACTGCGATCCTAGATGCCAGGTGGTTCTGGGCAGCCAGGCTCACAGACGATAAAGAAGGGGCACAGAGGAGTGGACTCCACAGGCGAGACTACCTATAAAAAGGTAAGTTGCCTCTTGCACAACTCATTTGACTGTTATTCTCCTCTTTGCAATGCAAGTACCATCCAGAGCAGCAGCATGTCTCATGAGGTTCGATGTTAGACAGTGAGTAATGTCTGTGACAGTTGCTGAAGGAGATCTCAAAGGAAGGGAACCAAAGAACTGAATATGTGCTGCTTAGCTTTTCTTGTAGCCTTCTAAAGAGAGGACTATTTTTAAACTTTGCCTATTAGCAACAGTTCCTCGGCCTCTTCTGGCTTATTGGGTGCTTTCTGTGCTCTTTGGGCACAATAGTTTCTATAGATCTTGTGGCATTACTGGAATCTGCTTTACAAAGGGGAGATTGTTTGGATATTTTTAAAAAGCCTGTAAATGTGGGTATTTTGTGGACGCTGCTTCCTGTTTGTTGGACTTCATCAGATTGGGCTGACTTTCTCTGAAGCAAGGTTGACTTCTAGGATGTAGATTAAATGGGTAATGGCTTGATATGGGCATTTTACCACTTTGTGTAAGTGAAGCTTCTGGTCTGAAATCTCTAATCCAGGTGTACCTCCATCTGTCTGTCAGGAATTGGAGTGGAAGGAAGGAATTCAAATGGTGTTTCTACAGAAGCCAGCTTTTGTTATACTGTCCTTTGTGAAATTGCTTGTGTCTTCAAGACTGGGATCTGGCTTTCAGTTTCCCAGCAAATTCAGAGGGAGAAGGTTAGACAGCAGTAATAGGAGAGAAAAGTAGGAGCCAATGTCCCTTTCAAGGGTCTCAGAAACCTGGTGGGACACTGCATAGGATTTATCTGGGAATGAGACTAATGGATAATCTGTTTTTCATTCCCTCCTTTTCCAGGGGTGGTAAGTTGGTTTTTAAAATTCTTTGCCCTACAAAATTGATTGTAAACAGGCAGTCAGCTGCTCAGCTGATTGTGCTGGCTAATAGAAGAGAAAAATACTTGTTCCTTGGCAACCTGGCCCTGTGGCTCTGTTCACAAACAAGGCAGCATTGCTGTGCTGTGGTAAGTTCTGTTTCTCAACAGTGAGACTGTCCTGGAAGTTTAAACAGGGCTAGGTGAGCTGAGCTGAGATCTGTTTTCAAGCAACTTTAGCCTTTAGAGGGTAAGGAAGGAAAGTGAAGTTCTTTCTCCTTCCCCATCTAATACTGAAGTAAATGTCAGATACAAACAGGTAGCTAGCTGAAGTAGAAAAGGACACTGTTGACAAGCTGGAGTTACTGCCAGTTTTTGTTGCTCTCTCTTCAGGGAACTGTGAGCAGGTCTCTTGCAGCTATGATAACAGAAAACCAGTTAAGTGGGAGAAATGTTTGTTTGTTTTACAAGGCTTCATGGAGGATGTGTGTCTGGGGAAAAAACTTGAAATGTTTGTCCCCCAGATACTGTGGTGTCCTCTCTTGCCAAATGCTTTGATCTACAGTGATTTCTTGCATGTAACAGAGGGCTGGGCTGTGTTTAGCTTAAGGAAACAAACACAAACTAGTTGGATCATGAGCCCTGAATCTTGTTTTGGATCCAGTTGCTTTATGTATAAGCCAAGTGAAATGTCCATGAGCTGCAGTGCACAAATCCAACCTGCACCTGCTCTGCAGCCTCAACATTTCCAGCAGGCTTTACAGCAGAGTTCATATCTCCGTGCTCTGGGAACTAACAGGCCATATAACATCAGGGTATTGAGCAGATCTCATCTGGGCTGTTCTGGGAAAGACAGCCCATAGCATGAGCTAGGCTGAAGCACATCTGAGTGGTCTGAGATGAGATCATGTGTTTCGTAGACAGAAGAGGACTCTTGATGTTACAAGGACACAGTCGTACATTGTTCTTGGGCAGTTTGTGCAGAGGCTGCAGGAGTGGGATTTGTGTCTTTGCTCCTTATTTAAAAATGACAGTGAACTCCTTAGGGTTAAAGAGCCATGACCTAGCAAGAGAGGCAGACAGAGGAATGTGATAGCACCAAACAGAAGCTTGTGTTGTGTGCTGGCCATGCCTGCCTTGTCCTGTAGAAGACCTGAGTCTGTGCCCATGCTGGGGAAGAGCAAGCTTCAAAGTGTATAGTTCCAAGACCAAGGTGTCAAGAAGCGTGTTTTATTCCTAGGGGCACAAGGTAATGTGTCTCTGGGTGTCTTCCCCCTCTGACTGCAGTGTGTAGAGATGAGTGCTGTGGGAGGATGAAATGAAATGAAATTCAGTCCTTTTAATGACCAGCTGGATGTTGATTCCTGCTCAAGTCCTTTACTGTTCAACCACCCAGAGTGCAAGGATCAAGCAGGATGCTATCAGAGATGTAGGGGTGTTCCCAGCTGTTCTCATCGCCAAAGTGGTGTGAGTCAATGAGGAAGAAATGATAGAAGCTGGAACCAGTAGGTATAAAATACCCCATCTAACAGTGCTGTTTTAAACTCAGGGCTCTCTTTTCTTTAGCTCCTTTCATTCCTATTTCCAGTCTGCTGCTCCACATGTCTAACTCGCTTTCCCTGCCCCTCCAGACAACATCATCTGCCTTGAAAGGTGCCATTCAGCTGGGCATTACACACACAGTTGGAAGCTTGAGCACCAAACCTGAAAGAGATGTTCTCATGCAAGATTTCTATGTAGTAGAAAGTATTTTCTTCCCAAGGTCAGTGCTTGCTTTCTGCTCTGTATGGTGCTTTGATAGTGGGTAGCAGTATTAATTCCTAACCCTGCTTGCACATGAGGAAGCCTCCCCAAACCAGGACAGTTGAGTGCAGAAGCGAGCACAGGTCTCTTGAGCAGAGCTACTCAGTGCACTGCTTACAGACCAACTCTGGCTCCTGCCTGCCACCTGTTTCTGAAGAACTGTGGCTCTTTCCTATATACATTCACTATTGGTCCTGTGAACAAATGCAGTTTTGCTGTTGTGTGTGCCTACATGTGTCCCTTTTGGGTGGGTGCTTTCTAGCCCTTGAGTGTGTTAGAAGCAGCTAGCCAGTGGGTGTTTGTTTTTAGGGCAGTTTTTTAAGTAATGTTTCAAATACAAATACTTATGTGTGCTTCTCTCCTTGATCAGTGAAGGGAGTAACCTGACCCCAGCTCATCACTACAATGACTTTCGGTTCAAAACCTATGCTCCGGTGGCCTTTCGCTATTTCCGGGAGCTCTTTGGGATCCGACCAGATGACTATCTGGTAAGTTGGTGGTTGGACCAGGTTCCCGTTTGTTGCGTGCTCTGTGTGATGGGTGTTTATCATCTTCCCCCTCTTGGAGCTATGGAGTGCTGCAAGGCCCAGAGGCAAGCTCTGTAAGTAAGCACAGCAGTGGATGCTGTGTGTGACCCTGGTATTTGTCTCTGTTAATGCTTAAAAGGAAGAGCCTTTGTGCGGAAGTTTTCTGTTGATGTCTCTCTCACCTCTGCGTTTCTCACCTTGTACTCCTCAGTATTCGCTCTGCAATGAGCCACTCATTGAACTTTCAAACTCTGGGGCCAGTGGATCCCTCTTCTATGTATCCAGTGATGATGAGTTTATCATCAAAACAGTTCAGCACAAAGAGGCTGAGTTCTTGCAGAAGCTGCTGCCTGGCTACTACATGGTGAGTCACTTGGGTGAGGCTTCCTCTGTGAGCTAGGGAAAGGTCCCCCAAATGTACAAGTCTGACAGATACTGCTGGCTGCCGCTTGGTAGATGTGAGTGAAGGTTTGATCTGTGCCCCAGCTGAGTGGCAGCTTCTCTCTCAACTGTCCAGTGACAAAGACAGTCATCGACTCACACAAGCTACCTGGGTATCACAAGCCTGGAGTGCTTCACTGGAGTCTTAGGTTGCACTTTGACTCGGACCCTTTTGGAAAGTTGCAGGCTGCTTTGTGACCAGCTGTGAACTGTTTGTTACTTCCGTGCTGTGTAGCATCAGGCCCATGGTACTTTGTCTTGCAAAGCTGTTCTTGTGTTTCCCTTCCTAGGGCTATGCTTGTTTCTGTCTGAAAAGATGAAGAGTTGAACTCTGATTTTAAGTTTCTTTATATAGAAGCAGCAGCAGCAGCTTTGAGAGTAAAGGTGTGTTAATCTTGTGAAAATGGCTATAACAAAAAAGGCTTTATCAGTTCTGGAGCAAAATCAGATCCTACCCTGAACATGATGTGTGTGTGATCTGACTGCTTGTGTTTGTGTCCAGTCTGGCCTTTACAAGCCACCTCTGTGTAAGGGAATTTAGCCATGAGATAGTCTTGCCATATAGAAGTGCCTTAGGACTTTTGATGCTGCCACAAGAGTTTAGACCCATCTCTATCCTGATGTATTTAGCTTGACCTAAGTGCCAAATTTAAAAAGGCTAAGCGCAAGATCTTCCTCTGCTTTGAAGCCTCCCCAGCTTAGCTTCTGTGTGAATGAGCAGCAAACTCCCTCCTTCCTGCCATCCTTCTCTGACCCATTCAGCTTTGCAGAAAGATTATGAACAATTGCAGGCATTGCCTATCTGTTCCCTGTGTTCACCTGCCTTTGTCTTGTAACTTCTTTTGGCAATGGCTTTGAATCATTGCCAACTCCATTTCAATAGAGAAGCACAGGAAGGAGTAAATAACTCCTCTCACTGGCATGTGAATAACCAGATTGGCTTTGAAGATATTTCTTTGGCATTTCAGAATTTGAACCAGAACCCAAGGACACTGCTGCCAAAGTTTTATGGCTTGTACTGTGTCCAGGCTGGAGGCAAAAACATTCGCATTGTTGTGATGAACAATCTACTGCCACGCTCTGTCAAAATGCACCTGAAATATGACCTGAAAGGCTCCACCTACAAACGCCGAGCATCCCAGAAGGAGCGGGAGAAGGTCTTCCCAACATACAAAGACTTGGATTTTATGCAGGATATCCCTGATGGCCTCTTCTTAGACTCTGACATGTATAATGCTCTGTGCAAAACATTACAGAGAGATTGTTTGGTAAGTGTAAGGGTGAAGGGCATTGTGGAGAGTTCTTGCCTTTTTTTCTGAGCCTTTCCCAAGAAAAGGAGATGGCAGTGCCACCCTTGTAGCCTCTGCCAGTTGACTTAAAGAGCCTGTTTTTTTGGTGGTGTTGTGGACAAGAGGCAGGACCTGGACACCAGTTTTGTTCAATACTTCTAACCTGAATTAAATCCAGCACTGCCTCTAGAGGTGGAGGAAGCACCCTCTGCCAAGGTTGAACTCTGGAGCAGGGCAGGATCTGGGGAGAGGGGTGGGAGTCTGGTCTCAAAGTTGGGTGGCTGTGCAAAAGTCAGTGTTCTCCCCTGGCTTGGGTCCTTGTCTGCACAGGAGTACTACCATGATTTTCCTCTAACTCCCTTTGGTGACTGTAGATGAGCTGACTCTGCATGAGCTGTGGATTAAAAGCCATCCCCTCAGTATGCTCGGGGCTCTAGGCAAAAATGCTGACTATGTTTCTGAAAATGTCTGCTCTGACAGTTTCACTGGGCTTGCAATAATAAGTGAGCCTTTGTTGACTTTCTGCCCAGGTCCTGCAGAGCTTTAAAATCATGGATTACAGTTTGCTTGTTGCAATCCATAACATCGATCTGGCACAGAGAGAGCACGCGATGGCAGACGGGACATCCCAGACTGACACGCGGCGACCTGCTGCCCAGAAAGCCCTCTACTCGACAGCCATGGAATCCATCCAAGGAGAGGCCCGGCGAGGTGGCACCATAGAAACAGATGACCAGTAAGTCTGTGTCAGAGTTGCTCTTCCCAGTGAAATACTGAGGAGTGAGGGGTAAAACCCAAGCCTGGCTAATGGAGACTTAATTTAGATGCAGGCTGGGCTATACAGGATTGCTGTCATAGTCATGAGAGGTCTTGGTATCAAATCTTGTGCTTTTATCTTTGATTTCCCCTCCTTAATGTACAAAAGATTTGTCTCCTTCCAGGTGGCATTTAAGAGTTCTCTGCCCACCAGTTACTGGCAGCTTCAACTACTTACTTCCATCCACCTCTAAGAGGCATAGCGAGTGCTTTGTTAGATCAGATTAATAGCCCATGAAGTCCAGCTGCCATCTTAGTATGAAGAGTAGTAGATGCTCTTTACAGTTGCTTGGTCTTCTCATGCTTGAGTTGGTGTTAATCCTCATCTTCAATAAAGTTGTCATATGGAGGGAAAAGGGGGTCAGTTCTCAGGAGGTTTAGCTAATTTACTGAAGAAGCATTTTGCTCTGACTTCTCTTCCCTAATTTGTTTGCTGAACAGTAGGTCCTTCCCGCATGTTGACACTTGTTAAATAGTTCACGTAACATTCAGCCCACGCTAGGCTGTGTGAGAGAGGCAGTGGGGTGTGAGAACACCCTGTTTCATGTCTGTGCCCTATCCTCTTCCAGGATGGGAGGCATTCCAGCCCGCAACGCGAAGGGGGAGAGGCTGCTGCTGTACATTGGCATCATTGATGTGTTGCAGTCCTACAGGTAAGAAACAATAACAGCTGTGTATCACCTAAGGGTGAAGACCCCTTTACAGCATTGTCTGCTGCTTTTTGGTTGTCAAGATTGGCTTTCAAGAAATAGTTAAGACACAAACATTTCTTTCTTTTTTTTAAATTTACAACTTTCTATTTTCTTGAAGTTGGGCATTTTGGGATCAATTTCTGGGTCTTGCTTACTGTATTTGCTTCATGTTCCTGGAATAGATTTACTCTTACAAAGTTGTTTTTTCTATGCTGTGGTGGTTGTACCTAGGCACTGTGCAGGAAGTGGCAACGAAAAAACAAGTGGTGGCTTAAAATGGCCATAACCACTTCTCCCTATAAAATGAAAAATAGCTGTAAGGCTTACCTTTTCTTATATTTATGTTAAAATGCATTGTGCAGTGGGTTACATGTGTAAAGTCTCTGTTAAATGTCATTGCAAATTAACTGCCCTTGATAATTATGCCTGTGAAACTCTCCCCTTGGGAGAGTGAACTGTGCAGTCAGCCCTGGTGTCTGTGGAACAGTCTTGGAGAAGTAGGACAATGCAGAGAATCCAAAGCAGTCCGTGTTTGGGGTGTGCTTGCCACTGTGGTCAGAAGCTGGGCTCAGTACTGAGCATGATGAGGTATACAGACAGTGGGGACCTGGTGTGAAAATTGTTCTTAATTCTTTCCTTTGTCAGATTTGTCAAGAAGCTGGAGCACTCTTGGAAGGCCCTGGTACATGATGGGGTAAGTAGAAAATATCCCTTTTTAACTTGTTTAGCAGTAATACCAGCATCTTTTTAAACTGTGCCTGCTGTCCTTGCTCCTTCTGGGCATCCTAGATATCTAAGGTATGTGTGTGTTTGCCCTCTTATCTCAAAGTATTATTTTCTAGGTACTCTCAAAAATGTTGGTTTTGTTAATGCTGGTCATCTACTTGTTCATTAACAAGTATTGATTGCTTTGTATATAATGTCTACTGCTTGTAGTGAATGTGCTTCTCAAACTGCTAGTGAGAGCAACTCTGGGAATCTCTGACTGTTCCTAGTCCAACATAGCTTGTGTTTCAAGGCTAACAGCCTGAGAGAAGCTCATGTTAACCTTCATCACTTAATTCAGATTCATACGTTAACCTTTGTCCCTTGGGCTTCTAGGACACTGTATCTGTGCACAGACCCAGCTTCTATGCTGAAAGGTTCCAACGGTTCATGTGCAACACGGCGTTCAAGAAAATACCGTGTAAGTACCTCCATGCAGCTGTATCCTTGGCAATTACTATGGTTTCTGGCTTCTCCCTGCTCAGCAGCTGTGGTTTGGGAAGGTGGACGAAAGTGTGCAAGAGCTTTAGGAAGTCTGTCATGCTGTGTCACCCCTTCCTTCCTCCTAGATTGTTCTTGCCTTACAGATGCGACTTTATAGGAACTGTTTCATCCATCAACTTGTTCCTTCAGGGCACAGCCCTCACACCAGACTGTTACTGGAAAGTTGCTGCATTGGGTTTTTCAGTCCTTCCTGAATATGTTAGAAAAGAGCTTTCTTGGTTTTTGTCTTTAAGTAAAGCCATCGCCTTCTAAGAAGAGCCGGTCTGGCACAACAGTTCCTCGGCGGAGCTGTCAAGGAGGAGTGCCTTCTCAGTCACACATGTCGTGCGAGACAAAAGCACAAGTAACAACAGAGGCGGATGTAGAGCAAGGTTGGTGCCTGGGCTAAAAAAAAACCCAAACAAACCACAACCAAACCCTAGAGAAGTTATTTTTTGGCTTGTATTTGTCTGATTGAAGCTTGCTGCCTCCCGAGCAGTGCAAGACACCTCCATGTTGTTTTGTGGTCTTGCCAGGGGAGGTCCTCTTTTCTGGGGTTGTGGGTGCAAGAAACCAGATGGGGCCAAAAACTCATACACACCAAATGGTCTTTGAGAGCACCATGAGAAAGCCTGGAGGAGCAGCGAGCCCTTGAAACGCTTGGCTCTTTCCAAGTATTCTGTTGCAACAAATTGCAGGGCAGGATGATAAACCTCATGTTTCAGTAAAGGCCAGTCTTTACTCACAAGCAGGATTAGACTAGGTTGTGGAGGTTGGGAATTGTTAGCTCATGCATTTCCGTGGGATTTTTTTTCAGCCTCGTTCAAGCATCTGGTGTGGCCCATGCTCCCCCTGGGATGTGGCTGCGTGGCAGTACCATGTGCCTGGTCTTTTCCCAATAGGTCATGCCCCTGGGGTTTATATCGGGGAGGAGCTGGGCTAGGTAGTCATGTGGAGGCTTGGACTTGGAACAGAGCTGTGTGCAGGGCTGGTTCTTCAGGGCTCAGGTGTCTTGGATGTCTTGGGTGGGATCCAGCCTGGATCCTGACCCCTGGCTAACGTGGGAGCTCGTGCCACACGATCCCACTTGTTGTGCTGGTGATGGAACAGTTTGTGCTTCAACTCAGGTTCCCACCTTGGTCGCCCAGATCTCCTGCCCAGGACCCTGCCGATAGATGAAGCCAACAGCGATTCCATTGCAACAACCCTGTCCACTTCTTCTTTGGGCAGTGGAGGCCTCAACTCGCCTGCAAATAGGTAAGGCCCTTGCTGTTTTGGTGCATGGCAGGCCAGTGACTCCTGCAAGTCAGGTTCATGATCCATGGGAGGACTTTGTGCTGCCTTATGGATGTTTTGGTTTTTGGCATGCTTGCAGAAATACCTGTTAGAGTGGTCCATGTGTTGTGGAGCAAGCTCACTGCTGTTGGCTCAAGCATGTGCGAGGGGGGAGCATTGTCTCGCTGTTCCTGCGTGCGGTCTGTTACAGATGACATGATCTTGCGTCTTCTGCTTGGGCTGTTTGGGGGTCCCAGCGGCTTTTAGTTCCTTGTGTGTTCTGTATTTAATGGCTTTGTTCTGGAGTTGGGGTAATTGTGTTAATAAAAGTGAGTTGGTGAAAGTGCCACTGCCAAAGTGTATGTGAAGAGCATTAATGTGATGATGGGTGATGCTGAAGATGACCTGCTGGCTGCTCTTTTCAGAGGGTTGGGCTCTCTTGCAACTTACTGATTGGGTTAGCATTGAGCTCCTACAACTCCTTGGGAAAGGAGGCTGCAGGGTGTGTGCAGGTGTGGTTCAAAACATCTCGGAAGCTGAAATGCGTGGAGAGCCCTGAGGGAGCTGGTGTCTGCCTTTAAATGTTTTATTTCTTGCTGAAGTGGTAAGACTAGCAGGGACGAGGAGGAGCTGTGGTCAGAGGACGATCCCTTTTGTAGAAGTTGTTCTGAGGTACTAACTTCTCTTCTTGTAAGCGATCGGAAACCATCTTCCCCATTCCTGAGCCAGTGCTTACACAGTGGCACTGACAGAAGTGCCTGCTCTCTCCTGAGCTGCAGGAGAACAAGATGCACCTGTGATTAACACCTCTTACTCCCTCTGTAAAACATGGAAACTTCTTGGTAGGGATCCTAAACCAGAGCTGCTCCTTTCCAGTATGTCAGCATGGCTGAGGCGTTCTTTTTACTTACTTAACTGCGGGTCTCTCTCCTTCAATCTCTATGTAGGTCAGTGGGCGTACAAGTGCATAAAGCTGACAGCTCAGCAAAGGATTTGACTAGAGCAGCTCCCGGCATCTTCCTGTCTAGGTGAGGGGAGGAACCAGACTTTGCCTGAAACCTTCTCCTGTCTAGAGGGGCTCAGTGAGTCTTACCCTGGGATTTGGCCTCACACTTGTCACTGGCGGGTGGTTACAGAGGTGGTGTACAGTCAGTTCACTCCTACATTGCAGTGCTGTAATGCAGTGTGTCCCTGGGCCAAGGCTCAGCAATCTTAACATGGCTGTCTGCTGTAAGGCTCAATGGTAAAACCTTTCAGGATGGTGTCCTCCTTATCCCATGTGGCACTGAGCGCCCTTCTTGGTAAAAGCACAGGTTCTGGTAGGTAAGATCAAACCTGCTGCACAACTGGGTTGATTCCCAAGTGGTTCCCCAGATGCAAAGCCTGATCTGTGTTTGCCCCAGGCACCTCTAGAGCAGAGCATGCTGCTTACCGTACCCAGCGGGCACTTAAGCCAGTGGTTGCCCTTTGCCAATAGCCTGTAAAACGGTGTGCCAGTGCCAGACGGTGGTAATGAAATCCAGGAAGGAGAACAAACCAGTGCTTTCTCCTATGCAGGGCCTTGAGATCTGGGCTTCCTGCATCAGACCTGTTGTCAGAGGCTTAAATCCACTTTTGTGACCTTGAGAGATTCATAAAGCTCTGCAAACCCTGAAAAGGATGGAAGTGATTTGTGGATTGTTGATTTTATAATGTAATCTGTTGAATGGATTTAAAAAGGTGTTGGGTTTTTTTTCTCTCTACAGAATCAGCCAGTCTAGCAGGGTGTTTACCACCCTTTGGGGAGGTAACATCTTAAATCTCTGTAGTCTTGTACAAAGGGGAGTGATCTCACCCCAAATCTCTCCAGCTAGAGCTTCTTTCTGCCTCTCTAGGGTAGGCACAGGAAGAAGGCAGGATCTGGCCCACTCCAGATCTGTCTTAAGAACACAAGCTCATCCCTCTCATCTGTGCTACCACAACCTTGGTCTCTCTTTTGCAGCACGGCCTTGCACCAGTCTCAGAAATGTTGCCACGTGCCTATGCCATGTGCAACCTGTGTGTCGAAGATGTGCTCTCTGTGGTGGCATAAGCAATAGTGCAGGTGTGGGTGCCCTCTTGAGGCTGGGATTCCCCTGGTCCTCAGCCCAGCTCTGTCATTAACCTCTGGCAGAAGCTTGCTGGCATTGGGGACACCTAAATATTGGCATGGGTCACTGGGAATGGAAGCTGCTGACCAGCATCCTGTGCTGAGGGGTTCCAGAGGGTGATCCCCTCCATTTGAGAGGGGCACTTCTTTTTCTCTTAAGCACTGTAATTTAGTGGTAGCCCTGGTAGTGTTAGCTTAATGGTTGGACTCGATCTTAAGGGTCTTTTCCAACCTAAATGATTCTATGATTCATCCTGCAGCCCTGCATTAGGACAGTGCTGCTTGGTGCTAATTAAGACAAACCTCAAGGGCTATATGTGCTGTAAACAACACTGAGCATCCTCACCTTTAATTTCTGCATAGGTCAGAAGCGTTAGAGAGCTCAGCGGAGGAGGAAGCCAGAGCAGCTCAGAGTAACCAGGTCTATAGGTGAGGCATGATCAAGCAGAGAGGGAGCTGTGCCTTCCTGGTGATGATTTTGTTTTTGGTGTTGATCCAAGGGTGTTTGGCTGGGGTGGTGTGTAGCTTGATGATTGAACAGCTCAATGCTTCCTGTACTCTAGGCACAGGCAATCAAATCGCTGCTAATTAAGGCAACCACTGCAGACAGGCTGTGACAAGCCCTGAGTGTTAGCTGCAGGAGGGCTGAGTAGGTCATGCTCTCTGTAGGCAATCCTGAAACCTTCTTTGTTAGCTGCCAGTGCGCTGGAAAGCCCTGACCATTTGGCCTAGGTGAAGTATGCACTCTCAGTCTTGACTTCTTGCTCAAGGGGCAAGGAGAGAAGCTGTGGTCACCATGTCCTCAGTAGGAAGTGGGGCAAGGCACAAGCTGGGAACTGGAGTTCCTCAGCCAGCAAGTTGCAACCTTTTAGCTGTAGGATCATGAAAGAAGGGGGGAGGTAACAGGGTATTAGACTAAAGCAAGTCTTGTTCTATGCTCCACATTTCCTCTTTGATGATGTATCCTATCAGGTGCTTAGTGTGCCCATGTTATATATCCTGCTGTATATAGCCTCACATTCAGAGCATAAAAGGTTTGTTAAAGTTTTGCCAGGGGCTTTTTCAAACGAGTGCCTGTGTCTGGAAAAGCTGAGATGTGGTAAGCTCTGGTGCTTCATGGTTTCTTTGTACCTGGACTGTTTTCACCGAGGACCATTTCTGTGTTGATGAGGTGCCTGAAGACTTCTGTAAAGAGATGCTGCTTCTTGGATGGACAAAAGATCCTCATTTCTAACGTCTGAAGTCATGTCAGACTAGGAGGGATGATGCTCTAGGTGGTGTTTTGGGTGCCGGCCCCAGCAGGGATTGTGTTGCCTGTGCTTCCATATTAAACCTGGCTAACAAATGCCTTTGCGCAGTGCTGGGATGTTTCATTGGCTGGGTACAGCAGGGCAGCCCTGGAAATGTGACTTACTGACAGCTCACTTTTAAAAACTGCTTTACAGGTCTTCCCCTTCTGTTTCCCCAGTGGCTCCCCAGGGCCTTCCATACCTGAGCGCTCTGCAGAGCTGAGAGAGCAGCTTGAAGACCTGCAAGAAACGGAGATAAGCTTTGTGAGTACTTCCCTGTTAAGGAGGAAGAGCGCAGCTCTGAAGGTGGATGGAGAATTGTGGGGTTTATGTGGTCCTTAGTTGTGCTGGGAACATGGGCACAGAGTGCAATGTGTGAGCTGACCAGAGCAGGAGCAGATGTTCTTCATCCCCATCTGGTATGCGAAAGCTCAGCCTGCCTTGTGCTAGGCACTGTTCATGCTCTTAGTGATAATCTGTTGCCCCAACCACCCTAAATTAGATAAGCAGAGGCAAAGCAGAGACATTCCCCTTTCCTAAGGGCCCAAATGTGTCTGATGGCAGAGATAACACAGGGTGAAGTTGACCAGGCTCATTTTGCTGTCCCCATGGCAGATGGTAAATACTCATTGACCCTCCTGTTTTAATGTAAGATGGTGTTTGAGGGTAAGCCTGAACTCGGCAGCCCCCTTGACTCTGCCTCTCGCAGGGTACAGAAGACACCAGGCAGGACACCTCCCGCTCCTCTTCCTCAGAGGAAGGCAGACCCTTCCCCAGCATCTCCCCCTCTTTTCTCTTCACAGTGAAGCAACACTGAAACTACCGTGATGGAAGCAGATTGTTCTGTGCTCTCCGTGGTCTGTGGAGTCTGACAAACGTCCAGCCTCTGTTGCTGATTTATTATTGTATTTTGTTTAAAGTAATCTTATCTGGACAGAAACCTAAAAGCTGGAAGGCTGGGCTACACTTAGTGGGATAGTATTAACAATGACCGAGCCAGCACAGCTGAGCCTCGGACACCTGGAAGTCTCCTTAGAGCAGAGCCCACCACTGTGTCCCTGCTGTCCTCCTTTCTTTGAAGCCTGGCGGGAGCAAAGGCAGCTGTTGGGAGGAGGAGGAAGAACTGCTCCGCGTGGGCTGAAGCCCTCTGGAAAAGGGATCTGACTTTCAGGGAGTTAGCTGCTTACGATGCCGATGCCACAGACCTTATGAGAATGGGTGACTCATCGGAGTTACTGGGGGGAAAACGGGCATTAGAGCCTTGTGGGGGCAGTTTGTGACAGAGCAATGTGGTTTTATTTTGTATTTTAAACAAGTTTTTAATTTAAATGTTTTTCTGAATTCAGTCATATCACTTCTTTTTAGTCTTGCAATACAGTAAGTATTATTATTTTTTTTAATAAGTAGGAATTTTTTTCCAGTATTCCACCAGAAAATATCCCATGCGAGAGAGGCAGAGAGGGGGGAGCAGAAGCTGTACTGACTGTGGACGAGCTCCTCTCCCCCTCCAGTTGCTCCTGGCTGCCGGAGCCTCCTCTGTTTTCAATCTTGCATTGCCCCAAGACAGCAACAAGGAGAGCTAGGTGCTGCACTGTGTTGCTTGGAGGACTTTGAATGTGTGAAGCTTTTAAGACTTCAGGGGGGTTTTGGATTGCTTTGTCCCCAGTTTTTAAACAACTCCCTTTCGTCCCTTCCCCGCCAAGCAGGGAGTTGCAGGTGAAGGGAGATCTTTGTAAGGGGTGTGCTTTTTTTTTTTTAAAGTACTTCTTAAGCAAATGGACCAAACCCAGCCTGCTCCTTTCCCTCCCCCTGCCCTCCATCCTGCTGCGGGCACCACGTGCAAAACCCTTCCCGTTTTTATAGCTCGGCTCCCTTTTGATATCTCGCCTGTATTGTAGCCACAATCAACACCAGTGCTCCCGGTGGCATGAAACCAAGATTTCTACCTAAATGGGACAGACTTCTGCCTCCACAAAAGTATGAGGCATTTTGAGTCTGATTTTAAACAAAATAATAAGCTGAAAGGAGGGATTGTTCTGCTGCAATTTCCCTGTGGTGATGCCTGGCCCATGCTGGCTGCAGACGCTTCTCTAGAGATCGCAGAGCAGATGTTGGACTGATTGTTATTTTCACTAAATGCTTTTTTAAAAGAAATGAAGTGACTCTTTCCCATGTTCCTGGTGGGTTAGAATCCTCCATTCTTTTTTATATATATATAAAGTAATTTAAAGCTTGCCCTTGCAATAGTGCAAGGGGTTTCTATACTTGTTAGCAATGATTGCTAAGGAAACAAAGAATGTAGTGGTGTAGAAAGGGATTTTTTTTTAGGTGATATTTCAGAGCCAAGTCTTCTCACCTTCCACTTCAACCTTTCAAAGTGGATGCGACACAAGCTGATATTTTTTTAAGAAAAAGCATTTTTTTAAATTGTATTTTTTTTTTCCGAAAGACCAAGTGGAATGGCCTTACTCCGGGTATCCGGATCCCCAGGGGCTTGGTGGAGCGCAAGGACAGTCGCTGTTCACAAACTGGTTCTCAAGGGCTCTCAAACCTTTTGACACTGATTAATGTCATGACAAGACCCATGAGCAGGAGGAAGATCGGCTTGGGGACGCCTGCGCCGTCTCTGCTGGATCTTCCTATCTCCTGTACATCTGACTAGATCCAGCAGGTTACACTTTATAGCTGAAGTAACTGTCTATATTAGACACTTGTTTCTTATCTTCCCTCCTAACCCATATTTGTTTGTTTTATTTTAGCAGGAGGGAAGAAAACCACGTCTCAATTTTTTTCATGATTTAATATTTATGAAGTTGTATTTAAGTGTTGGTTTTTTTCTTTTTTCCTGGGGGTAGTTATTCAGTGAGTAGGGAGGTGGGGGGTGGGCGTGGGGTGGCATTTATATATAGACTTCTGCTTTGTAGTGGGTTTTCAGAATTGCTTTTTTTGTGTGTGCGTGTTTCAAAGTGATGGGTGATGGGTTTTCAAGTCTTTTTAAACACCTGAGCGGCATCTCTCCAGCACGGGGAGGGGACTTTGCTTCTCTGGGCCTACTGGGGAGGGATTGGGGAGCAGCTGACACTGCTGTGACCTCTGGCTCGATGCCAGGTGATGGGATGGAGCACTGGTGGATGGACCTCTCCTGTCCTGTTCAGCGTCACCATCATCACCGGCACCGCTGGGAACCCCTCTCCGGGAGTGTCACCTGGAAGGGACAGACCTGTCCCTGGGGAACAGCTCGTGCAGTGCGTGACCCCCCCACCTTGTCCTTTCGGCCGTGTAGTGTTTGTGGCGTTGTCCGCTGTTGGAACCACGCTGCTCTCTTGGACGCGCAATACACGGTGTGCTGCTGAACCCACTGCGCGCCTGCCTCCTCTGTGGGGGGGAATGGGGATGGGGGACGGCACAGGACCCTCGGG
>JANZLQ010000092.1:10437821-10482317 GCA_026212715.1 Elanus axillaris | reverse complement strand
CCGCTCCATCCAGAAGCTCCTTCCCATCAGGTCAGTACTGGGCTCGGGTCCCTGGCACAGTGGCTGCCTCTCTGGAAACACAATTGGGATGGTGTTTGCAAATTGTGCTCCTAAAGGCTTGCTAGATAAGCAAATTCTTAGGAGATCAGGAGGCAGAGAGAGAAATCTCATGTGCTGGCAAGGGGTTGAGTGCTGCGATTTGGAAATAGGATGTGCGGGTTTGGGCTACGATTACAAGCAAGTGTATGCGAATGGGAGCAGGGACATGTCATTGGGGTGATGGCAAGGGTACTGTGTGGATCGCTTGAGGTGTAAATGCTGCATGGGAAGGGGCAGAAAAGCATTTGGGGTCACAGAAGAGTGTGGGACAAGTGTGAGGGATGGGCATGAGCAGGGGCTGCTGGGTGCAGAAATCCCATGAGGGCTGGGGACGTGGCGGTGCCAGTTCCCTGCACAGGCTGTTCCCCAAATTGCATTGCTGCCCTTGATGCTTCTCCTCTTTTCCTGCATCCTTCATCCCAAAAAGCAAGAGGTAATATGTCATCCCTAGTAAGGAGAAAAGGAGGCATGGGAGATTTAATTCCATGTCCATTCCAAAATCCACAGATTTTAATTTTGGATCCACAGACATGGAATTAAATAAAGACTTCTAATGTGGAAGAGCCATTCTTAATGTTAACCTTTGTTTCTCTTCTGACTTGTGTTATCTCTTCTGAAGCTTGGCTGAATCCCTTCTGCCTTTTATATTAGCAAAACTAATTATAGTTCTGGAAAGTAGTGAGGGGCGGCTAACGAACGTTGGAGAATGTCTGGCACTGTGCTAGATACCAGAAGGTGGTTCCCAGAGCAGCCGGCCCAGGAGGGGCCTATGCAGAAGTGAAGAAAACAGGGAGGGGAAGGATGTAGCTCCAGCAGGTATGGGGTTTTGGCGGCGTGGGATCCATCGGTGGCAGAATGAGTCCTGATGCGATGGGAGATGGTCCTGGGCTAGGTGCTGCTCTGGCTCTGTTGCATGGTGTTCACATCACGCTGTGCCTCAGTTTCCTCACACGTAACAGGGAACAGGGGCTAAACCCCAACTTTGTCAGGAGTGTGAACTGGTTGGGATGTTACCCAAACGCCAGATCTCACTTCAGAGGGAAATGCTGTTTGGAGATGGAGAGAAAAAACAAGTCCTCTTGCAGGTTCAGCGTACAGTTTTCTGCTGGTTTGACAGCAGCACAGCCTGTGTTTTCCAAGCAAGCAATCCTTCCGGGTGATTCCTTAATAGCTTGCTGTCAAACTAATAGTATCTTTAAAATCCTTTCATCTCTGAAATCTTGTTTACTTTTTGGCCTTCCCTCAATTTGGACAGTAAACTGACACCGTTCTGTGTCACTTGAAAAATACCAAGTTGGTTTTGGCTTCTTGCTGGGGGCAAGAGCTCTGTCTGGCTGCTTTCAGGGAATTTTCTTTCTGGAGCAGGGTGCTGTGTCCATTGCAGTGAGAAACTTAAAATTAAACCATCTAAACAAAAGCCACTCATTTTAAAGTGGCTTTCTACTACAAAGCCATGGCTGCTTGTACTAACTTGCGCAAAACTTGTCAAAACTACACTTCTCATCCCAAAACAGAGGAAAGCTGCGCATCTATCTCACACAATCTCTCGACCACAGAATCCGGGCAGTGGCTTTGCAGCACTTTGGGCTCTGCTCCCGGCTGCACTTTCTTTGACAAGTTGCAGGGCTGCGGGGAAGGGAAGGCTGCTGCGCCATAGCTTTACCTGTGCCGGGGCAGATGCTGCCGATCCTGCCCCTCTCTGGCACCAGCTGCGAGCCATATCAACCATTAATGTGGCTGTTCCATGGAACAGTGCGATGGCAGGAAGAGCTGCCCCTGGAGAGAAGGGAAGGGGAACAGATGAACACTAGCTGCTGCATAAATAACCAAGAGTGGGGCTACCACGGGCTTTTCTTTCCTCCTCTCCACCAGTTGCCAGTAACAAGGGGCTGAGGAGGATTTGGAGAGCCAAAGGAGGTACTGAAATGGAGAAAAGCTGCACCAGGTGCTACAAGTTTGTTGCTTGGGGAATTTGACCATCCTTCCCCACTGCAAGGTCCTCTGAAGATTGTCTGGGAGGTCTCCACTGGGGAGTGAGATTGTATAACACCCAGTGCTCATTCGGCTCATTAAAAACAGTTGTTCTCACCGGTGACATCTCCTCTGCACAAAGGCTAGGGCTTTTTAGCAGGGGATCAGTTTTAAAATAGCTCTGAGAGCCCCGGGAGGACAAGAGAGGCAGTGATCTGCTCAGCTCCCTGCCAGCCAGGTGAACCTGTCCTTATTAATTTGCATTTTGCAGATACCCACGGCAGAGGTTTGTTTTTCTCCAGGGTTCCCTGCGTGCTGGCAGCCACTGACTTGAGGCCTGGGAGCAGCGGCATGGGGACAGGCTTTGTCAAAGGTTTCCTCTGTGCCTCGGAAGCTAATCCTGCCTGTCACGTGGAGCCGGGAGCGCAGCCGTTCCCGGACGCGGCGGCGGCAGGCAGGGCAGCAGGCCCCCCCATGTGCGTGTGTGCAGGAGGGTGGCATGGGCAGGGCGTTAAACCTGGCTTAACTTTGTTCCAAAGTCGGGTTTCGGAGGGTAATTTTTCTTGTTTTGGTGCAAACTTGCTGGCAGACAGCAAGTCCCCGCAAGGGTCAGGAAGGGAAACAGGAAAAGCAGCTTTTAAAAATAGCAAGCCCTTGAAATAGTCCCAGCGTTCGGTCTCTTTTGTCTGAACCACTCTGGCTGCTCCAGAGCAGCCCTTGCTCACCCCGCTGGCCAGCAGGCCAGGCTCGGTGGCTGGGGGCCTGGTACTTCTGCAGATGGTGTCTGCCAGTCCTGTGCCAAAAATGTGTGGGGGGAAGCCCTTCAGGTGCTCTTGGCATCAAGGGTGTGTGTGCAGTCCTCTGCCCCTGCCAAACCCAGGGCTGAGCGGTGTTTTGGAGCCCCTTGCTTGCAAGGGCTGGCGTGGCTGCAGCTTTGATCAGAAAGCTGATCTCGAAAACCATGTGAGCATTTTAAGGGCTGCTTGGTGGGCACAGCTGGATGGTTTGCAAGGGTGGGATCCTTCAAATGTGTTCTAAGATGACCCGGTACAGGACCGGCATAGGAACGTGGTGTGGAGATGGAGAATTGCCTTTTATTTGGCATATGGAAGAGAATGTGGGGTGGCGATAGGTGAGCAGTTGTACAAGCTGATGGCATGAGCAGAGCTGGCACATTTTGGGGGGTTTTAAGCAGGAGGAGTTTGGGGAAAGGAAAACAGCGTTGTCTCCCTGCATGCCATAGCCAACTTTGGTGTCATCATCCTTCTGAAACAGTGAGCTGGGCAAACAAGTAAGCTTTCTTTTAAGGGAGGCTTGGCTGCTGGAGAGATTTTTAACATTTTGTCTCTTTGTGGTAAACTAAATAAGCAAGTGAGCCATAAAAATAACAGTTGTGTTTCAGCAGTTACTCATTATCTTATTATTTTAGCTGTGAGCCTCATTAACTTATGGGGGGCTTGCAGTGGTTACCCTCAACCAGACCAATTCAGGGTCTGCATCTTGGTGATGCTGTGATGAAGCCGGTTTAAGCTCCAGGCCAGCTTTTCTGCATTGCTAATATGAGCTTGGCTGTTGGTTCGTCTTGGTCTCACCTGTGACAGCCTCTCTCTGGTGGGGAATAATCTGCTGGTGGGAAACACCTGGGCTCTTGCATGGTTGAATTTGGTGGAGAGATGCTTAGGTTGCTCCAGACTTGGAGCTGTTCATCTGTGGACCTAGACCTGTGAAGTGGAACCTCCTCTTCCTTGTGGTTGTTCTTCCAGAGCTTGTGGATTTGTATTGTCTTTGCTGTGCTGTGGAGGGCAGCCACCCAAGACCTGCCTCTTGCCCAGCCTCCTGCTCTTCTGAAAGGCAGAAACCTGAACCTTGCAAGAGAGCGTTAGCAGAACTGCTTCCTCTTCCTGCCAGGGACCAGCTAAAATACGTCCCTGCCGTGTCTCAGCCAGACACCGTTACATCCCAGGTATCTGCTCTTGTTTAATAAGTGTGCTGGGCTCCTGATTGCAGTCCCCACACCCAGTTTAAGTCCTGTGTAGATTTGGACAGCGCCGACACAGCTGAGCCTGGAGCAAAGCTGTGCTCTGAGAGCTGTATCCTCCCTGTGCATCCAGAGCCTGGGCAACCATGCTGGATGCTGGGGATGGTTTTGTGAAGAGCAGACTAATGCAAAACTATCTCCTTCTGCCTGAAACTGAAAGCCTGGTGATTATTGGTGTGACTTGCTTTAGCTGGGGCTTGTGTGTGTGTATATTCATTATGCAAATAAGGGGCTGTGGCTGCCCTGTTTTTCAGCTCTTGGCCCATCTCTCCAGCCTTGTGCTTTGCTGGAGGAAGGGCTGGTTTTAGCATACAGTTGATGAGTTCAGTTCAAGACCCCGTGTAACCTTGGGGTGACTTGTAGAGAAGTGACATCTGGCATTCCTGACCTTAGGAGTCACCTACCAAAAGGCTATGGCTTGCGGGCAGGAGGAGGCTGGGTTGGCAGCGTGGTTGGGGTGGAAAGGGGGTGTTTGAGGTGGAAGGGGGACTCTAGTAACTCCGTGGTTTTGGACTGGGCAGCCTGCACTGACTTCCTTCTCCAGCCAGGGATTTGGGTTACCCAGCTTCGCCTCCTTGCTGATCCCGTGATGTCTCGCTTCTGAGTGGCACGTGGCTCGATCGCCATGTGCCATCTCCCAGCAGGGTTGCCAGCAGTGCTGGCTACAAGGCATAGCCCTGGTCTGTATGCTATGCAGAGGTGCGCAGCCCTGCCTTGTGCTTTCTGTCAGGGTAACTAACCATCTCTGTGGGGTGTTTTTTAGGATGACCCTGTGCCCTGCATGGTTTGATGTGGTTTTGGTAGTAGGCAGGATCACAGAGTGGGGACTTTCAGATGTGGAGTCTGCTGGCCTCTAATTTAGAGCCTGGGCTGTGATGTTCAGGGCAGGCTGGCAAACAAGTTTGGCAACCTTTTTGCCTGTAGCTCTTCCTCATCAAATCCAGAGAGGACTTGGGGATCTTTTCCATGGATTGATTTGGATCTCTGACTCGTCTCCCCCTGTGCCGTGGTTTCCAAAGCTGTGAAGCCAGGTGACTGGTGACCACCATGCTGATGGATGATCAGACTGGCTCCAGGCCACATGACCATGGATGGGTCCTGCCTGTGCTTCTGAAGGCAGCCTGCCTGCGGAGGGCTTGTGCACGGTGGGATGCCATTGCCCCCATCAGAGAGCTGTTTCCATGCAAAGCCAGTGCTTGTTGTAAACTCTTCTTTTTCTGCGAGGCAAGATAGTTAACACCACTTAGCCAGTAAGGTTAAAAATACCCTTCCCTTCCCTCCTCATTGGCTTCGTTTTGCCTAAGAAAAATAGTTCTTTTGCGTACGAAAATAGTTGTGTTTTGAGCTACCAAAGTAACTCCCCATGTCAGCCTGGTAGAGTTTGAGGTGGAGCTTGGCTCTTCCCATCTCTGCTGACCCCTTTTTGATAGGAGTTACTGACTTGAGGCCATGACTCTCCTCTTCCTTCAGAATGGGCTGAATGGGGAATCTTAGACTTGGAATTTCTAAGAACAACAACAAAAAAAACCCTTCTGGGGTGGAGACCTTCCCATTAACACCAAACAAAGAGAAATACTCCTGGAATCCATCCTGTGCAGGGACTCCTGCAAGGAGGAGCCTCCCTTTTGTGGGAAGCCATCAGTTGAAGAGCATCTGTGAGACCATGGAAGTGATGAACGGTTTGTAAATTACTTCATTCCTGCCTTAAAGCTGTGAGCTTTTAAAAAAGAGACAGAGGATCCACAATCAGTTTTGCCTTTAAAAGCAGGGATGCTAAAAGCAGGGCATGGTTGGCCAAGACAGAGGTAGGGTGCTTAAAGGCAAGAAGGGCCAGAAACTTTTTGGTGAGGGGCTGAGAAGGAAATGATTGAAGGAAACACTTAAAAAAAGATTGGTGGGATGTATTTAAAACCCACCTGTGAGCCCAGAAAAATCAGGTGCTGTGGGTGTGTTCTTTCATCTCCCCATCGGAGAGCCTGATAAAAATGAATGAAGGGTTTATGGCAGAGCAGGTCTTTATAAAAAAACCAAAAAGCAGTAAGCCAGGCCAAGCACTGGGCTGGTCCTTTGTGGCGTTAGCACACAAGACCACTCCATTTCCCATAATCAATTGTGAGAGGGGCTGGTGGTGACGCAAGCCAGTGCTTTGGAGGTGGGAGTGACCTCTTTGTGCCTGGAGCCAGGCGATCACACACAGTCCTGCCTCTGCCAGTGTCTCCAGGCTCTGCTCAGCCCAGCATCCTGATGGAGGTTCACTGTGTTACTAGCGTCTGCTTGTGCATCCTGTCTAGGAGAGAAGCTCTTCTTCTTGGCAGCTTTGTATTTTTAGCCTAGTCTGGTTTTGCTCAGGGAGGTGTGGTGGGGGATTTATGCCTTGCAGGAGGTGCTGGGGTTTTAGGAAGGCTGGCTTCTCTGCATTGCTTGTGAGCCATCCCGCTGGCACAGGGAAAAGCAATATCAAGCCTGAAGATGGATCCATCGTCATCCCTTCAGGGCCCGCTCAGCTTGCTGACCCAAACCCACTTTGAGGACAGAGCTGGCACTCTTTCCTTCCGTGCTGGATAGAGGAGGATTTCCTTCGCGTCACCTCTTTTCTTCTTGGGAACCTTTTCAAGCATAGCAACCTGCTTCTCTCTGCTTTACTGTAAATATTTGTATCCTGCTAAATGGTGATTAGAAAAGTAATTTGAAAAACAAATGTCCTTGTGTCACACCATTCTCAGCAGAGATCCTGTGCTGAAGAACCAGATGGCAGCACTGAAAGAGGAGCGAAGTGTTCAGTATCTTCCCCTGCTGCAGTATTTTAAAGCCTGGTGCTTTTTCCTTCTGGTCCTCTCACCGATAGCTCCCCTCTGCTGAGGTTGTGGCTGAAGTCCTGTATTGCCTGGAGGAGCACGTGGTGAAAACTGGTTTTAGAAAGTGGAGTGAACTTGTTGAAATCTCAGAGAAATGAGTCTGCTTCCCCAAAGCCAGTGCTGGAAGATGTTTAGCAGCACAGACCTGTGGCCTGCTGGGCAGAGGAATGTCTGAGGGGGCACATGCAGGCAGTTGTGGCAACTGGCAGGAAAGGCTAGGTTTGCTTTTTGGGATCTAGATTATCAGCCCTTCTGTAGGAATGGTCTCTTCCTGCCAAATGCAGGTGTGTTTTGACTTCCTCCCAAAGTGGAATAGGAGGACATTTGGTTAAAAACCCCACAGGTTTATGGGGAGATAAAGAAGCACAATCCTGCTTGTGCTCTTTGAGACCTTATTCCTGTGTATTTGAGCCTTGCAAAGATGATCTTCCTGTTGGTAACAAAACCCCCTCTGCTGCCTGCCTGGTGAGGCCTGTGCCGAGGTATCCTCAGTGTCCCCAGGGGTATCTGCTCTGCTCTCACAGGAATGCCCCTGGCTAGAAAGTGGCTCTGCTGTTTGCCTCCATGGTTTTCCATTTTGAGGCATGGATACCTTCCTCCAAGGTTACCCTTTCTTGTCTCCCAGCAGCTTGTTCTGATGTCAAATCCTTTGTGCTTTTGCAGGCAATAAATATTACTGTTGCCATGCAAGACAGCCTTTTCCATGCCGTTTTCCCCTTTGGCTTTAGTGGAGATTTAAGTGCCAGTGAGCACTTGCCCTGTTAACTTCTTCCCCCTCAATGCCGTGGCAGGATCTGTGGGTCAGCAGACGGAACTGCTTGGGCATTGCAGAAGTGAAGCCAGTAGAAAGTCGCCCACTTGCATTTTAAATGTCAGTGTTGCTCTGGAGCAGCAGATTCCTTGGTGGCCCACAGACCCTGCACTGCACCCAGTGGAGATCCCTTGGGGTGACCTACGATGAGAGTTAAAAATAAAGCTAGACTAAGCCTCCTTACTAAGCTGTCTGTCAGGAAAACCACCAAAGTCTTTATAGACCCACTAAGCCTGAGAATAGGTGAATTGGATGTATAAGGGGGTTTGCCAGGTACAAATAAAAAAGACAAAACCATGTGTGAGAGCAGTCCCAAGACTGTTTCTGAGTGCTGTTTGTCCTCCACACTGCTTTGTCACCAGGTGCTTGTGCTGGAGAGGGTGAAGGCTGGTTGGGAGACTTCCAGCTGCACAAAGTAGTAGGTAGTTTTTGGTTTGGACACAAGAAGAGTGGAGCTGTGATTGCTGCTGCTTGCCTCCAAGGAAACCCAGGCTGGGTGGGAGCTGCTGCTTCCCTGAGGCCAGATGCTGACATGGAGGTGATGGGCATTGGCTCTCCTTGTTTCCTCCATCCACCTCCAGTTTGGGAAAGGAAGAGCTGCAGGAGTGTGTCTGGCCCTCTGTGTACACTGCAGGGTCTCCAAAATGGAGATGGACATGGAGGCTCAGAGCCACTCTTCCAAGCATGCAACCCTTCCCCTGAGCAGCACCAGCATGCGAGGAATGCTTTCCTAGCCTGCAACATGGTGCCCTCTCCCAGGGACACTGCATGCTGCCAGGCTGCAGTCATCAGCAAAAGCTTTTCTGTGACCAGTGGGAGGGAAGCTGGAGCATCACATTTAGGTGAGATGAAGGGTCTAAATGCTGAACTGGCTGCTCTGGGTTGTGTAGGGGTGAGGGTGAATGTGATGTGGCCTCCAAGGCATGAGGCTCATACAGGAACCTGTCTGAGAAGAGTCGCTGCTCCTGCAGGGGGAAAGCTAGTCTGCGTTCATCTCTGATTAGATAGGAGAGATGGAAACCAGCTTCGTTATTGCTGTGGCCCGTTTGGCCAATGCCAAGATACGAAGAACACATCCCTTCCTCCCTCTCTTCACAAATAAGTGGACAGGATTGAGGAGATTATTAAATCTTTATTAAAGAAATATATATCACAGCGGCATGTTTGCAGTGTGGAAGAGTCTGGCAGTGGGGACACTGAACTGCTCGCCTCTGCAGTGACTGGTAGGACAAGGGGATGGATGCTGTGACTGGGAGATGTGACAGCTAAAGGTGTCTGTAATGTGCTGCTGGCCAGGAGGATGCTCTGGCTAATCTGTTGAGACAAACGCTGCAGGTTTTCTGCCTGTTGGTGGTTTGGAAGGTTTCAGAGCAGTGACTTGTTTCTGGCATAAGTTGTGGCAAGGTCGAGGGCTTCCAGCACTGGGTTGCGGGGGCTGTCAGTTCCCCGGCTGCCGGCTGTGCAGGCTAAACTTCTCCATTGGCATTGGTGGGTTTTAACTGAATGGGGCTTCCTGGGAGAGAATCCCTTCCTTCTGCAAAAAGCAGATTTGCCCACGATGTGTGTTGTCCTTGTCCAGTCTGCTGCGGTACAGGGCTGCTGGTGGATTTTGCCATGGCTGTTGGAGCACCCTTGCTGCCTGTCCTTCCTGCTGCTGGCAGCTGCCAGCTGGAGACGTTGGACTACGCTGTAAGCTGCAGCCATTTCCCTGAGGCGTAAGCTGTGCTAAGGAGCAGATTCATGTCCTTCCATGCCACCCTGCAGTGGGGAGGCAGGGTGAAGGCAGATGGGCAGCCAGTGCTCCAGTGGCCTTGGCTTAATCTGTGGCAGCTGAGAGGCAGTGCCAAGAGCTGGGGGAAGAGGCGACTGCCAGGGCTGGCTCTCTGTGGGACTGCAGGGTGTTTGTGTTTACTCCTCACAGCATTTGAGATAAGGGTTTCTCTTCTTTTTTTTTTTTCTTCCTTTTGCTGATTCATGTTAGGAGTAACCATCCACCTCCCATGCTATGAGCAGGAAGTCTGAGGGCAGTGTACCCCAATACTATCCCCAAGACCCTCCCCATCCCCTTCTGGCACATCTGCTCACCCTGGACAGACACACGTCCAGCTGCTCTCCAGCACGTGGGGTGTCTACCAACCTCCTGCCTAGCAGAATCTTTTGCCTGGTTATCCTTATAAATCAGAGTCTTTCCTGCTGTCTAAGCCACATCCCCTGGCTGCAGCTTAATCCTGGGATTTCTTACCCAGCCTGCAGCAACAGGAGGAACATTATTCCCTTTGTCTCTGCCACAGCCGTGTTTTGAAACCTGTTGCCGTCTTTCCCCTCAGCCTCCCCTATTTCTTCATCCTCTGCTCCACAGCCCTCTTGTTCAAGGTCTCTTATCTGAGTCTTCTTGTTACTGTCTGGACACCTTCTTTGTGATCTGTGTCCTTGTGGGGCTGGCCTTGGGACGGCCTTGCTGCTGTGGGGGGAAGGACGGTTCCTGCTTTGAATCGGGTGCCCCCAACGGCGTGTTCGCTTTGCAAGGTGTTTGTTCTTTCTGCAGCTCTCTGGTCCCGACTTGTGTCCGCCTGGTGATTCATTGCAACCCACCAATCCTGTGCTGTGGAGCTGTTGCCCTTCCTCAGCTTGTACTTACATAGGGAATTGCTCTGGTCTTGGAGCAGTGCTCCTTATTGGGCTGCATCCCGCAGCCTCAGAGGTCTCTCCAAGGGCACTGGGATCCTTCTGAACTTTCTGCCATTCTGGCTGGGAATCAAGAAATGATATGCAAACAAACAAAGTGAAAAAGACTGAGAAGTGTTGCGATTTGCCAGAGGGGCTCGAGGCTGGGGTTCAAAGGGAAGGCAGCACGGGGATTTTGTGCTTAGCATGGGGCCCAGGAGAAGCAAGTTCCTGTCCGTGTCTCTGCTACATGTCTTTGATGGCTTCGTTTGCATACCCGTGTCTTGGTGCTAATGCTCCTCTCCTTGTTCTGTTGCAGACTCTGCCATATTCCCCACCATGGGTGACATGAAAACTCCAGATTTCGATGACCTTCTGGCAGCTTTTGATATTCCTGACATTGACACAAACGAGGCCATCCATTCTGGCCATGAGGAAGCTGACGCTCACATCAAGCAAGTCCCTGGGGAGCCGGGACACCCTGACCACGTCCTCCCCCACACAGACATCACCGCTGTCAGTGTGATCGTGAAGAACACCGTCTGCCCCGAGCAGCTCGATGCCCTGGACGGGCGCAGTAAAGATGGGCATGTCATTGGGCCCCGCTTGCTGCAGAATGGCTTTGGGGCCACTGAGATGCCCAGGTCCCCCACCTCCAGGTCTGTGGAAGCTGTGGCATCCTCCAATGGGGAGTGTTGGGTGAAAGAAAAAGGCCCCAAACCCCTGGATATCTTCGCCCATTTTAGCCCCGATCCCAGTGAAGACAATGCTGCCAACCTGATTGACAGACCACGGGAGTGCAAGCCGAAAGAGAAATCCCTTGCTGTGCCCTCCCTCTCACCCTCTCCCACCCCGTCACTGGACTGCAAAGAGCCCATGGGAGAGAGCACAGAGAACCTGGCCCCGGCTTTCCCACAGTCCTTTGAAACAAGCCAGGCAGGGGGTGCAAATGGGTCCCCTCCTACCATCTCCTGCATCAAAAAAGAGGAGTCTGACTCAGAGGAGGTGGGCCATGAAGCCAGCCCGAAGGGTTTGGCTGCAGCCTTGGGTGACAGTCCTTTGGATCACCTGAAATCGGTTACCGTTCGCTACTCCACGGATGATTCTCCCATCACGTCCTGGCCCACTTCTGACCCAAACCTTGACAGCAGCACCAGCAACCTTCCTGAAGTGAAACGGTCACCTGCCAGCCCCCGGGAGCCGTTCTTCAAACCTTCCTCGCCAGTGGTACAAAGCCCCAGACTCCCGACTTCTCCAAAGCAGCTGGACAGTATCGCCCTCAAGGAAGAGCAAGAACTTCTGGAGAAGTCGATGGGAAGTCCACAGAGTATGTCCAGCGCTGAGGAAGAGGAGGAGGAAGAAGATAACAACAATGATTCCCCTTCTTCCAATTCCTCGCGGCCCCTGAAAGTGCGGATTAAAACCATCAAAACATCTTGTGGCAGCATCACCCGGACAGTGACCAGGGTCTCATCAGATTCAGAGCCGGGCTTCACCAAGGGGCCAGGTGAGCAGAGCTCTCAGGAGACTTCTTTTGAGAGTGCTGGCTTCTCAGCTTCAGCAGAGAAAGAGGAAGGGATCATGCTGGAGATGCCCAAGGAGAAAATGGAGCTCTCCAGCCCCTTGAAAACTGTTGAGGGGCCGAAAATTGTCAGTGTTCAGCTTGGCAACGGCACCAAGCTCAAAGGGACTGTTCTGCCTGTCTCCACCATCCAGAATGCCAGCAGCGCCATGCTGATTGCTGCCAGTGTGGCTCAGCAAAAATCTGTGGTGCTGCCAGCAAAGACGGGTAAAGCCGTGGCCAAGAACATCATCAATCTGGTGCCGCAGACTCTGCCCAAAGCTGACACCAGGACCAACATCAGCACCGTGACACAGACCACCACCATCACCACCACGGCCAACCAGAAAGTCAACGGCACCACAGTTGTGATGGTGCAGCCGCAGAAGCCTTCCCCTACCGTTGCGGGCACGGTCATTTCCCGGAGCCAGTCCAGCCTCGTGGAAGCCTTTAACAAGATCCTCAACAGTAAAAACCTCTTGCCAACGTACAAACCCAACCTGAATCCTCCAGCCGATGCAAGCCTCACCCTGCCTCCCTTTGGCTACCGCTGCCTGGAGTGCGGGGACTCCTTCGCCCTGGAGAAGAGCTTGGCTCGCCACTATGACCGGCGAAGCATGCGCATAGAGGTAACCTGCAACCACTGCACCAAACGCCTTGTCTTCTTCAACAAGTGCAGTTTGCTTCTGCATGCCCGGGAGCACAAGGACAAAGGCCTGGTGATGCAGTGCTCCCATTTGGTTATGAGGCCGATTGCTTTAGATCAAATGATCGGACAGCCGGACATCACCCCCCTGGTCTCAGTGACCTCCTTCCCTGCTAGCAAAGTGACTGGCGTGGCTCAGGACACTTTGGCCACGGCCAATGGGTCTCAGGACCTCCCCATCTTGCCTCTGAGCAACAGCTCGGAGCAGACCAACTACAGCTGCTTCAGGTGCCTGGAGTGCAAAGAGCAATGCAAAGACAAAGCTGGGCTGGCTGCACATTTCCAGCAGGCAGTGACCGCGGGGACAACCAGCAGCACGGTATGTGGGTGGGAGGGCAGTGGGAGTTGGATGTTAGAGCCGCAGCAAACTGTCCCTGGGGATGTGGGACAGAAGTGGAAGACTCTCCAAATGTAATCTAGACAGCGCCTGCCTGTGCATGCCCGATTCCTCCCAATGTAAAACTCATGCAGGAAGGAGAACGTGTGAGCTGGGGTTCGGCTCATGCCCACAAGGCACTGGGTGGAGGGAAGGGAGGCTGTTGTTGGTAGGTAATAAAGCTGCCCCATGGGTGCAGGAGCTGGGGTGTGGCAGGGAGGGAAGAGCGGGTCCCCGAGCGTCAGTGTCCTGCCTGCTGGCACCTGCTGCAGGATGTAGCCATCCCCGCGGAGCCATGTTAGAGCTGTGGGGGCTGCTTCCTCTTTTGCCAACTTGAAGTGCAAATGGAGTCAAGTCTGGAGAAACAAATGTGTGTGTGTTGCATTTTTTTTTTCTTTTCCCCCCTCTTTGAGAGCCAACCTTGAGATTCCAGGCGCTTCCTGCTGCTGCCAACACATCCTGGTTTGTTAGTGTAGGCAGCATCCAGCAAACACACAGGATTAATGGTGTTGAGCGATGACCTTTAAAAGGCTAGGAGGAAAAACAGGTCCATAGAGGAGCCCTGTCCTCCCTGTGGCATGTCTTCACCTTTCCCTTTGTCCAGAGATGTTCAGCCCCCTCGGCTTCCTTTGCATAGAAGGAATTTGCTGTTTCCTGGTAACTCTGTTTACTTTGAAGCTGCTGCTGTCACCAGGATGCTGTTCAAATGCAGATATTATGGTCCTGCTGCTACAGAGGAGGGCTGCTTTCTGTTTGAAGGTCACCATGAGCACCAAGATTCACTTATATGGATTGTCACAAGGAGCTTTCTTTTAACAGGGGGGATTTCTTACTCCCACCCCCTCTCCTAGCCTTGGTATCAATGGAGGGTTTGGGACACAGTGAAGACAGGACATCCGCACCAGGGCTGAGGCAGGAGCAGTGAGAGGGCACAAAGAGGAGGAGATCAGGGACAGGAGAGCTGGGGGCAATCATCCTTATCTCCCTGCAGGCACCTGCTGCCTGTGAATGCAGCATAGTATTTCTAGCTCAGAGAGGGCCCATCTGTGGGAGTGCTTCAGCTTGGAAATTCAGTGTGAAGTTGCTGGCAGGGCAAAACCTGTTAACAGCCTTCACCTACCCAGAGTACCTTTGTCCCCGTACCCAGCAGATGGACTCCTCCCTAAACCAACACCTCCTACAAACAGCTTTTTTTTTTCCTTTAAAAAAAATGAGACCCAGAGGCTTTCCTCGGCACAGCGAGGGATGGGGATGGCTGAAGCTGTAAGCCTCTGTAATCCTCTTCCTCACACGCCACCTTTCATCCCTTCTCCCTTCCCGATGTGCCCTCCTGTCCCTGCTCCATCTCCCAGGCTGTCTTTATCTGCTGTTCCCTGTCTGATTTCTTGTTGCCCTGCTACCAAAATCACCCTTGGGCCCCTCTTGGCAGTACTTTGGATCCTAGTCTGGGTACTGGCAGTGAGGGGAGCCTGAGGACAGCTTGCTCTGTGTGGCATCTGGCTGGTTATTGCTTCTTTCCTTCCTTGCCCCACCTTTGCTTTGGTTATTGCATCTTTCAGGGCAGCTGCTATTGAAAGCCCTGTCCTGTTTCCTCGAGTCCTTGTCAGCTTCTCCCCTTGATATCCCCATGTCCGTATCCTGGTGTGGAGTTGGAAATAGTTTCGAAACAGTTTTGGCAGCTGGTTTGAATATGCCCCTGGTACCTCTGGTAAAAGTCCCTCGCCAAGCTGCTGGTCCCCAGCTAACCCTTGGCACGTGCTGCATCTGGGACCCATCTGTGATGAAAAGCCTGGAAAGGGCATCTTGTCTGCTTGTGAAACGCCCTCAACAATTACCCAGCAAGCTGGCGCAAGCAGTTTTATCTCCTAAAACATGCCCTACAGGGTCCTGGCACTTCTCTTCCCCTGGTGGCACGTGGCTTGGGGCTGCTTTGGGTGTTGCAGGTTGTCAGCCTGTCCATCTGCGGAAAAGGCTTAACAGCCCTTTTGTACACAAGTGAATGTGCCAGGCTGAACCTCTTGATGCTCTTCTCCCCCCAGGTTTGTACAACGTGTCCCATGATCATGTCCAATCGCTGCAGCTTTAACGCCCATCAGCGGATGCACAAAAACCGGCCTCCCCACGTCTGCCCTGAGTGTGGAGGGAATTTCCTCCTCGCGAACTTCGAGGCCCACCTGAAGGAGGCCTGCCTGCACTTCTCCCGCAGAGTGGGGTACAGGTAGGGTGCTGCAGCCTGAGCTCGGAGCAGAGGGACCTGGGGGGATGCCCAGGACTGGAGGGGAGAGTTCCAAGTCTGCAGTGAGTTTCCATTTTGCAGGTGGGGCAGGAATCCACATTCCTTCTCCCCACTAGTGCTGGGTGGAGGACCAAGGGTAAATGTCTTGCTTTACCTCTTCTCTGGCTCTCACCCTGGTAACCCCTGGGGAATTTTCCTCCTCCTGGGACCTCCTGGTGACTGTTTCACCTCAGACAAGACTGGCAGCATCAGACTCCTGCAATCTCTCCCTGCTCCTTCTGATGAGCTGCCTGGGCCCTGGCTCCACCAGCGATGGGCAGGACTGGTTGTTCCAAACTGGAGTTTTCCTGGAGCCCAGAACTGGTTTGGATCCTGTGTCTGTTGGGGCAGGGTCTCATCCAAAGTCCTGTGGTCGGACAGGGAGCAGGTGTGGGCCACTTGGCGTGCACCAGACTCTGTGGCACGGCTGAGCTCCCCTGTGCTGTTTGTCCCCAACCCCTTGCCTCCCACTCTCCTCTGCTCTCCAGGTGTCCCAGCTGCGCTGTGGTCTTTGGCGGGGTCAACTCCATCAAGTCCCACATCCAGACCTCCCACTGCGAGGTGTTCCACAAGTGCCCCATCTGCCCCATGGCGTTCAAGTCAGCCCCCAGCGCCCACGCGCACGTCTACACACAGCACCCCGGCTTCAGCAATCAGCAGTCCAAGTAAGTGTTCCCTGTGAGCTGATGCCCTGACAGATAACACCAGAAGAGATCACTCCTAACAAGTGATAGGACGAGAAGGAAGGGCCTCAAGTTGCACCAGGGGAGGTTTAGATGGGATATTAGGAAAAATTTCTTCACTGAAAGTGTTATCAAGCATTGGAACTGGCTGCCCAGGGAAGTGGTTGAGTCATCATCCCTGGAGGTATTTAAAAAATGTTTAGATGGGGTGCTTAGGGACATGGTTTAGTGGTGCACTTGGCAGTGTTAGGTTATAGTTGGACTCGATGATCTTAAAGGTCTTTTCCAACCTAAATGATTCTATGATTCTAAGAACCAGGAGCATCCTCGGTGGGTGGGACATTGGGGGAAGAGCACAGCACCAGTGTGGGGAGCTGCATCCATCTCCTTTTTACTGTCCCATCCCTTGGCGTGGGTCAGACTGTGTGCAGAGCTGCTTTCAACCCTCATGCTGAAAGGGTTCTTCTAAGATTCTCTTGATTCAAACTTGGGCTGTGCAAACAGTGGTGTATTTTTTCTCCAACAGAATGATTTACAAGTGTGCAATGTGCGACACGGTCTTCACCCACAAGCCTCTGCTCTCCTCTCACTTTGACCAGCATCTGCTCAACCAGCGGGTCAGTGTCTTCAAGTGTCCGGACTGCCCGCTGCTCTTTGCCCAGAAGCGCACTATGCTGGAGCACCTCAAGGTAATGCTGTGGCTGGGCTTGGCGCTTTTTCCACAACCCCTTGATATTAATATTTGAGAACTGTACTTCACCAGGGACGTCTGGGTCTGGGTTAGTTAGGGCTATTAGTTCATCACTGATGCAGCAGGACCCTGAGATCTGGTGCTCGTCCACCACACTGTTGTCACAAAGCCTGAGGAGATGAGCCTGTCTGTGCAGGCTGGGGCCTGGGCGTGGGCAGGCTTTCCTTCTAGCCTGCTGCAGTGCTAGGGGGTGAAATCCTGACCCCAGACAGCTGCCAACACCCTTGTCTTTGCTTTCCAGAACACTCATCAGCCCCAGAAGCCCAAGGAAGACCTGGCAAAGAAGGCGGCCATCCTGCTCACACCAAAGCAGGAGCCTGTTGAAACCCCCGTGTCCAAGATCTCAGAGGAGTCATCATCCTCCACGGAGGAGGATGAGCCCCCCAGCTCCCCAGAGCTGCGCAAGACCAAGCGAAGCCGCTTCCAGCGCAAGACAGTCAACAAGTCCAAGGGCAGTGGGTGGACATGTGGTGTTTGCCACTCCTGGTTCCCAGAGCGTGATGAATACGTCTCCCACATGAAGAAGGACCATGGCAAGGTAAGGAGAAAGCTGGGGGCTCCAGCTCAGGCTCTGCCAAGCCCTTGGAAATGTGGGCAGGGAATGTTTATGGCGTAGAGCAGCGGGGCAGGACACCTGGGTTCCGTGCTGGGCCGGCACCATGTTCTGCCACAGTCCGGACATTATTTCACCCCCTGGTACAAATTCGGTTGGGGTTGAGATTTTGGGGAGCAGGGACATTACCTGTTCTGGTGAACAGCAAAGACCAGATACTTGTTATCCAAATGTGCAGCTGTGGGATGGGCAAGGAGAGGAAAACTGAGGCAGTGCTGAATTCCCATGTCTGGCTTCTTCATGCAAGCAGGAAGCCCCGTTCTCTGGCCTCTTGGCTCGCTGTGCGGTACCCACCTGCCTCTTTGTTTCTTGCAGTCGGTGAAGAAGTTCCCATGCCACCTGTGCGAGCGTTCGTTCTGCTCTGCTCCAAGCCTCCGGAGACATGTGCGAGTGAATCATGAAGGGATCAAGCGCGTCTATCCATGCCGGTACTCCCAGGGTTTGGCTGGGGAAAGGGGTCTGGTCTGGTTTGAGGGGTGACTTTGGTTCCGCCGGTCAAGCCATGGTGGAGAGGATAAAGCTACAGATGGTTGAAGCATGATGAGGATTGAACAGGTGTCTGGGAAGTAGGAGGGCAAGGAGGTATCAGGAAGGACTCTGGGGTTTTTTTCCCCTCTAGAGGAACGTGGACAAGCATGTTTGTAGTTGGAGTCAGGGGTCAGGATGACGGACCCAGCTTTCCCAGGGGAGCCAGAGCTCAGTGGCTGCACAGCCATGCTGTAGCAGGCCTGGGGCTTGGCTGCTTGCTGCTGTGGAGCATTGCTTCATTGCCACCCTGCTCTGGCCCTGCAGGTACTGCACAGAGGGCAAAAGGACCTTCAGCAGCCGCCTCATTCTAGAGAAACACATCCAGGTGCGACACGGGATCAAGGCAACTGACCAGATGAAGAGCCAGGAGGTCATTATTGCCCGGATAGGGACAGGCACCACGCAGGTACACAACATCTCTGTGGTCTCTCAGGGTGCTCGCAAAGGGCTGGAGCCTTCTGGAGGTTTCAGGTAGGGTTGAAGGCATTGCTATGAGTCCTGATCCTGGTTTACTCTTGCCTCCACACTTCCTGCAGTGCTTGGGACTGGCAGCTCCCTCCCACTGTGAGGCCCAGCGCCTGCTGGGTGGGTGCGGGCCCTGTCTGGGCACAGCTTGCCTAGCTCCTCCCTCTCCCTGCCAGCATGGCAGGGACTGAACTTGGCTGGCTCAGCCTCTTGCTGTGTGCTGGGAGAAAAGGCAAAATATCCTATCTTGCTTAGAGCTTGCATAGGAGCTGCCCCAGGCTGCGAGGGGCAGAGGTGCCTGCCACAAGGGGTACAAGCAAGTCAAATGCCGCTGTGGGAGCCCCTCGGCTGGGGTTACCGGCAGGGGCACAGCTCCTGGGGCCAGCCAAGGCCCATTCAGCCTTTATCTGAGCAAATAGCTGTGGGAGCCCATTGGGAAATCCCTGAGGAGGTTGGGTTATGCCAGGAGCTGCTCAGATCAGGTGCCTGTTAAAGCTTAGCTAAACCATTCTCACAGGTGTCCAGTCGGAAGCGGAAGCTGTCCTCGGATGAAGGTGACTCATGCAGTGAGGAGCCTGACAGCACCACCCCTCCCTCCAAAAACTCCAAGGGTGACCGCAAGGCCCCTTTCCGGTGCCGAAAATGTGGTTACCTTGCCAGCAGCTCAGCCGACTTCCAGGAACACATCCCCCAGCACCGGACTGACGAAAGCTCCCACCAGTGCCGGGAGTGCGGGCTCTGCTTCACCTCCCAGGTCTCCCTCAACCGCCACCGCTTCATCACCCACAAGAAGAAGAAGGGAGTGAGTGAGATGGAGGAGCCAGGACCCCGGAGCCCCCTGGAAGGAGGTGCCCAGCATGCAGCCGATGGCAAGCTCTCCTGCAAGGTGTGCGGCCGGTGCTTTGACAGTCAGCTCAACCTCAAGACACACTTCCGTACCCATGGCATGGCCTTCATCCGTGCTAGGCAGAACGCGAGCCCTGAAAACTAGGGCCCCAACAGAGGGGGAACGAGACATGTATATAATTAGCACAGAGCTCTTTGCAACACAGGCTGCCAGTGCCCATCTGGACTCCCCCTTCCTCCCTCCCTCCTCCTGGGCAGGATTTTGATGTGGGGTTGGATCAAGAGCCGTAAAGAGAGATGACAACCCAGCTTGCACAATCCAGCCTGACTCCCTGTGTGTGGCTCGCTGAATTGGCTTGGCTGGCGTCCCCCCTGGGCCAGGGGGCTCAGCCCACCCTGTTTTGTGGCCAAGAGCCAGAGGAAGGCAGGATTTTGGCTGCCTTACTGTACAGCAGGTGAAGGGCAGAGTCTGGACTTGCTTCCCTGCTCTGGTGGAGACCAAATGGTTTGTTCACTGTTCGCTGCTCTGTCCTCACACAGGAACGTGACCCACCCCACAGCCACTCAAGTCTGTGGGGAGGGACAGTGGCCTTCCTCCCATGGGGATGAGGATGGGAGAATAACATCTCTGACCCCACGGCTGCTGTTGGCAATCCTGAGTCACAGGCTCTTCTACACAGTGGGCCTCTTCCCGGCTGCTCTGTCTGGGAGGTGCCATGCTGGAAGGGAAGCCCGTCAGAGGCAGCAGCAACCCTGGGGAGCACTGGAGCTGGGCAGGACCTGGGGACCAGGGGAGACTTCTCTGTCAGAGGACAGAGAGGTCTGTGCTGACAATGACATCACAGCAAAATCCACCTTTATTTTTTTTTCTTCTTTCCTTTTTGAATGTTCCTTATTTTGTATTTTGCTGGGAGCCGTGAGGAGAAGTGGATTCCAGGCTTGTGGCTAGTCTCCAATGTCGCAGAGAGACACCCCAGCCCCTCCTTGGCTCCACTCACCTGCTAGTGGCGCGGGGTCATGTTCACTTGCACTAACTCGAGGCGGCGCCAGCCTTTGGACGCTCGTCGCTTCGTGCCCCAGGACGGTTGCGCTCGGGGCCCCAGCTGGCAGCCTTCCCCAGGGAGGAGGAGGAGGAGGAGGAGGAGATTTTCATTTGGCAGAGGATAAATAGAAGCCAAAAAAAGGCCTCTGGGCAAGATCAGCGTGAGCCCAGCGGCACCGTCACACCCCCCCTTGCACCATGAAGCTGCACCAAGGGGGGAAATCTCCCCATGCCCCAACCAGGATCCGTGCCGGCCATGAGGAGGGAAAGCTGCTGCCGAATCCTGTTACAGACTGAAATGCTGACGGTGAGTCTTGGGGGGGGGCTTTTCCCAGGGGCGCTGGTATCACCCACTGCCACCCCCCCTGCTTCCTGCCCAGCTCTGGGGGTCGAGGGCTCTGCTATCGCCTGGCCTGCAGGCAGCTTTGCGGCTGCTCCTCTTCTTCGGCAATCCCCTTCACGGGTGCAGAGCGGCTCAGGACCACAGGGCCAGACCGAGCTCCCCCTCGGCACTGTGAACCACGTCCCCGCGCACACATGTGTGCGACAAGCTCGGCCCTGGCACAGCAGGGTCTCACCTGCGCGGGGCTGTCCCCCCATTACCTTTGGGGAAGGAGAAAAAAACAGCCAGAAAAGAAACTTTCTACTTGTTCTGTTCGTTTAGCGCCTGTGCTTGGGGTAGGGTGTTTGTGTGAGTAATTATTTCAGTAACTTAACTTTGGGCTCCTTATTTCCTTGTGAATAACCTCTAACACGCTGTGTAAAGTTGTATCATACACTAAAAGTGACAAAAAATACCAAACTACTGTTGTGATTCTGGGTTTTGTTTTGGTTTTGGTTTTTTTTTTTTTCTTTTCTGGGGTGGGGAAAGCTGGTTTGCCAGGGCTGGGGTTGGGTTTCCTTTTTTTTTTTTCCTTTTATATTTTAAATGTAAGGGGGTAATCCTCCCCCTCGCTGCAGGTGGATTCAGCTGAACGGCACACACAGAGGCAGGAGGGGTGGCTTTTGAAATAAAAGGAGAAAAAATAAAAGCAGCCAGTGGTTCCCACAGCCCCTGGGCCAGGTCACCCCCCACCCTGGGTGCTGAGCCTCCCTGCTGCCTCCCCCACCTCCGCCTCCCCGACCCCCCCTCAGCTGTATTGCGTGGGGCTGTGAAAGTGTAAATGATGTTTAATAATAGAGAAGAACCTAAAGTTTCTACGAGTTTTAGAGGAAGGAAACAAATTGCTTTGTAATCTTGGTTTTCAAGCACTTCAGTGCCTTTAGATCGACTTCTGTTAAAGCGGGCAGGGGGGGTGTCTGTACACTTGTTTTTAGGGGTTGTGATTATGCTACATTAAAACTACGGGCACTGCAAGAGGCTCTCAGGTATCCTTTATTCTTGTAGTAATAATGCAATTAAACTTTTAGTGGTTTAACCCCTGCTGTGCCCTGTCTTGCTTACATGGCCCTGTGTGAGTCCCAGGAGGGGGTCTTTGTCCCCCATCCCCTTGCAAAGATGTTGGTCCTGCCCCAAAATGGGGTGGAAGGGGCCGAGTGCCCCCCCCCTTCCTTTGCTGCTGCCTCAGAGAGGCCTTAGGGCTGCTCTGAGCTCCCCCCCGGCAAAGCTGGTGAGGTGGGGAACCCCCAAATGAGGTCTGTGATTGCCTCTCACCAAGGTTCTAGGGTGCCCTGAGCCTGGGAGCACCCCCCCCCTTCAGTCCCTGATTACCAACCCCCATCCCCCCCAATGGTTACTGGCTACTGGTAGCCAGCATTTTAAAATAGAATTTTTGTTTTTTAATGCTAAATAATCAACATGACAAATAATTAGTGCTAAACAAAGAGACTGAGGACATCCGAGGTTACAGGCCGGCGCACTGGGCGAGGGGAGGCACCAGAAGCGACAGCCACGGAGAGGACAAGGGCTGGTGGGGGTGTCACCATCTGACCAGCAGGACGGGCTGAGACTGGGGGGGGCACTGCTCTCAAAGCAAAGAAAGGGGCTGGAGAATGGGGGAGGGTTGCAGGGCTCCACTCCCCTCAGAGCCCAGGCACCTCGGGGCAGGGGGGGGTTAAAACTTGGGCTGCCACATCTTCCTTCTTCCCTCCCCTGGGGCTGGCAGCGCTGGGCTCGCGGGGGGGTGGTGGGGAGGCACCAGGCTCCTTCTGCCCTCCTGTCCCATCCCTGGAACTTCTGTCCGTTCCCCTCCNNNNCCCCCCGCCCCCACAGGGCTCCACCCACCGCCAGCCCAGCTACAGCTGCCCGGCCCCTGCCAGACACTGAAGGCAAGGAAGAAGCAGCCAGAAATTATTGCAAGACAGGGGGTGGACGCTTCACCGTCCCACATGCTTGGAACAGAATAAAAAAAAACAGAAAAAAAGAAAATTGCTCAAAAGGTGCAGGAGGCAGCGCCGACACCCCGGGTGGGCACCAGCCTCAGGGAAACCCAGTGTTGACGTACCTGCCGTGGGTGCTGTGGGATGGTGCTGAAGCAGTGACCTATGCTAGGTGGAACAAGGGGAATATCAGCTTTCATTAAAAGGTGGGAAGGGGGTGGGTGTGGGGGTGTGTGCGAGAAACAAAGAAAGCAACAGCGGGTGGGAGCCAAGTAATGCCGAGGCTGCGGTGGGGGGAACATGCAGGGTTCAATGCCACTGCCTTCAAGCGGTACCAGCAGAAGGGTCAAGTCACAGCAGATGCCAAAGGGTGGCATCCCTCCCCTGGGACCTAAACATTTCATGAGATTGGGGGAGAGTTCACAGGACACTAATGGGCATAATACTGACAGGAGAAAGAGGCAGCAGCGTGGGGGGGTGAGCACTACCCCCCCATCCCGAGGCCCTTTGCTGGCTTTTACCCGGCCACCACCAGACCCCACACTTGCATGACAGCAACAGTTACTGTGTGATCCGGTTTGCTTTGATTTATCAGGAGTGGGGGTTTTTTTCCTGCTTCGACTGCTTCGGGGTGGTTTTTTTTTTTTTGTTTCATTTTTTTGGAGGAGTCTTGGCAAAAGCAGCCCCAGGAAAATGCTGAGACTCAGCCTCCTTTTTTTTACCATCAAGGACCGAGACCTCTTCCCCGGGGCAAAGCTCAGGCCTGGGCCAGGTGTGGTGGTGGGCACAGAGACGGTCTGGGAGAGGGAGACCCACGGCCATCACATGATGCCATTGGTGAGGTACTGGAAGCCATCGTAGAGCTTGGTGGTGATGGAGCGCATGCTGCCATCCACCATCTGCTCGATGAGCAGCTGCAGCTGCTCTTCCGTCATGTTCATGTGAAACCGCTCCTTCAGGTTGCGGATGGTGCTCGAGCCATGGAAACAGGGGAGCTGTGACCCTGTGAGGAGGGAGGAACAGGCTTTGGCATGGGGTGGCGGGGGGGACTGGGGCAAGCACAGCCCCCCAAAGGCTCAGTGGCTTCTATCCAGCACGGCCCTTGCTGGCTCTGAGGCTGGTTTGTGGCCCACAGATTTCCCAGTAGCTGCCAGGCACTGTCAGGGTTAGTCACAACCTGCTGTTGTGGAGCACACCACCACCGTCACAGCTGTGCCAGGAGCATTTGTGGCCTGTTCCCACACCGAGGGAACAGCAACCCCCTTCTCCTGGGTGTGTTTAGGCTTCCCTGGGGCACAATGGTGCTTGGTCATTGCCACAGGGACCTTTCTGCTCCCTTCCTGCTCTGCAGCGCATCCCAGGAAGCCCCCACCCCCTGCGAGAACTGAGAGGTAAAGGAAGGCTGGGTGGGACACCTTCCCTCTCCCCCCGCAGGAAACACTGACCCTGCTCAGACCAACCTGCTCTGATCCATGCAGCGCTCACACCTCGGACACAGCTGGGCAGATGCAGGAACCCCTCAGCTTCCCTGGATCTGGTGTCCCCCAACCCCTTTCCCTGAGCCAGGAGTTCCCCCTGCAGACCCCAGACCCTAGCAGGGCTGCCCAAAGCCTCTCCTGACTTCTACAGGCATTCTCCAAACCCCACAAGCTTTCTTCCGTGTGCTGAGGGTCACTGAGCCATTTTTGAGCGATGCTTTATACAGTCTTGACCCACATGCAGCACCTCTGGGGAAGACCTGGCTCTAATCCCCTCTGGATCCCCTTACCTTGCTGCATGATCTCCACAATCTGCACGACTTTATCCATGTGCTTCCGGGCAGCGATGAGACCCTGCAGCATCAGCATCTTGTAGTAGTTGAACATATCCCCGTCCAGCCCGCCCATCACCTGGAAGGGAGAGGCTGTATGGGTGGAGGCCAGTGGATGGAGAAGCTTTAGGACAACAGCGTGCCCTGAGCAGAGGGACTGTCAACAGGAGGGGCACCATGGGATTTTTCACAAAATTTCACTTCTCTGCGTGAACCCACAGCGCAAACAGAGCGCCTCCAGCTTTCAGATCATCAGCTGGGTCCCAAGAGCGGCTTGGCTGAGGTTGCAGAGTTGGCCAGGAACTGCCATGGTGTCAACCCAGCTGCCAAGGGTTTGACTCTGCCACCTGCCACTGTGGGATTACCCCTCACCCCTCACCGTCACGTCCCCCACTCACATCCACAAATTCTGTGGTGAGTTTGAAGGCAGACGTCTCAAAGCCAAGATTCCTGGGGGAGCTGGAAAGGATGAACCCAAAATCGATGTGGATTATGTGTCCATCTGCATCCAGCAAGATGTTGCCGTTGTGCCTGCATGGGAGAGAGGAAACTTTCCATTCAACTTTGCAAGCACATAGGTGGCAGCACTCTCTGCTCCCAGGATTTCCCTGCTGTACCCAGGGACAAAATGACAAATCCCAGAAGACAGCTATGGCGTGGGGACCCACCTGTCCTTGACTTGCAGTAGGTAGCACACCAAGCAGTAACCAGCACAGCTCTGCACAAAATTCCTCTGGGCTGTCAGGAAGGATTCAGTATTGTAATTGCCATGTTCCTGCAGGAAATAATCCAGCAGTGAAAGCAGGGATTGCTTCTTGATTTGGTGGATGGACACAGCATTCACAACTGGCTCAATCATGCCGCTGTCGGCAGAGATGACAAGGATTTTGTATGGCTTGATCCAGAGAGGGACACGCTCCTGTTCCCAGATGGACTGTGGGAGAGGATGAGAAAATCCTTCAGGATCCAGGGTGGCCCCATGCCGCTGCAGACCCTGTGGGCAGCCCCTCTTCCCTCTCACCTGCAGCTGCTTGAGGACCTGGAAGGCGAGCAGCTCCTGCCGGAGGTCGTCCCCGCACTTGACAATGACAGAGAGGAGGCGCCAGGAGGGCAGGTGGCCGTAGGGGGACCCTTCTCGGATCCTCCTGCAGGGAATGGGCAAGGATGGGAGCGCGAGGAAAGAGAGGGTGGGCAGCGAGTCAGCCCAGAGGTCTCCCATCAGGGGTTCGGGTGCAAGGAAAGCTGGAGATGCAGCAGGTCTGCTCAATTGGGACTGCAGCAGAATGAGCTCCAGGGCCCAGGACTGCACAATGTGCAAGAACTGCACATTGAGCCTTCACCAAACTACAGTGCAAATCTTACCTGAGCCACAAGCTGTCTCTGAGAACAGCAGAAAGGAATTAACTCTCCCTGAATCCCCCAGTCCCTCCATCAGAACTGTGTGGACAAGACTACCCCAAACTCATAGAGCCCAGAGAACGCTCCCTTTTGTTCAAGGAGAAATATGGGGGTTGGATGTACAACTCTGAGAGCAAGAACACAACTGAGTTTATTTTGGGACAGGCCAAACTCTGACGTAAAGGATGCCTATAAATACCTGGTAAAGCCCCTCAAAGCCTAACCCAAAAGCAGCAAATCTGCCTTGGATTTTCTCTCTGCCGGCACACCCACTGCTCACTGCCCTCCGCCTCCCCGTGTCCCAAGTCAACACACCCACCCTGGGGACAAGCAGGGCCTAAAGTCAAGGCCATGGTTGTTTACTGGGCAAATCAGAGAGCAATTTCCCTGGATTTCCAGGACGTACAAAGTCCCTGCAGTGCTGAGACCAACCCAGCACTTCCAGCCCTACCTGACTTTCTCCTGCCAGGGCTCCTTCAGGGCGACAGCAGATGGGTCCTCAGGGTCCCTCTTGAAGGAGGTGGGGGTGTGTGCCAGCTGCTCCGAGAGCCGCCGTCTGCAAGACAGAGCTTTTAAGCAGCAAAACCCACTGTTGAGGGAGAAAGTGGCATCACCATGCACACCCAGAGCCTCTTCGACCCAAAGCACTTCAAAAATATCATGGGTTCACTCCAGACTCCAAGCCAGGGCCATGTCCACTGCTTCGCTGGCAGGGAAGATGCCAGTGGCTCAGCAGAGGAGGCTGTACTAGCCCGGAGTGTCTCTTACGTGCCTCTATTTAGGGCTCTCATAAAGTTCCACTGCCCAGAGTTTGCACAGCCCCTCCTTAACCCATGCATATGTTTTTTCTCCAGGAATCCAGCAGAGAAGTTTTGCATACACACCCCTCTTTGCATCTGAACTTACAACCCACCCCAATAAAGCACTGCCTGGGCTGCGCTTGCCATGCCAGCCTCACCTGATGTCTCCAGCAGCGATGAACACAGGCTCCCTGCTCTCCTGGCTGGTGATGCTGTCCACAGAGAACTGGGAGATGTTGTCACAGCTGTTGGTGTGAATCTCTGGCAGCTGGGAGGGGGAAAGGTGCAAGAGGTGGAATGTAGTGGCTACTGAAACGCAATTCCCACTCATCTTTTATCCCAGGCAGGAGCTGGGATGGCATTGGTGCCTGGAAAGGCCTTCCCGTCCTGTAATGCTGCTGCACCAGGTTCTGGCAGCATCTTGCAGTGCCAGCAAGGGACACACCCTGCCTGGCACCCCCAGCCTCACCTCCACCTGCAGCTCCACAATATCATCCACGGACCAAGCCTCATCATCATTGTCATAGTTGGGGACGGTGGTGAAGCTGCTGGTCCTCTGCTCATGTGTGATCCCACACTCGGGGAGGTTCTCGGCCGAGCGAGTGCTCCGGATGCGGTTCTCGGGGATCCGAGCGGGCACATTCGCTGTGTCGAAATTGTCACATTCAAGTACTTCAACGTAGATTAAATAGGGAGCCTACAGGAAGCAAAACCAAGCATTAGCAGGGCACAGTCACTGCAAATGCCAGGCAGCTACAGGAGGCAGCACGATGCTCTCTGCTTTTGCAGGATGTATGCTTTTCCTTTTTAGCATACAGTTTTTGGGGGCAAAGCCATGTTTTTCAGTAGATGCGGAACAATGCCCAGGGCAGGGCTGGACCTCCCAGGGACAGCTACAGCACACGTTTCAGAGGACAGTTACTCTCAGGGATATGTCTTCCCCTCCCAGCTGCCTGCACACAGATCTCTCTCCTCATTGCTCCCAGCCCTGGAAGCAATAACACAACCCTCAGAACCCAGATGTTCTGAGCACATGCTCAAAGCATTTCTTGCACTGGATGCCCAAACGGCGGCCATGCGCAGGGCAAAAATCTGTCTTTCAACGCAAAACTGTTCTCCGATCACTCATACCTTGTCCTTGGAGTTGAGGACGACTGCCTGGGTGTGGGGCACCCGCACCACATGATGGTCAAAGCCAGCCGTTGGGAGCCAGGCACGTGCCGGCAGCTTGTGGTTCAGCAGCGAAAGCTCTGAAATGAGCCGCTGGGTCTTCTGCTCTTTGGTCGGCAAGGTGGCCAGGCGCTTCCCGATGGCGATCAGGGATTTGATGAATTCTCTCTCAGGGGCGAGTCTGACAGGCTGAAAAAAGGTTTAGGGAAGGAGGGTGGGGGGAAAATGTTATAAAGGCAGCAGGTTGATAAGACACCAGCGGTTTTGCAATCAATCTCCACAGTCTAAAAGCACCAGGATAAACTCCAGATAGAGAAGGAGGCTCTTCCTGTCCCACCCTCTTCCCTGGTCTTGGATGATACTCCCATGACCAGAGAGCTGGGTTCATCATCCAGAAGCAGAGCAGGGCAGGATCAAAGCACTTTTTGCCCTCCCACTCTCTTGTCCAGAAATCTTCCTCCCCAAAACTCCGGAGCCGATGTCCCCCCAAAACTCCAAGGGCCCCCAGGGCCACAGTGGCCAGGAGCCTGCAGCCAGCAGAGGGAGCGTGAATCGGCCTCATCCCAGGCTCGGCATTGGGTGTTTTGTTTTACCTTCACCCCAAAGCCTCAATCCTGGCTCAATTCAACCATTTTGCAAAGATTAAACTGCGATTCGGGAAGCCCCTTGGACCCAGGAGGCCCCCCAAATGCTGCAACTTAAGTCAAGCTCTCTGCTCGACTTTTTCAAGCTTTTAAATCAGAACAATAAACAATTGTGGCTGATTTTGGCATTTAAGATGCAGAATTAAACTTGCAAAGTGTTCACTGTGCAATCATGCTGGAAATGCACATGCAAGAAGCTATGGAGCATGAGAAAAGGAAGTAAAGGAAAACACTGGAGAGCTGGGAATGGCTGCACAGCAAAATAAAGGGATGGTAAAAAGAAGAGAAGGATCAGTCTGGAGGTTCCCTTTTGGGAAAGGGCAGGTGGAAAATCATTTGTATCTGTAGTCCACGTCAAAAATCCTTCCAAATTCAGGGGTAAGTGCTGTCCTCTCCTCCACCGTGCTCTGCTCTCCTGCCCACTTTGCTGGTGAGCGCAGCAGAGGCATCCTCAGGACAGGAGGAAGCATTTGCACAGCATCTAAGCCAGCAATATCACTTTCACCTACCAGGCAGAGGATAAATATTTAAAACCCTGTACCAGCTGATGCTCTGTCCCCCGAAGGGTTGGAAAGTGCCTGGTCCCAGCCAGACCCCGCTCTGCCTTGGCTCCTGCCACCCAGCCAACCCTGCACCCCAATGCTTCCTTGACTTCCAGGACCATTTCCCTCAATTGCATTTAAACCAAATTCTGCAAAGAGCAGAACAATATTCAACGGACACTCTGCTCCTTCCAACACCTCTTCCTGTCCACTCCCATCAAACCCTGATGGCTGTGATGTCCCTGCTCCTCTAAGGACCTTCTGCTCTCTGGCTGATACAGGTTTCCAGATTTGGCACTTAGTTGATAATGTCCCCAAAACAGCCCTGTGCCCCCTCACCCACTCCAAGGTCTCTGTGCATTACTTGGCAGAATAATTTAATGACAGAGTCACTGTTGAGAATTTGGGATTGTGCCCAGGCAAGGAGGTGTCCATGTGCAGGAGCAGACTGCAAGCAAAGTCCTCCTTGTTCAGACTTATATCGATTGGTGTATCACAAGCACAGGCGTTTTTTAAACCCCTTCTTCTCCAGGGATCCCAAAGCATCTCCTGATGCATCTTCTCCTGGTTTCACAGTGAGCGGAGAGAAGCCATTCCAACCCTGGGATCACCCTGCCACCTCTGTGACCTGTTCTGCACCTCTGATGTTCATGCTTCAGTTGAAAACCTTCAGGTCTCAGCTCCTCCAGCCTGAAACATGTGGCTGGGAAATGTCCTCCCCATCCCACTGTGCTTCAAAGGCATCCCACCAAGCTCTGCTCCGGTCTTTGGTGTTATCGGGGGACTCAGCATGGGAAGTTTCACATCCTGTTATGGAGAAGCAGCTTTGGAAAGAGCATCAGCTGAACCGGGGACATCCCTGGCCTGAGCCATCACAGGAAACACTGTCTCCAGCCTGCCCGAAGAGCCTGTCATGCTGAAGCTGGGCTGTGGAGAGCTGCTTTTGCCCCGGCTCATTAATATCAGGGTCCTGAAGCCAAGCGAAGAGAGGAGGATGGGAGATGCTCTTCTCTCATCTGACCATCTGAAGGACCATTCTGTTGCTCTGAGCCAACATAAATATTTACTTTCTACCATTTACTGTCTACTACAGCAAAACATTCCACTGGCAGGGCTTTGAAAAAAAAATATTCCTGCTCTTACATTAGGCAGGGCTTTTTGTTTATGTTTTGCTAAGACACACTGCAGGAGCATCCTTCTCCCCATGTGGTTTAAAGCGCTTCCCAGGACCAGGCAGGGACAATGATACAGATGCATTCGTGGCTAAAGGACTGGCAGAGGAGGGAGACCCAGCTTTGGCCGATAGCTTTGGAGCGGTGTGGGAGGTGTCATGACATGACAAATAGGCAAGGCTGGTCCAGCTCCGCACAGTCATCATGTCTAGGCAGCTTTGCCTGGGTGAGGTTTAAGCTTCTCAAAAAACAGGGGGGTTAATTTGGGACACTTTCCAGCCTCAGCTGCCAAAGTGCTTTCTGCTGTTCTACCTACCTTTACCCTGACATCCCACCTCTCCCTTGCTCAAACCACCGCAATTTGTCATTTCAGAGCTTTATAGAGCAAAGTTGTGGCAATCCCCCATTTCTGCTGTCCATGGTCATTCACTCCACAGGAGCAAGCCCACCTGATCTACTCAGAGTTGGAAACTACTCAGCGATGCAGAACAGAGCTGCTACCTGGTCCCTTTAGGTTAGCTGCCTGCCAGGAGGATTTCAGCATCAGCACTGATAATTGATACCTGGCATGATTTATAAATGCCATGACCATTCAGCTCAGTGCAGGTGCCTGCAGCAGGTTTCTAAATTTGGCATAAATGCTTGCAAAGAGGCCCAGCTGCTGCAATAACCATGGCCAGTGGATAAACAACCTGGGTGTGCAAAGCCTGGAAGAAAAGGTCTCCTGCTACATGGGAGAGGAATGGGCGCTCACTACCACCCAGCCCCAGGTGACCACAAGATGGGTGACATGGTCAAGATGGATGAGGTGACAGCAACAACCATCGCCGCAGCCCAAGGACTGTGAGGGTGCTTCTGCAACGTCCTAGGACTGAGAAGCCTCAAGCGCTCTAGTGGCACCAAGCCTCAAAAAGCCACTGGAGGAAGAGATGTCACTGCCTTTGCTGGGAGGAGCAGGAGGGGGGAAAAAATAAAGCAACTTAAGTCAGGTTGGGTGGCAAACTGGGACTCAGAGCCTGGTGTCCTACCTCCCACCCAACCACCAGCACCCACGGCTGCCCGAGTATCCTACTGTCCCTTGCACCTCTTAAAAAGAGTGGAGTTGGAGGAGTTCTATAAAAAATGAAAGGAGAAGTCTCCATCAGGGTGGGCTTAGGGGTAAAAGCCTTGTGCCCAGCATCTGTCCACGACCGCAGCATCAACGCTCCTGCGTGCCTTCCTGCCCACACCATGTCATGCGTAAAAGGTGTGAAAATTCTCCCTCTGAAGGGACAGAGGGACAAGAGCTGGATACGTGTCAAATAACTCCAGCTAAAAAGGCTGGAGTTCACCATACAAACCCTGTCCTGGAGGATGGGGGCTACGCAAGGCACCACTGCCAGGGTTAAGTGGTTTTGATCATGGACTACATATTCAACATGTGGAAGCCCACTGGGAATCCCAGACGGAGAAGACACACCCACTGGCAGGAAAACAACACAGATGAGGAAAATGCTATTGATTAAAAATAAAAAAAAAAGAAAAAGGCTCATTTTGAAAAAAACACACTATTAGGGAAATGCTGAGTTTTGATTGAAAGACCAAAGTTTAACACACAGAAGGGGAAAAATAATGATTTGTGGAAAAAGCAAATTAAATCCCATCTGGCAGAGAACTTTTAAGTAAAATTCAAGGAAACAGCATTTCCTCTTTCATCTGCGGACGCTGCCACACAAAGGTCAGCAACTGCTCAGACCAAAATCGGCAGCAGCAGCCAAGTCCCTCCCCTGCCTCCATTTGTTGGTGGTACAAGGGTTTTTCTCTCCTTCGCTGCTTTTTTTTTTGGGGGGGGGGGGGAATGAACACCCAGGGCACCCCCAGCCCCTCAGGGTTTTCTGCTTTATTTTAGCCAAACTGGTGCAAGCAAATTTGCTCAAAGCTCCCTTTCCACCAGTGTTTCGCTGAACAAGCAGGAAATGTTCAGACGAAGCCGGCACCGCCACGACCCCGGCTGCTGCAGCATGAGAAATGCCCAGCACGGTGCCAGCAGCGGTGGGGAGAGATGCTGGCTTTGCCCTGGCCGGGGGCTCAAGTGGTGCAGATACTGGGGGGGACAGCTGGGGACCAGAGCTGCTTGCGGTGCATCGCTGGGTGCTGGGGTTTAGTATTTTCGTGGCAGAGAGGAAATGCTGCTGTCGCGGGGAAGGCAGGCAGCCCGGGCGCAGGAACGAAACGGGCCACTTACGGGAGAGAATGACTTATCAAGACTTTCCGTACTCGAGGAGAGCTCCTGGGAAACAGAGGAAAGGGGGTTTGTTGGCGGTTTTGGATGGTGGTGTTTGTTTAAAAGGAGAGAGAGGAAGGAGGGAGAAGGGGAGAAAAAGCAATAGTTTAGCTCCAGGTTCATAATGATCACTTTTCATTTAATTTTTTCTTTTTTACCCCACCCCATCATAATTTTGCTGCCTTTTACTCTTCGATAGGAAACGGCACCTAAACCGGCACATGATGCTTCCAGAGTAATGTGACAGCAATTTCACAGGTCTAAACCAGAGCCTCCTCTGACTGAGGCCGCTCGTGGTGGTACCAAACAGGGAGCAGGGCTCACAGCTCATCAGCAGATCCTACCTAAATGCCCATAAAATCCCCACAGATCTTCCCCATTTACATCCTTTAAAATATTCTTCTACCCCAGAAGCATAACTAAGGTTTCAGCTCTGACTTTCTTGGCTCAAATGAGCTGCAGAGGGGGAAGCTGCTAGGGCAGGCAGGGATACTTATGCCGATATCTGCCCCAAGACCAGCCTCTCTCCATCAATAAAACACTTTCTTTTTCTCCCCTGGACTCTAGTTTAGCCTCTAATTTCAGCGGATAAAATTAACCCCATGGAAACTGTCCTAAAAATTAAAACTCCCAACAATTAAACTATTTTCAAGTTGACAAGACTGTTTTCATCAGTGGAGGGGTTATTTTATGAAACGGCATCCCTGCGCAGCCAAGCAAACCTTGCGTACCATGAGCACAAGCCATTGACCACATTTCCCTGCAGCCACCAAAAGCTACCCTGTGCATTCACCCTGACAGTGATTTCCATCTCTATCCCAGACACCCCATGATTTCAGCAGTGCCATGCTTAGAGCCCATAAACCCTTTATTTTCATGCCAAAAAGAGATAAAATGGAGCTTCACACCCTTAAGAGTGGTGTATAATTGGTTTTAAAATTCACTTCCCAAAAAGAAACAAACAGATTTGGGTTTAGTATGTTAATTACAGGGATACGCTAATTCCACCAGGCTTAGTCTCACCATAAGAAATAACAGCGTTTACATTAATCGCTTCTGCATGACCACATAAAAACCCTAACAGTGCTGAGACCCAGCAAGGCTCACCAAGAAAAAAAATATCTGGAGCCCAGAGGCTGCTCTGGGCTCACGTTGCTGCCTTCCTTCCCAGGCACCAGACTCATTCCTATATCTTAAATCAAGATATCTAACACATTTACCAGATGCACTTTGCCCAGTTCAACTCCCATTAAAATAAACACAATTTCAGAAGCTCATCTTCTTATAGCATCCATACATCCTCTGCCATAAAGCAAATCTCATGGATGATCTGGGCTGCTCCTCCATCTCTGGCAGTGATGAACCCGGCGCCTGCTGACCTGAGCCAGGGCTGGACCCTGTACCCAGTACATTTTCAAGCAGAGCCTATTCCACTAAAGCCATGCCAATCTGCAATAATTAAGGGTAGTTTTCAAATTCCTCTCTGATTTAGGTCCCAAGCTCCCTATTTTAATTTGAAAGTCTTAAATCAAGGTCACACACAACCTGTCCGGCACAGAGGCATGCCCTCTCCTTTGCCATGCGCAGCCTCTGCTCCCCGACGGCTTTACAAGTAGCACCTGCAATGACATTAGGTCTTCAATCTGGCTGGAAACTTTTAAAATTGATTTACCAACTTTATCAAAAATGCCAGCTCTGAAAATTGCAACTGTTGACTACAGGAGCTGGAGACAACCCCCCGTGCAGGCATCACGCAGCAAAGCAAAACTTGCTGTTAAACCAAAGCCCTTCGGTGAATTTGAGGCGTCAGTGCATTAACACATCTAAATGAAGGGTCTACCTTCAAACAAGGCAGGAATTATCCACTTGCAAAGTACACTGAAAAATACCTGCAACACTGGAGCAGAAAGAGCTGTGCTTGGGGTAGCACCTGCAACAGCCTCCCCATGGAGATGGGAATGGCAGTGTAAACCATCATGGAGTAAGAAAGGTGGAGCTCCCACTGCCACGTCCGAACTCTCCAGGCAAACTCACAGCTTGGCCCATGAAAGCTTTGCTCTGCCTGAAGACAACCTACAGCATTGGCAGTTTCTAAGCTGAGCCACGCAGCTTCTAGTTTGCATGAGCCCAAAACCACCAAAGGTGCCCATATCAATATGGACTCTGATCTCCAGAGGTTACTTGCACCGGGATTTTGCCAATTTCTCCCAGCTGCATTGTGACACACAGCTGCCAAAACCAGGGGTGTGTTGCATGGTACTGGGAAGCCACTGCCACCCCATCAGCCTCATGCTGATGCAACAGGGGTTTGCACCATCGTGCAGAAAAATGAGTCAGAGATGGCCCCAGGGGCGCAAGGCGAGTTCCTCCAAGGTTCAGCTCTGGGTCTGTCATTAAGCTACTCCCCAGATGGAGCACAGCTGAGACCTCAGCTTTTTAACCTCCTCTCTGGGAAGGCTCCAGTATCTGCTGTGGCTCAAGTCACCAGCTTGCCATGCCAGGCATGAGCAACAAAACCTGCTCACAGCATGAGGCCTGGATCCAGAGAACAGGAATAACAAATTTGGAAGGGGAATTAAGTGCATCTTATTTTTTTGCTTAGCGTCTAACCCTCTGGCACAATCTCAGCAGCTCCTGACATGTTTGGAACCTGTTCTTCCTCACCTGCCTGCACTTCCAGCAACGCCATTTCATGGGCAGCTTTGCTCCCCAACTCTGAAGGACGACAAGCTGCAGAGGCAGGAAAAGCTGGGGCAGAGCTTGGCCTAAACCCACCTGCTTCACTCAAAGGACAAGGCTGCAGAAGGACCCACTGCAGCTCCTCCAAGGGCTCAGTCATTCCCTATTCCCCCACGTTCACCACAGCACGGCTCTGGTCCAGACACAGTAGGGTAGCTGGACCCACTGGCCATCCAAGGAAAGACATTTTTGGGGTTTCTATTCGATTTCTGATGATTTGCCCAGTGAGGTCAAGTACTTTTTATGGCAGGCAGCCAGCAAACTGAAATAAAAAAGTGCAATAGGGAAACACAGCTCATTGTGCAAGCAGACCTGGTGAAGTCTGGGTTCCTCCAGCTGCATCCTGTATCCCCCAAACCTTCCTCCCCCTCCAACAGCTCCAGCTACCCCAAAGCTTCCTGCAACACCTTGACACCTCGCTCGTCCCCTCACTGGTGACCCAGGGGGCTGCTTCAGCATGGGGCATGCTGGCCGGCCTCAGCAAGGGGCACAAACCTCCACAAAGCAGCCAATTCCACAAAACATAAAGAAACTCAGCACATTTCTGGCTTCTCTCTGCAGCATTTGGTTGATGCTTCAAAAAGTTGCTGCTGGAGGAGACAAGGATGACACGAGACTCATTTCCCTGGGAAACCGGGCTGGAAGGAGCGGGAAAATGAACCACATTCAAAGGGTGCCAGCAGCACAACTCCTCTCCCTTGCAAACTCAACATATGGATGAGCCATTTGCCAAGTGCGGGTGAGTTTCCAGATCTGTCACTCGGGAAACAAGAAGCCTTGAACGTTTAATACCCTGGTCTCCGCTGTAACATAGGTGCAAAGCGGTATTTACGGTCAGTCGTGGCCATCGTCCGCTCTCTCCCCATTACCCATTGCTCCGCCCTGCACTCAGGACAAGGCTCATCTGCAGCCACCATCTCTGCAGGGTTCACTTTGGTGTTTTAAGGCTAAAATTCTTGGTTTCTCTTAAGATGTAGGAATATTCAGCACAAGTTTCTACCCAGTAAACACATACTGTCATACTGATAAAAATAAATTAATCTCTCTTTACAAAGAGCTCGACAGTGAGCTCAGCATGCCTTGGCCCCAACGTTGCTTTTGTTTCCACAAATCCTTTGCAGAAGGACCTTCCTACCTGTTATAAAACTAAAACAGTTATTATGGATGGCAGTGTTTTATATCTTAAAAAATAATTTAAAATCGAGACAGCTTTTGAGAGGCAAACGCCTCACCAGCACTGCTTGTATTGTGGGGAAATGTAGAAGTTTTAGCTAAAAGACAAACTAGGATGCCCAGAGTCAGACTTTGCAGCTTGAGTGACTGCTGTCACTGTGGTCAAGTGTAAACCTAACAGGCAAAGGGATGCCCTACCAAATCCAAAGGGATGATGCAGAAAAGATGCAAAACCTGTCAACTTGGACCCATCCATGGGACCGTGGCACACCTGGCAGCGCCACCTTCGCAGCAATTTGCCATGACAGCATTGAAAGCGATTCTCCAGTAGCCATGCTGCTATTAACACACCAGAGAAACAAGCTCTACCAGAAAAAGCACCTTTGCCAGCATCGCTGAAGGTGCAATTGCAAAGGTAAAAGGCCAACGCTCCTCCACACCCTGCCTGGCAAAGGCAGGGCAGAGACATGGGCTAAAAAGTGAAAGCTGGGGTCAGACACATTTGGCAATCTTGAATAAAACACAATTTTTCAAATCCAGAAGTCACCTTTCAAATCCAGAAGTCACCTTCCAGCACACGTGCTCCAATAAGTGAATCCGTGAAGAAACACAGATGTAAACAGATTTGCATATAAACCCTCCCTGTTTCTCAAGAGAACACTGATGCTGCTGTTAAAAAAAACATAAAAACCCCACACTGTGGGCAGCGCTCGTGTCGCGTGAAAGCTTTGCTTTTCCTCCACCACCCACCCACCCACGTGCAATAGCCCCAAGTTAACAGCGAGGCGCTGGCATTTAAGAAGCTGCCGTTTCCAGTGCTCTGTTTCCAGCGCTCCCTTACCAGCAGCCAGCCTAGATTCTTAACTGATTATTCAATTAGCAGCTTTCTAATTAAAATTTTTTTACTTGACTAGTGGAACCAGTTCAGCCAAACGTTTCTGTTCGCACAGAGATGCAAGTCTGCCCAGCTCTCTCCACCACCAGCCTGACTCTGAGCAGGCACTCGGTTCAGGCTCACAGCTAAAGCAAGCTGTTCCCATTTAAAAATAGCTGATTTCAATCCAGTTGGTCAAAAAAAGTAATTAAAAATCTGGTTTCGCCCTCCTGCTCTGCATATTTTGAACCTTGATCTTAGCTCATGAAGGGATCCAAGACATGAACCCATCTCTAGGCAGACAGTGTGATTAATTCTTCCCACCTCCGAGGCTTCAGGAGTTAAAACACTGGTGGGAGGCAGAGTGAGGCACAAGGAGCATTCTCCCTGTTTCATCCAGGTACAAGGTCTCAGCTATAAAGTCTGATGCTGTGCCCTAATATTAAAATGTCTTAAACTCCAGGACTCGCCATCATGGTCCCAGATTTCTCAGCACCATCAGCACTGCACCCTGCCACGCTGGTAGGGACACCAGGGTCAAACTGTGGAGCATGGCTCGCAGGGGAGATAAAGGGCTGAATGTTCATAACTGGTGCAAACCCCAGCCCGCCAGACAGGAAAACTGGGGAGTGAAATAGCTCACCACCAGCCTCGGCTTTAACTCAAGAGTTGTGGGGTTTCATCTTTGAAAAGTATTTTCCAAAAGCAACAGCCCTTTGAGAAATGCAAAGAGGTGCAGCAGAGCAGCACCACATCCCAGGCACATTCATCCCCGAAAATGCCAACTCAGCCAAGGCCTGGCTTGGTTCGGGGGAGCAGACCCCAGGGGGTTCTCGTCCACCCCTAGAGAGGTGGGGGAGATGAAGGCAGAGAACTGGGGAGCGGTTAAGGTGCTGCCATTGCTGCTCAGTGCCTGCTGAGGAGGAACTGAGGCAAAGGCATTTGCATACTACAAAGGCAGCACAACCTGTTTGTGCAACAAATCCCCCGGGGTGAATGCTGGCAAGGACTCATCACACCTTTACAGTAAATCCTGTTGGGTTTACTGAGGAGGCATCATTAAAAACCAACCACCTCAAAGCCAGCAATGCTTGAATTTTGTAGAGCTAGGTAAAATGAAGGCGATCAGACAGCAAGATGACTTTATCTGCTCAAGTTCAGCTCTCCCTCACCCCAAAAGCTACCTCTAGGTCAGCTTGAGATGTTTCTGGTAGCTTGGCCCAGACACAAATAGTTTTACTGAAGGTTAAGCAGCCACTCTGCCCTGGGTGAGGTTTTGTTTCCAGGTTGCCAAAACCCTGGGCAGCCAGACACGATGTCCCACCCGTGGCTAGCTTCTGCCCCAACAAGGTTTCACCAACCACACAGCCCACTCTACCATATTTCTGCCTGGCAAGACTGACTTAACGGCACTATTGCACAACCAAAAGCACCAGCAGGATGAGCTTGTGCCACAGACAGCGAGAGACCCATCTTAGATATTTAATATTTAAACAGGCAAGAAAGAAGCAAAGCAACCCCACTGCACAGCACTGGGATGCCAACGTGCCCCTCTGTCTGCAGCATGGGGATCCCAGCCACAGTCTGTCCCTCTTCTAGCATCCCAGTGGACTGCGCAGCCAAAGATAGCCAACCACAACATCTCAGGCTACCTCCTACAATGAAACATTTATCAGTGCTCCCCCGGTTTCCAGCATGAGCATCAGCTTACAGCAAGTTCCTCCCCGCCAGGTCTCAAGCTGCTTAGGTGGAAAATTCAATGCTAAGCAGCCCCAGCCCACACTTTTAATCCACCCTTTGTCTGTAAATGGATCAGAGGACACACCTGAATTCTGGCAAAACACAACCACCACCCTAGATATCAGGGCTAGAAGAATGGCTGCGTCCATCCACCTCAAGCTGGAGGGACACAAGATGACACGAGTTTTAAGCCTGCAGCTTTTCCTTTGCATGCCTTTGTATTAATTGAAAAGTAACAAATGCTAAACAAATTTATACCATTAGAACCCTATCATGGAATTACGTTACGAATGCACAAGCCAGGGGGGATTAAAAACCCACAGCGCAAAAGCGCAAACAGAACTTGAAATAAAACCTCTCCTGCCTGTTATGACGGTGGTTATGCAGCATTAAGTGACAACTGGAACACAGAGACCTCAGCGGGAAGAATTATTGTCTAGAAACAAAGTGCCACCACAGCTGCAGGCAACCACAGGGGAAAGGACAGATTCATCCCAGGGGTGACTACTGACTTTGCTAAAGAACTGCCCCCCACCATGCTCTACCACCAATGCAGACTTTTTTTTCTTAAGCAGCATTAATACCTGCTTTGGGTCTGACTCAGCTAATCTGGGAACAGCAGGTATCGGAGCCACCCACAAGGACCAGCAGCAAAGGACAGAGGCACCTTTAAGAGCCTAGAAACAGGGAGGACCTGGAACTGTGCTTCAAGGAAGATGTAGAGCAACAGGCAAAGGTCCAGAGGAGAAGTAACACCCCAGAGGTCTGTAATAGGTGACCTATTGGAAACAAAGAAGAGGCCAAAATTGTTCAGTGGAGAGAAGACTGATGGGAGATGGGAAAGTAACCCCAAAATTGTTCAGTGGAGAAAAGACTGATGGAAAAATAATGCAGCCAGACACAGAGGGATGCTGCAGAGAAGGGAGTGTGATGCTACCACCTCCTCGGTAGAGCTAAAAAGTGTCTTTGGGGTTCAGTAACAAAGGGGAGACAAAGCCTGGATGTGGGAAACTAACCGGGGAAAAAGCCTGGATGTAAGCCCTGCAGCAGGCTGCAGAGCCGCTGGTGTGGGCAGAGTTTGCAGGACACTTCCACAAAAGTCTTTCAGCAACAGGTGGGACATACCTGCCTTCTCTGTACCTCTCCTTTCCCTGCACTGCTTGTCTCCAGCCCTGTCCTCTACAGCTTGTATTTCAGGTCTACACCCACCTGAAAAGGCACCAGCCCAACACTTCAGCTTTTCCCACCCTACCTGCTCTTCAACAGCATCCAGTCATAGATCAGAAAGAGCCAACTTCTCCACAAAGCCTCTTCTCCATCCTCCACTCCTCCTCTCCTCTGGGACTGACCCCTGGGCCTGGCTGATTTGACTCCATCTGCACCAGACAACAAATTCTCCATGTTCATACCCCAGCTCCACGTTTGCAGTGCACAGAAATGCTGCATTAGCAATATGGGACAGCTGAAGAAGTGTCATGTTTTACCCTTGGCTGGGTTATATCTGCTTTTTTTTTTTTAAGAGATTGGAAAGAAAGATGCACAGCTAAACCCTGGATGAGTTTGTAGGCTGAGGCCAACACAAGACCAGACACTGCAGGCAGCGCTTGATAAGGAGGTTCAGGCATTGCAGCCTTCCTTAATCTAGACAAATGACTTCTTGCTTTTACATTCGAGTTTTGCAACTTTTTGCAAAGAGAGAAACAGAAGTTTCTCAGGAGGTGCAGCAGAAGCAGATTCCCAACCTACACTCAATGACAGACACTGGCAGCAGAGACACAACAGCGTAAAGGGAATACAGTAACTCTCAGATGAGCACACATGAGATTTTATTGCTGTAAAATCTCTAGTTTGAGAAAGTCTGGGGAACAAGGTAAGGGCTGATGCCAGCACAACACAATTCAGATATCTGTGGGTTTCCTGGACCGAGCCAACTTGTAGATTAAAGTATCTTAAAGTAGATTAAAAAGCAGTGAATTCCAGAATTTGCTGGAATTTACACCCAACCTTCCCAGACCCACCACCACCTGGCCAGCTCCAGGGAAGCTGCTTTTTGCAGGGGATTGCTGGTTTCAAACAGGAGGCAAAAACATTCAGCACTTAAAATAATACAAGTCCAGGAAGCTGGTGAGGAATATTTGGAGGCCAGGAAAGTTCTTACAGTGCCTTGAGTATCCCTATTGCTGTGCACCATTTAAACAGCTTGCCCAGCCTCTGGATCAAAATACATTTCAAACATTGCCAAGAGAAACTCTTTGCAGTGCTGCTTTCATCCATCATTTATGTAAAGCTTCAGTTTCCGTTATTGAAGCAGTTGCAGCCAGCATGAGCAAAGAGACCTCGGCACGAACTGGTCTCCATCAACCAGTTGTTTTCCACCAAGCAGCTGATGGGCAGAGACATGAAAGATTTCATTTACCCATCAGCAAATGCTGCGATCCCAGCTCACAACTGGGTTTTCACTCAAAAACCGCAGGGAGCAGGACAGGGTGGTTTTAACTTGAAACCCACCCCGACAACTGCTGCTTCACGCCTCCAAAACCTCCTTCAAATCCCTATCCAGAGAAGCCTTCCCCAAGTCCAGCAGACAGGCAGGAGACCATGCAGCCCCTTCCAACAATTTACAACTGCATGCAGCGCTGAGGGAAAGGGGGAATCTCAGGCAAGGCAGGAAAGCCAAGAAATACTCCACCGTTACGAAAACAGTCATGAGATCTTGAATGTCTAGACAGAGCTGCGGGGAAGTCTGCTTTCAAGGTCTCATCCACAAGAGGCACAGGGATGACCCAGAAAAGTTGCTGCGTGGAGTCTGGCTGATCTGCCTGGTGCCGGGTGAATGGCTGCTGAAGCCCCACTGGGACCAAACCTTTGGTACTGTGGTTTTACAAGCCATTTCTGAGCCTGCCGAGCCATCCCCACTGGAGAGGTGAAACACCTCCCTAGGGGAGTATTTAAACTTGAGTTCTGGAAGAGGCATTGCTTTTCTCTGATTTGGTTAGCACTGCTCATAAAATTTGCATTTAGCACCAGCTCACCTACTCCATCCTCTCCCGCTCAGCATCACCATCTCAGCCCTGCAGTTCTCACCATCTCAGGCTGATGCTTATGCTAAAACCCATCAGCTCTTCAAAACAAAGCAGCAAAATAAAAAATTTCCATTTCCAGCTCTTTTCCCTCCAGCCTTGCATGCCCACTACCAAGGATGCTGCTCATCCTTTTGCTCCATAAGTCTCTGTGTCAGCAGATATGTGAAATGAATAATCTGCTATTTTTTTGGCAGAAATCCCACTCAAGCAAAAATGCTCACTGTCCAGTGACCATGCACTGATACAGCAGCTCAGCACCAAAGCAACTTTGTGCCTATAACTTTTCGACGCTTAAAAATAAACGCTGCAAAGCCCACGGGACCTATGTGGATTTGGAAGACACAGAATACACATATACCTCAGTTCACCTATTTAATTGCCATTTGCTTTGGCATTAAACTGCATTAGCGCCCAACCCTGGAAACTGGAAGTGTCCCCTCTGCGCAGCCCACCCCCTCCAGCAGGGAAAGCCTGGCTTTCCACTGTCTTGGAGCTGCGAAGAGGACAGAAATCCAAAGCAGAGCTCAGCACAGGGCTGCAGCTGTGGACAAACCCCACAGCTGCAGCTGTCGGCCCTAAAGCCAGAAGTGTGTGTGCATGAGAGGCTCATTTTGGCCAGGGCACTAGGACAGCAGAGCTGATGGGTTTATCTGCTCTCCTCCTGCTCCCAGCTCTTGGCTGCCTGGGGCCTTGTCTGCCTGCAAATAAACCTCACCGTTGCTAAATCTGAACAAGTCAGGACAAGGAGAAAACGAGATTTCCAACAGCAATCAGATGGCTGTGTATTGCAAAAGAGAGACACCATCCGAGTTGCCCAAATCACATGGGAATTCAGCAGTGTAGGAAGCGACTCAGTCCTCCTGACCCAGCTTTCTAATGCCCTCCCTTCCCCTCACACCAAGAAAATTCCTCCTCTGGAGCCCCAGCACCCTCAAGCATGACCCACCAGTGGGTGTCAGTTTGCTTAGAGACACAGGAATCAAAACTTCAATCATTTGCAGCAACTAGGACAAAAACACTCTGCAGTAAAGGAGGAGCTATGAGAGGAGAACCAACTGCACGAGCACAGCCCTGGGGGCATCCCGTCCCAGGCAGGCTGAGCCTTGGAGAACCCCAACATTACCTCTTCCTCACTCTCGACTTTGGGATTGCTGGCCGTGCGCTTCAGATTGCTGCTCAGGCTGATGGTAACGGTGGCATCCGACTTGGACCTCTGGTGAGTCCTTTTGGAAGGAGACAGCCCCATATCAGGGGCTGGGCTCAGCGATGGCAGCTCCCTCTTCTTGTAAGCTGGCTTCAACTCGTCTGAGAGGATGAGCTTCCGCAGCTTGGTCCCACGGGAGTGTCGCTGAGTGGAGATGTGCATGTCTGAGGAGTAGGCACCCAGCAGCAGGGCACACTGCAGGGAGAAGTTGATGCTCTGCCGGCAGCGGTGCACGATGTAGGGCTTGATCGCATCTCCCACGTCCTCGTCCATGTGAATGTACATATTCAGCAGCTGCGGCAGGTAGAAGTCCACTTCTTCGTTCCTAAAGCAGAACAACCTATTCCCAATATAAGCCTGCACACCAGGTTCCTTTGAATTGTACAAGTATGAAATGGCCATGGAAATATCAAAGAGTTTGGATTCAAAGAGTCGGAGGAGCCAGGACTGCTTAGCAGAGTTATTCTTCTGCCGCTTCCGAGCAGTTTTCACTGTGTTGGCCATGGTCTCATCTTCCTCCTGGATCTTAGAGGCGGAGCCAGGCAGATCATCCAAGCACTTGATTTCACAGCCCTCCCTGATGTCTCCATTGGCCAAATCCACCTTGGTCCGTGGGGCACACTCTGCCTCGCTGCCATCAGCCGGTTTTGTTAAGCTGTCGGAGGAGATGCCATGCATCAACTTGACCTTCTCCAGGACCTCTTCACAGGCTTTCTTCGCCACCTCGGGGTCAATGACAGCCAGCTCCCCAACACCTTCTGTGATGACGCTGAGAGAAGTCCCGCTATTCCCTTGGGGCGCTGAGCTGGGTGCCTGGTCCAAGCCTGTCCCTTGGGCTGGGTCTACAACAGAGTCTCCCATAGCAGTGGCAGGTCTACACACTTCAAAGCTGAAAGAAAACAAGACAAAAAAAAAAGTCAGGGACACAATCTGTGGAGGAGACCTGCTTCCAGCCTGAAGGTGGGAAAACAGGAATCCGTGCCAGGATATACCTCAAGGGAAACAAGAGCTGAGATGAGGTTTGGTGCAAACCTTTTCAAAAAGCCTTTGTCTAGAGAGGGAAGGTGCCCCAAGCCAATGCACACAACACAAGCCGGCCCAGCACGCCAAGCTAGTTGTGTTGGGTTTTAAAGGTCTTCTCAGTGCCTCTTCTACTCAGACTTGAAAGAGAGCTGTAAGCATCTATCAGCCATTACACAAAATTTCCCTGTTACCATGACAATAAAAAAATTGAGCAAGCCAAAAAGAGAAAGGGGGGGGGGGGGGGGGGGCCGGAAATCA
>JANZLQ010000092.1:10415370-10430770 GCA_026212715.1 Elanus axillaris | reverse complement strand
GGGGGGCACCCGGGGGGGGCAGCCCCTAGGTGCCAGGGTAGGCACTGAGCCTTGCCTGCCCCTGCAAGCCCCCCTGGGAAGAGTCAGCAGTGGAACCGGCGCCTGCCTGCATCCGTCCGCCGTGGTGTGAGGTGGGGGGGGCCCCAGCAGCCCCGGTGTCACCCAGGGGGGACCCGGTCTCGCCCAGGTTCTGCTGTGCCACCTCCTCCTCCTCCGGTGCCAGCTCACGGCCATCGGCAACCTTGGCACTGGTCCTGCCGTCCTGGATGACGCTGACCTGGGTGGGCAGGGACCCCCCAGTCGGGCTGTCCCCGAGGGGTCCGGTGGCACTGCCACCTCTGGGAGAGCTGCCGCCATCGGCACCCGCAGCTGCCCCACTGCCAAGCTCCGCTGTCTCCCCCGGGGAGCCCACACCCCCTTCCTCTGGCCTCTTCCGTGGCCGCCCACGTCTCCGTTTCTGGGGGACAGCATCACCAGCCGACTCCAGGGGACGCTTAGTGGCCTTGGGGCGCTGCGAGTCCTGGGGGCCGGGACCCTCACCGCCCCCTGCGCTATGGGGGTTCGTTGGGGTCTCGGCCGCGGGGACGCCCACACCAGGCAGCAGCACGTTGAGGACCGGGACAGCAGCTTGCTGGCTCAGGAGCCCCACTGGCCCGTTGGCCCCCGGGGCCAGCCCCAGGGGTACAGAGGGGGAGGCCGTGCCCACCGGCAGTGGCAGAGCTACCTTGACAGTGCCCCCGAGGGGGGTGGCCGTGATTTTGGGGGCCAGGACAGGAGGGGAGGAGCGGATGGCGGCGGCACCAGGTGCCGTCAGTCGCTCCCCCGATGGGATGCGGGGCAGGAGCAGGGGCAGGCGGGCAACCAAGGCATTCACCTGGGGGCTGCTGACCACCTTGGGGGCCTCCGGGGGCTTCTTCTTCTCGGGCCGGGGTGGGCCAGGGGGCTTGGGGCCACTCTCCTTCTTCATCTGCCGGCAGAGAGAGGTGCTGGCAGGGTAGATGTCACAGCAGAGCAGGGTTGCTTCCCCAGGCACGCTCCCCTCCAGGCTGAGCAGGAGACCCGGGGGTCCTGGCTCCCCACCTGGCTCCGGTGGGTGTCTCACCTGCCCCTGGCTCCTCTCGCTGCTCTCGTAGGTCTCCAGGCCATTCTTCTTCACTGTCAGCGGGGTCCGACTCTCGCGGTGGACCTTCTCTGTGCTCTCTGCAGGTGCACAGAAGGTGACGAAGGTGGGACGTCCCCCTGGCCCCCTTGGCAGCTCAGCCACGGGCAAGGGTTGGCAGCAGCTCAGCCACACCATGGGCAGCTGGAAGGGGACACCATGTCCCAGGGGACCCCATCTCCCAAACCCTCTGTGCCCTTTCGGGGTCCAAGTGAGCCTAACGGGGCTGAGCAGGGCTGGGGCTCCATCCCACCCACCTGAGACCACCATGGCCATGACAAGGTCGGCGCGGGGTGAGCGGGAGCTGATGATGTGCTGCTGGATGAGGAACTGGGCCACCTCCACGATGTTGTTGAATGAGCGCTTGAGGATCTTCTCAGCCCAGTCACAGGTCAGGGCGCAGGCTGCCTCCATCACCTCGCTGTTGTAGGACTGCACCAGGTCTGTCAGCTCCGACTGCTGCCAGTGGAATGAGCTGTGAGCCCCCATGGCACGGGACAGGATGCCCCCAGATGCCAAGAGGGCCTGATCCTGACACCCTGGAAGTCACGAGCCTGCATGGGTGGGTAGGTACTCATCCACCCTTGGGGAGACTCATTGGACAGAGCAGAACCTGCTGCCAGAGCGGGTGTCCCTACACCCCCTGCTTTCGTTAGATCTAATGAGTGAGGAGGCTCATTACCCTGCCAAAAAAAGGCCAGCAAAACGCAAGCCATGGAGGCAGCAGAGGACTTACGGTCTCGGTCACTTTGAGGTCAAGGCTGGGCAGGGGTGGCAGGCTGACCACTGTCTTCCTCCGGATCCCACTGTAGCAGTACGTTTGGCAGGGTTAAGGTCTTTCGCTGTCACACGAACACGGCCATGACAGGTAATGGGGTCATAGCTCAAAGGGGTACAGCTGCAGGGCTCAGGGTAGGCTTGTTCTGGAGGCATGACAGCAGCCAGCCCCGTGCCGAGCTGAGCTGCCCCCTTCTTGGCATGCTCCCTGCCTGCCATGAGCTACCACCAGGCTGCCCCGAGTGCACAGCAAAGCTGGGGCAACTCCAAGCCCGTCTCAGACAACCAAGCTGAGCCTTCAGGAGCCAAAGAAACAGGAACTGGATCCTGCTCTCAGAAACTACAAAATACCACCTTGTACACAGACTTATAAATGGGAGAAGTCGGAGAAGCAGCAGCAGTCGCCACAAGTTCAAGCAGCTCCCTGGGCTTCCCTGGCCAGCCAGGCACATGGAAGGATATTTCGACTGTCCTCGGCCTCCCAGCCGTCGGGCTTTGATGTTTGGGAAGATCTCCCGGATGATCTTGCCAAAATTAGCGGTGCTCAGAGGGCGACAGCAGAGGTTATCGCAGTATCGCCTGCCAGGGAGAGCTGTGGGTTAAAGCCATCGAGCCCTTCTCACTGCCCTCCGGATGCACCAGCGTCTCCCCACTGATGTGGCTCATTTCAGGAACCCAAGGTTGGGCCAGGCCAAACAATCCCAGGCACTCTCTGCCCTCTGAACCGACCTCCCCACTGGGCTTTGCTGGACAAGCCCAGGCCTGGGGAGAGAAGCTCCTCGTGCTAGGCTGGTCCCTGCGCTCACTTGTAGGCATCATAGACGTCCTGTTTGGGCAGGCAGGTGTCTGTGTGCTCCTCGAGGTGGTTCCGGATCCAGTTGCACGCATGCATGTACTCAGCCGTGCTCAGCGAGCTCAGGTCCAGGCTACCGCTGCTCCCATGGAAGCCCGAGACAAACATTTAATTAGCGGAGAAGCAGCACAAGCAGGACAGAAGGCGGAGCTGTGGCAATCTCCCCCCGGCCTCTTGCGATCTGTATCCCCCACCATCATCCTGACAGCCCCTGCTCTCATGGATACAGCCCCAGCTCACTCCAGCACCCACCTCTTCTCCCCCAGGCTTGGTCCTGATGGCAGCTGGAGGTAGAGGTAGAGCTTGTCGCTATCTGAAAACTTCTGGACATCTTGCTACAGTCAAAGGGTCCACAGGGAGGGGGAGAACGGACCAGAGACAAAGAAAGGTTAAGGATCCAAAATAAGGAAGAGCTGATGCAGGCGGCACTCTCATTACCCTCTGAACAGCAGAAACTGATGGGGCACTGAAACCAGAGCAGCTTTGTCAGTGTGAACATTGCCTGCATGCGAAGGAACCAGGTAAATGAAGTCATGGGAACTGCCCCTTGATAGGACTGGAAAGGGTTGTCCCACACAGGGCTGGGGGACTGGGGGACACCCACTAGGCAGGGTGCTCACGGGTTTCTCAGGGCTAATCCCCGCAGCCAGATCTTGACTTGATGGGAAATGGGACCCAGGATTCAGTTTAGCTAGGAGAGGAGAGAGGCGGAGACACATCATTCCCTCACCCTCAGCCCAATGTGCTGCGGAGGCACTCACCAGGATGGCGTCGACTTTGTTCTGCACGGATTTGCTGTGTGGGACAGAGACAAAAGGTATTAGTGCAGAGCAGGACGACACCGCAGCAGCTGGGGCATTCCTCTGCTACAGCAGCTGCCCAGGGCTCCCAAGGACACCGCTGTCCCAAGGCCCTTCCAGACCCTACACATGCACCCCGGCTGAGCAGCAATGCCAGATGGGGACACTGGAGCACCAAGAGCCAAAGGCTGCCTGCACCCATGGGTCAGTGCAGCCCATTCTCCCCATGCTCTGAGTTTCCCTGTGTACACACAACCGAGCTCCAGAGCTGCATACTCTACCCTAAGTCTAGGGAGAGCAGAGCAGGCATAAAACCACATCCCACAGGGTTGTAGCAGACCAGTCTGCGCTACTGTGAGGTCCTGAATTGATTTTGCACCCAAAACAGGCAGCAAGCTGCTGGCAGCACAGCATGGGGCTTCACTCTGTGTAAAGCACCTAGCATGGGACCAAGCAGGGCACACCTAAGGCCAAGCCACTCTGCAGCATCAACGCTGCAAGGCACCACAACACTTACCCCTTCAGTCCCTGGGGCTGCAAATTAATCAACCTTATTAAATTAAGCCACATTTGGTAATGCTCAGATTAACTTCAAGAGCTGCTCAAGGAAAAGCGAGTGCTGCCCTTACGAGATGGTGCTCTTCAGCTCCTGCAGCAGCGTGCTCGACTCCGTCGCGCTGCCCCGGGAGCTGCTGGGTGACAAACTTCCCTTTTTGGTGGCTCGGGTGTCCAGCTCTTCGTCAGCCATGACATTTGTTTCCTGTTGGGAGGTGAAAACCAAAAATTCAAGAAAAAGGGAAGAAAACCACTTTAGAGTTGTTAAGCCCCAACTGGACACCCACAGGGCTGACCTCTGACCATCTGCCCCTGGGCTGGGCTTGGGGAGAGAGGCAGGTCGGCTGTGGGGCTTGGCACAGCCCAAAACTCTCCTGTCCTCAGTCCCTGACCATCCTGGTCAGAAGACACACCCCAGCTCTGCAGGCTGAGCTCCATCAGCTGGACCCAAGGCACCCAATGGACACAGAAACGGCCCCCGTGCTCTCAGGAGGGGTGTCTCCAGCAGCACACACTGCAGCCAGCTCTGGGTACCCAGCTCCTGGCAGGGGACAGGGGTGCTGGGGACGCCAGAGAGCAGGCCTGGCCCAGTGTGCCCAGGAGGGGACCAGAAGGGCAGGTCCCCACAAGCCTTGTATGCCCCCAGGCTGGGGATGGGCCCTGGGGCACGGATGCAAGTCCCCAGGGGCGTGGGGACAGGAGAACAGGGATGATGGGGATAGCAGGAAGGCAAAGGTCCCCAGGGCCAGGGACACCATCAGGGCACGTCGCCAGGGAGATGTAAACACGGGATAACAGGAAGGCAGAGGTCCCCAGTGAAATGGAGACATGGAAGAGCAGGAGGGCAGAGGTCCCCAGGACCAGGACCACCATCGGGGCAGGTCCCTGGGAGACGGGGGTGCCAGGGGCTCCGTGACAGCGCAGCCCCGCCGGTGCCGGCTGCCGGAGAGGGGACGGGGGACAGTGACAGCTGCATCCCGGGCCGGTGAGCACCGGGCCAGGCCCCGCGGGGCTGGGGTCGCACCGGGCCGGACCGACCCACCCCCCACACACCTCCTCCACCCGGCCCCGCAGCCCGGCGGGCCCGAACCGCCACGACCCGCACCCACCTGCGGGCGGCTACAGCGGGGACGCGGCTCGCCTCATGCCGGTCCGGTTCGGTCCCCGCCACGTGCCACCGCCCCGCGCGCAACAGGAACCGAAAGTGCTGCACCCCAGCGGGACGCGCCCGCGGGCCCCGCCAGCCGCTTTTTTCTGATTGGCTGCGGTGCCGCCGGTCAGCCCGGATATTGCGTTCTCCTTTAATGCGATTGGCTACTCTGGTTTTCCTACCCGGATACAAGCGAGGTCGCTGTCCTGAGTGGCCGCGCCAGAGCTGAAGTCTGCCTAGCAACAGGCTTCTGATTGGTGGGGCGGGAGGAGGAAGCACGAGTGTAAACGAGTGTGTTCAGTGCGTGTGCGTGCAGCGTGTGTGCATGCGGTGGGCGTGCAAGGGATGCAGAGCGGGCCTTCAGTGTGCATGCAGTGTGTGCATGCATGTAGGGTATGGGCATGTGGTGTGCACAGTGTGTGTGCACGTGTGACGTACGCTTGTGTGCACAAAGGGTGTGTTCTCTGCATGTGTTTGCAGTGTGAGTGTGCTTATCCATGCAGTCCATGCACGCGTGCGTGCAAGTGTGTGTGGCACGTCCGTGCGTGCCGTATGGGGGTGTATGCAGTATGTGTGTGCACGCAATATGTGTGTGCACAGTGTGCGTGTGCTGGGCAGGGTGCGTGCAGTGTGTGTGCAGCCCATGTCTGTGCAAGCCAGAGGCTCCTGCTCCCAGCGTATGAACCAAGTTTGCTTTTTTGGGAGAAAATGCTGTCGGCATTGAGCCCAGTGGCACAAGGGGTGTGTTAGGAAAATCTGGCCTGTTAAGGAGAGCTTTGCGGTATCGTGTCCCTGGTTTGTTTTCTGGCTCCTGAAAGCAGTTTAAAAACAAGATTTGAGTCAAGGAGAGCTGCTGCTGCAGAGGATGACATCTTGGTTTTATTTAAGCAAGGGCAGGTTGCATGGGTCACCAGCAGTTTGCTATGTGCATGAAACTCCTGAAGTGCACTGGGATTTTGGGGTGTGGAGAGGTTTTGGGGGCAGCAGAAGGTGGCTAAACCCAAATATCGGAGGTGCAGTCCCCACCGGGGTAGCGGATCTCATGTGCCAGGCAGGGCCCATCGGGCTCCTTCCCAAAATCTACCAGGAAGCTCTTGTTGACTGTGAGGCCGCCCTGCTCCGTGTCCACATCCAGCTGCAGCATCACAGAGCCATCCCTGCAGAGGTGCAAGAGCAGGGAGGCTGATGTGTGTGGGGACCTGCACCTGCCTCCAAGGAGCTACCGAAATTCAGTCTCCAAGCTGCAGGGTCCACGCCTCCCACCTGATAAGCTCATACAATCATCCTCATTTTATCAGTTTTCTTACTTGATGAGGTCGGGGTAGAACTGCCTGTCCCAGGCACTGTAGAGGGACGTCGTGACGTACAGCCTCTTCCCGTCCAAGCTGAGCTGGATCATCTGGGGTCCCCCTGGCACCTTCTTCCCCTGGGAGTGGGCAGAGGAGCAGACATGCTGCCAGAGGGTGCCAGACCAGGAGACGCCTCTGCCTCCCCAAGATGGGCGGTGAGGCCTGCCACGTCCATCCCATGGGATGCGATGGAGCAGAACTGCAAGGGCCCACTCCCCTGGCCTTGCCATTGCTGCCCAGGCTGGGATTTTTGGGAGATGGCCAGGCTCACCTTGATGAAAAATGGGTCTGGCTGGCTCTGCAGCTCTTCATCCCTGCACACAGTCACAGGTCCTCCCTTGGTGATGCTGCCACCCAGAAAGACCTGCAAGAGACCAAAGGTTTGGATGGCCACGTCAGTAAGGAGGGGCTGATTCCAGCTGTCTCCAAGAGATGGATGTGACCAGGATTCTGCTGCTGCCTCACCTGCCCCACCAGCTTGGGCTTGCTGGTATCAGAGATGTCATACTGCCGGATGTCTCCGTGCAGCCAGTTGCTGAAGTACAGGAACCTGTCATCCAGTGAGATGAGGATGTCGGTGATGAAGCCTTGAGGAGGGTATAACAGAACTGCACAAACAGGCAGCAGCACTAGCAGCAGCACCGGCAGTGCCCGGGGAAGCTGGGGAGCACCTTGGCACTCAGACCGGGGACACACTGACCTGGCATGTCTGGGAGAAGCCATCCCTCCACCTTCTTGCTAGGGACTTGGATCACCTTCTTGGCTGCCCAGTCTCCTCGCTGCAGGAGGTGCAGGACAGAGCATGGCCCTGGGGGCTCAGCATGCATGGCGGAGGCAGGATAAGACCTGGTGCTGGGGTGGATGCTGCATGTGTGTGTCCACCACCACTAGGGCTGTAGCTCAGCTACTTTGCCAGCCATCTCTGGCTCTGCAGACCCATGGGGAAGATGGGCTCTGGGACATGAGGAAGGGCTTTGGGGGCCAAAAACTTGTCTAATTTTCCAGCTAGATTAGCTGGTTTGGTGAAAGATGTTCTCTCTCCTCACCCAGTTTGTCATTATGCACAACAGATACCAAGAAGAATATTGCTTGGCTGTTGTAAATCCACAACAAAAGTATAAATAAAACTCCTTTAAATTAAATCATTTAAGCCTAAACTGCTGCCAGTCAGAACAAGTCCTCTGGTGAGATCACCCCAAGCCAGCTCACGTTCTGGGTGCAGAGAAGCAGCTGCACAGCATGGGAGGCGGTGTGTGCATCAGCAGGGACTGGAGTTGGGCTGGGAGGATAGTGGGGGATGTGGGAAGCAGGATGCTACACAGAGTCCTGTGGTTCAGTCAACCAAGGGGCGGCACCCCTTTTCCACTAACTCTGGGGGACCATGTACCTCAGTCTTGTAGAAGTGGTGGATGGCGCTGCTGATGGTGCAGCCGACATAGCCCTCGGCAGCGTCGGGGTTGTGGAGGAAGCGGATCTCCAGGGGGGCTGCGTCCTCGCCCACGTCGATGGCCTGGATGTAGGTGTGAGTGGTCCAGTCCCACACATTGAGGCGGCGTCCATAGCGCCCTGGGAGGGGAGGGCAGAGGCAGGGTCAGAGGGGATGCTGCGAGGCACAAGGTCTCATGCAGATGTGCTATGGGTTTGGTGAGTCCTCAGCCCTTTTAGGTCCCCAGGGGCAACCCCATGGTCTCTGCACCAGCACACACCAGTTACTTTGGACCTTGGCAAAAGCCATGGGAAGATGCCCAGCATCCAGCAGTGACTATCTCACTAGGATGGGGCTGGGAAGGGCAGTGTGACCTTTGGGGAGGAGCTGGGCTGAGCTGGGACTTCATCTTTCATCCCTAACAGCTGAAATCCAACTGCTCAACAGTGGCATTTATGGACTGCCTTGGGTTGAACTTCTGGTGCTTGCATCTTAAGTGTGTTCCCAGTAAATGGGCTGGACTTGTCTTTTTCAAATCCATTGCATCTCTAGGAACTAGTGTGAAATTCATTTTGCAAGCAAACTGTCTTGGACAGTTTTATCTATGCCCATTAGATGCCAGCTCTCACTGGCAACAGAAGAGAGTTGAAATGTGGCCTTTTAGCAGTCCTGCTCAGCATCTCTCTCCTGGAGTATTTAAACAACTGTTTTCTCACCTTTCTTCAGATCATTTGGGTCAAACCCATATCCCAGGCATTTTGGGATTCCCCATTCAGTGCTGATCAGGACATTATGGCGTGGCTGGTACCAGAAGTCGTAACCCATTGGGGGGACCTTGTCCCCTTTCTCCCAGTTCCCCTTGATCTCAAAGGTCTCTCCGTCCAGCAGAATAAAGCCACCTGATGCAAAACCAGAAACATGTTGGCAGTGAGGACATCATCCAGATTAACAGTTTACATGTTATAAAACAAGCAGCAACAGACAAATCGACCCGCTGCAGACCAGGCTGCTGAATGGGCTGAGAGACCTGGATGAAGCCTCCAGGACAGCTCTGGATGTGGGGACTGTTCCTCCTGTCCTGGCACCCTCTCCCTGGGAGACTGGGGGTACTGGGGTACCTTTCCCGCTGCCAGCTGGGTCTCCCAGGGTGCTGATCATGATTTCACCGCTGCCCAGGCAGTGGGAGGTGTGGGGGTAGCCCAGGCTGCACTTCCAGAAGACATCCTCTGAGTTGATAACCTGCCAAGAGTTCACAGGCACGGTCACATCCTCTGTGCTGGGCTGTCCCAGGTGAGAAGCATATTCACTGCTGCGTTGAATGCAGGTTCGCAAGCCTGGTGTTGCCCTGTAGCACAGCCGGGCAGCTCCTGCCTGACCTCAAGATGGGACTTGCCATGCAGCCAGAGGGGCTGAGCGCATGAGCTGGGGCAGAGCATGCACGGTCCTGCGTCCCCAGGCATGCTGGTACATGGGGCAGCTGCCACGTTCACCCCGAGAAGCTGGCTACTGGCCACCAGCGAGGCCCTTGCGCACCCAGGCTTGGGGCAAACTGCATGCAGATGCCTGGGGCTCCTTTGGAGACACGCTGCAGGTGAGACATGGATGGTAAACCTGACAGGCAGTGTTGTGCCTGGCACCTGGTGTGCCCTGCTCCACTCCTGCATGGAGCTAGAAGGAGAACTCAGTATTTGCACATCAGCAGGAGAACAACCACCTTCTATAGCCTTCCCATACTGTCATCCAGGCATCGGGGTCCTACAAAGCTCTTACATGTACCCCAAAGCCTCTTCGCCAAGCTGTCACCACAGCCAGAAGCCACAATCCCAGTCCTTTAGCCTTTAATGTGTACCAGCACCACATCCCAGGTACCTTGAAAAGCCTGGGAGCTCGCAGGTCAGTTCCCACGTCCACCACATAGATGCGGGAAGAGATGAAGCTGGGGAGGATCAGGCGGTTCCGCTTCTTGGTGGTATCCCCAAAGCAGCTGCTGCAGGCATTCCACCCCGAGTGGTGCAGCTCATCCCCCAGGTTGGGCATGGGCAGGCGGTGGATCACCTGCAAAGTCCTAGCCCTGCTTACAGCAGTCTTACCTCTGCCAAGTGCAGGATCACAGGCAGACCAGGGAGCTCAGTGCATCACAGACCCCGCCTGTCACAGGGTCAGGATGCCTCAGGCAAGCCTCACCCTGCAGAGGGGAGCAATGGTGCACAGGGGATCCTAAGGGTGGGGTGTGAAGTGGATTTTACATGCATTTCATAAGCACAGGAAGTCTCAGAGTGTTGGGGAGAACTGGACAGGCATCAGCCTTCAGTACTGAGCTAGCGGCTTTGTGGGGCATGAAGGAAAAGCACTGAGCTGTTTCCCAGGCCAGTTTAGTACCGAGATAAAGCACCTGGTACCTGGCAATAGTCCGGAGATTTGGGGTTGACATCCACAGTGGCCAGAAAGTCAGGTTTCTTCCTCCCAGTGTTCCTGTAGATGCAGGGCACATACACAATCTCCTCCCGGGGACCTTTCAAGACAGAAATGTTGCATGAGCATCAGCAGAAACCACCTTTGACAGAATAAAAACCTTGCAGGAATCTCTGGTCAGCCTAGATCTTCCTCCCAGGGAGCTGGTGTGTTCCCCCATAGGTATGGGGCAGTGGATCTCCACCTCTCTGCAGTACCAGAGGCGCTAGGCTGGCGTCTGTTTGGAGGGGGCTGCCCTGCAAGGGTTTGGCCTTATTCAGATCCCTTGCCCTGGGATGGGATCTCTGGACCTCAGAGTCCCTAAGGAAGTCCACAGCTTTGGGATGGCAAGGACATGCCAGCCCTTCCCCAATCCTATCAGTCATGCAAGTCAAACCACATTGTGTCTTGTTTCCATCACATCTACACAGGAGAAGCTTTAAAACCACGAGAAGTGCTTGCCAGACTGAAGTCAAAGGCAGAAAGCCCCCGCAAGCTCCTATGCAGTCCCATAGTCCCACCAAGCAGTGAAAATCTACCATGACACAGTGGTGCAAGAGCTCTCTGCCTGCCGGGCATCCTGCTAGGAAAAGAAGAAGGGCTCTGCCCCAGGGATGTCCTTGCTGCAACAGGTCTGCCATGCTCCCTGCTCCATGCACTGCTACCGATAACAAGTGTGATCAGCTTTGCTGGGAAATGGCATTGCTCCGGGACCTAAGCACCACCCAGCCCTCAAGCAAGGGCATTCAGATCCCACAGAACTTCCTTATTACTGCAGAGGTGGTACTTGCTCTCAGTTGTGTCAGGATAAAGTACTGCCAAAGTGAGGGCTAGTGGGGAAGAACTGGTTTAGGAAATGCTGAGGAAGAGAGAGCAGTGGGAAACAGAGAGAGAGGTGATTTGGAACCTTTGGATTTGATCCCAAACAGGTAATAGCTGGCTTTGCAACATGATGCCTTTATAAACCTTTATACAGTGGTGCCTGTGTCAGTCTTGGGTTTGAGAGCAGCTGCCAAACACTGAGGGGTCCCGTCCCTGCAGCTGCAGTGGCACCACAAGTCAGGATATGGGACACAGCCACAGAGCTCATACACCTCCCAAGGTATCCAAAGGACACCAAGGAGCTTCTCACCACCTGCTCAGGAGCCCAACCTGCCAGATGTCTGCATGGAAGAGCTTTTTGGGTGCCAGAGTTACTCAGCACCACTGAAGCCATCAGATAGTTCCCAAGGGAACTTGCCAGAGTAGCAGAGTCAATAGGATTTGTGCTATTTGCTAATGATTTAAATAACTGTCCAGCCCTGCCAACACACGGGGATGTTTTAAAGACTCATCTCTTCATTGTTGTTTTCTTGGTTCAGAGACAGGAATGACAGATTATGAGCAAGCTCCAGAGCTCTCTAAGGTTTCAGGGTTGTGTTTGCTAAATCCAAGACAAGAGGATTAAGGGAGGGATAGCTGGAGATGATGCATTCATCAGTCTCTTCACATCAGAGCACCAGTGTTTCGGCAATGCAGCAAGAAGGATTCTGAGGCAAAGTGTCCAGACATGTAAGGAAGCAGCCCGTGAGGCTGTTTTTTATACAATGAGGTTTTGTCATGTTGTGATCCCAGCCGTCAGGAGCAGAGTGCAATGAAAAAATCAGGATGGTCCCCTCTCCCTCCCCAGTTTTAGCTCCAGTAGGGGCGTCATGGGGCTATAGCAATACAAATGCCTCTGAGACACTTAAAAATCCCATTTGGTTTTGCACAAGGAAGCCACAGGTGACTTTGGTGCAGGCTATGACCCATCCCAAGCCATCATGAAACCTAAAAAGGTTTGTTCTGACACAAAGCTGTCATTATGCAATTGATGTTTGGCCTCAGGACAGGCCAGAAGTGAAACAATTGCTTGCTGGGAGCCTTCTCCGAGAATGGAGTTAATTGATAACGCCCTTTTGAAAGCATTGTTTTAATCTTCACCTAAATCACAGACAGCACCTTTTGAAAGCATTGTTTTAATCTTCACCTAAATCACAGACAGCGCAAGGCTTTTCCCTGCCTGCCCTGGATTTCAGACTTGCCTTTCATTGCATCCAGAGGCGAGGCAAAGCCGGGACCACACTCTCCACACTTTTCTGCATTGAGAAGAATAGAAACAAACAGAAATTAGATGACAGTGACTTTATTTTAATCCCCTTTTTATGAAGGAACTGCTCACTGGAGTGGCTGTGCATGCTCCCACTCTATGGCAATGTCTGAGGTAAACCAGGATGCCCACATGCATCCAAGTGACCCCAGAAAGGTTTGAGGCTCTGGGCAGTCAAACAGGCCAGTGATATATTTCTAGTACAGAAAGTACAAGGCTCAGAGCTGTGTCTCTCCGCTTTGCCTCCTGGCATGTGCCTGTGGCAGAGAGCAAGGGTTGCTCAACATGTGTAGGGGCAACGCCAGGCTCGCATGGACTCAGGAGATGCTGAAAGCTCTGCAGTTCTTCTGTGAAGAGAAGGAGGAGCGGAGGCAGCAGCGAAGAAGGGCAGTATGGCCGGGCTGCCACACCAGGGGCAGAGGGATGGGAGAGGATTCTCCTGGGAGCTGAGTGGGGAGAAGGCATCCCCTCGCTGTGGGGTGAGAAGGGGGATAAGCCAAGCCCCAGGCTCTGCTCTGCAGCTCCTCCTGACCCTCTTTGGCATGGCGTCACTTTGCTGTGCTTTGGTTTGGGGACATTAATGCAAAGCTTTTGCACAGAAAGCCTGTTTCCACTCAAGATGTTCAGTGCTCAAGGCGTCAGCCTCCTTACCAGCCCCTAGCGTCATCCTGGGAGTCCCCATCGCACTGCTGTGGGTCTCCAGGGCACCTTGAAACCTGCCAGCCTCATTCTCCAAAAGACTTTAAAACTGCTGAGAAAATTGTCCTTAATGCAGTTGAACAAGAGCTTGTTAGGAAACCACCACCACAAGGACCCCTTCTCCCCATTTACGACAGCAAGCCTGAGGAGAGGGAAGAAAACCCCCAGCTAAATTGTATGATTTGGCTTTGCTGCATCAGCTTCTTATTTGTTTTTATTCTTATTTATCACTCGTGGACCTGCTCCTCCAGGGAAATGCTCCTACCTGAAGCACTGAGAAACCACTCCTCCAGCTTGCTTCTCCCTACTCCTTATATTACTCTTGGAAAAGCAGCCCCATCAAAGCCAGATTTTGCACTGCGGACACCCTGCCATGGTATACCTGACTATAGTAAGCACAGTCTGTAGAAGTTGCAGTTGAATAAATGAGAGAATAGTTAGAAGGCCTTTAATCACTAGTCTACCAAAACATTTCCTGGCACTTTTAGTAGCTTGAGAAAAGAAACCCTTTCTTGGCCAGAGAAAACACCACATTTATCCCCACGTTTCTTTTTACTTTATGCTTTCTGGGTGTCAGAGTAACAAAACCATGAGACCCAGCTCCAAATGAGTTTAGGAGAACTCTGGAGCAAAGCCCATGGCCACAAGGCACCAAGCCACCAACAGACCCAAGCCTTCTCCTCTTGAAAGCAAGCTGCAGTCAACAGAGAGATGTCTTACCTGTGCTGGAGGTTGGGTTGGATCTCACCTGCTGATGAGCAGTGGAAGGAGATGATCCCGCCTGCATTCTGCCTGCTAGGAGCAAGTCAAGAGAGAAGATGCAACTCTGTGAGGGTTCAAATATATAGGGAGCAGGACAGGGAGAAGGAGGGTTTGGAAAAAGGATACCAAGGGGAGGATCCACACACCTTGGGGTGTGGTAGGTACCGGGGTAGCCTTTAGTGTCTTACAGCAGTGGAAATGTGCAGGGAAGCTGGTTCAGTGCTTACCAGAACCTCCTCCCCTCCCATAGGGGTAGGGGACAGGGCTGTTTTTGTACTGCATAGTGCAAATATTCTTGCAGACTGGAAAAACAAGGGCTTTTAGCCATGAAGGGAAAGCAGGCTGCTCCTCTGCTCCAATTTCCTGCTAGAAGCAGTGTCTTGAGTTTCCCCATGGGGTTGAGAGGGTGCCCCTGATGAAAAATGGGCAAGCACTGCATTCCCAACCACAGAAGTAATTTTATGAAGTTGCAGATGTTAATCACAACTGAAAATGAAAAGTGAGGACTGGGTTTCTTTTAATTGGAGGATGAGTGTTTACTGTGGGATGTTAATTTGCTTGCTGGGAGGAGGGCAGAAGCAATGTAACAGTTTTCCCCATGACACATCTGACTTACTCAGAGTGCCTGCTACTGCTTCTGGCTGCAAAGTTGGGCGTCAGACGGCTTGGCTTATAAGAGCTGTGCAGTAGATGCTCAGCCTTCACAGGCACATCTTTGCTGGCAGGTTGCTGCCCTGTCCTCTCTCCAGTGTTCACCCCAGATGTAGATTCTGAAACCAGCAAGCTCAAAAAGTCAATCACTCTGCCATCAGAGACTCTCAGCCCATTGCACTTGAAGATTGCCAGCAAAAAGACCGATGGCCTTGGCTGAGTCTCTCCCACACTCACCTGCATGGGATCATCTGTTTGTATTTGATGCTCAACATGGTCTATGGAGCACACTGCAGATCCACAGTGTGGTGGTCAGCATATCCTCCTGTGTCCCACCTTGTATCTGACCAAGAAAAGCTTCTCCAGCAGGCCTCGGGGCTTAAATCCAAATGACAAGGCAAGTCTAAGCAGCACCCCAGCTTCATCTGGACCTCACATGTACCTTCCAGTCATCCTACATCGAAGTGTCTCTGCTGCAGTTGAGCAAGACTGCTATAATGGGGTTAATTCCCTTAGTGAAGAGGGGTGATGTCAGCAGTGCCTGTCCTCATGGACAGCTGTGGAAGCTGGGAAGGACTTGGTGGGTTCTGGCACCAGGGAGAAACCTATCTTCCAAATAACCACTAGAGGGAACAGACGA
>JANZLQ010000092.1:10402050-10414317 GCA_026212715.1 Elanus axillaris | reverse complement strand
AAGCTGGGAAGGACTTGGTGGGTTCTGGCACCAGGGAGAAACCTATCTTCCAAATAACCACTAGAGGGAACAGACGAAGCATCCAGCTTCAGCCACCCCAATTCACCATCTCCCCAGGTAAGGCACATTCAGCCACTGCAGATGCACTACGTTCCACATTCCTCGGGGTAACTCATGCGCAAGCGTGAGGAAAGGCCCACACTCCCTGAAACACTGAAATCAGGACCCAGGGACCTGGGAACAGGCCTTGGAGGGGACGAAGGAATTTGCTCATACCAGCAGAAACATGTCCACATCCATCCATCTTGGGCACAGCGTGGCCTGATGGTGGAACAAGTTGCTGGGTCACCTCTGCACCGTTGCCTGTTGGTCTTCATGGCCCAGCTGCAGCTCAAAGCCCGGGCTGAGTCCTTGCCTTGCTGTGTGACCACCTGCAAGTCAGAGAGGGTGGTCAGTCGACAGTGTGAGGGATGGCAGACTCTCTGATCAAGCCCATAAAGATGGCCATTCGGTAAGGGAGTTCTTCCCTGCGTTAAGGTGGATGGTACCTGGCCCCATCCCAAGGAGGGGTTTCCAGGGTGGATTTGGCACAGCTATCCCCAGCCACCTGGACCACACGTGGGCACAGGGATGTCTGCTGGCCAGACTCTCCCTCCAGCCAAGGGAGAGGAGGAGGCACCTCTACTGAGATAGAGGCTTTGCAGGGTCTGAACGCAGGTGAGGTAAGGCTCATTCCAAAGCCACCTCAATAGCACGGACATCCCCCGAGAGAGCCTTCAAACAAGGCAGCTCTGGAGGATCAGAACGGGCTGTTGCCCTCAAGAAGCACCCCAGGGATTCCTCTCACCTCCTGAAACTCAAGACCTTGTCTAATGTCGCCCTCTCTAGCCAGTGAGAAGAGGACCCCCAAGGGGGCAATTTCTCCCAGACCGCTTGGACAGTGGACATCTCATTGAAGCTATGGAACTGTTCTCCAGACGGGATTGTTTTTCTCCTGGGACCATTAAGGGGGCACAAGAGAGCTGTAGCAATATGTTTGTCCATGGGAAGTGTGAAGAAAGAAAGTGAAGATCTTTTCTTCCAAGGTAAATACGTAAAAAGCTAAAATTTCTAAGAATTCACATTAGATCCACATTTTTGCAACCTTTGGGTTTCAGGAAGATTAACAGGCACTCCTGACCAGGCAGTGAGGCAGTGTTTCTGTCTTAGGGATTTCTAAAACCCTGACCTAATAATTAACCACTGCTGAAAACAATATAGAAAGGCTTCAGTGAAATAAGACACATGAAGATCCAGCTGATGCAAAGAACAATTTTATTCTTCTTTAAAGCAGAACACAAGAGCAAACCAGTGTCAGGAAACAGGCACCTCTTTTTTGAAATAAAGCACTTCATACTCCTTCAGCTATAATGCATACCGTAGACCCAAGCACATGAGAAGCGAGCCAAGAGGGCTCTCATGCCAGGGGAAGACTATCCAGGAATGACCTGGCTGAAGAACAGTAACTCAGACAAACTGGGCACTTCACTTTCTTTTGCCTTAGTTTTCAAGGGTGAACAAGCTCTGAAGCATAACTGAGAGTCCAACACCTTGCTACCAGCCCGGGTACTAGACAGCAATAGCTAACAGGCTGGGGACATCAAGGCAGGCGTCTGGCAGGCCTGTAGCAACAAGGCAAGGCACTGTGGGTACGCAGATGTCTGCCGAAAGGCACTGTGCACACTGCACGTGTCTGTATCTGAGCAATCGCCCTGGGCTCTGCTCTGTGAATCACCCCCAGGGATTGCTTTGCACTGAAAACATGCCTGTGTCGTTGTTCACTGGCCTGAACCAAACCCTTGCAACAAGGCAGAGCTTCCATAGCTTATGTTAGCAGAAAGACTAGACTCCATCAATGAATGGGAACCCTCAGACCCAATTACCCTACGCTCTTAATGGCTGCACTACAGAAGAGAGGGAAGAAGGGAGTCTTTCACATGGTGCCTAGGCCAAGATATCAGTGGTGGAATCCCCACAAGGGAAGTGGATGTCATGGGCAAGGCAAGGCCCATTGGGTTCCTTTCCAAAATCCACCAGGAAGTTCTTGTTCACGGTCAGGCCTCCTTTCTCAGTGTCCACATCAATCTGCAGCATGACAGAGCCTTCCCTGTGAGGGGACGAGAGCACAGCTATTACAGACAAGCAAACCACAGTCCTGTTCAAGAGGTCCTGTCCTTCACCCTCCTGTTCCGTATCTGCTAGGCATGATGTGACAGGCAGGCTGGAGATCGCCTTAGTGTTGGAGATCATCGTCTGCTTTGCTAAATCAAAGCATCTCTGGTGGATACACTGGGAGATGCTGTAGCAGAGACGTGGCCTGGCTCCCAGAGATCCACAGATGGATCCACTCCACCTTTCGGACTGAAACACTTAGGCTCTCCCAAGACAATCCCTGGCACTGCAGCTCCACACAGGCAGCAGCTGCACCTTGCCCAGCCAGTGATGTTTGTGAGTCAACTCACAATGTGAAATTCAACACGAGGAAGCTGCGGGGATGGTGTTAGGAAGATCTGTCCCCTTACAATCACAAACGTGTCCTTCTAGCCCCCCCGATGAGACGCTTTTCCCATTTCTAAGAGAGGCCATGCAAAAGAGGCCCCTTGCCTCCCAAGTGTTTCTTACTTGACCAAGTTCGGGTAGAACTGTTTGTCCCATGTGCTGTATAAGGAGTTGGTGACGTACAGCCTCTTGCCATCCACGCTGAGCTGCATTTTACTAGGGCCACCATACACTCTCTTGCACTGAAGGCACAACAGACAGCAGTGATGTTACTGGCTTCTTTCTTTGAGCAGCCAAGCGCAAGCAGGAGCAGGGGAGCAGAGCAGAGAAGAGCAGAGCAGAGCAGAGCGGCTGCCTCCCCTCCCAACACAGACAAGCTACCAGATGCTGCAGACACAGGGGCACCTCCATGGAGACCTACCCCAGAAACCCTGGGCAGAGAATTAGCAGAGCAGAGCCAAAGTCCAAAGGACACCAGAGGGCAAAGAGGCCATGGAACTCACCTTGATCACCAAGGGCTCCGGCTGGCACTTCAGCTCTTCATCTCTACACACAGTCACGGGTCCATCTCTGAGGATACTGCCTCCCACAAACACCTGTAAGCGAGGCAGTGGGAGACATGTTGCCTTGTCATCTAACCACCACCAGGTCCTGCCGAGGAACCCAACAGCGCAAGCCCTTCTGCTCCAGCCTTACCTGACCCACCAGCCTGGGCTTGCAGGTTTTGGAGAGCTCATACTGGCGGATGTCTCCGTGCAGCCAGTTGCTGAGATACAGGTACTTGTCATCCATTGAGATGATGAGGTCCACTGTTAAGGCTAGGGCACAGAAACAAAAAGCTCCAGAGAAGGCAGCGTCAACAGAAAACATGCCTTGCATCGAGCCCCAGCTCGCATCTCTCCCTGACATTCTGTACATCGTGCCTCCAGCATGACCAAGAGACCTGCCCAAGTGCACAGGCTCGAGCTGGGGCAGCAGTGTCTTCCTGGGGGCATGCGCAGCCCCTCAGCCCCTCCAACAAGCCTTCTGTCGTGTTTACACAGCAAGGCTTTGGCGGTCAGCGAGTGGGCTTTGCCAGGCTGTGCAAAACAACGCTCCGGAGGAAAAAGGAAACACCATCTCAGGGCACACCCACCTGGCATCTTGGGCATAATCCATCCTGTCACATCCTTGGCCGGTATCCGAATCACCTCCTCTACTGCCCAGTTGTCTCTCTACATAAGGAACACAGGCACCGCACCATGAGCGTTCCTGGCTGATCGGGCAAGAGCACCTCACTGCACTCACACATTTGCACAGCTAGGCAAAGTTGCCTGAGGAAGGCTACCACTGCACCCAGCTACTGTGAGCAGACACAATTAGGACAGCATTGTCTGATTCCAATGGTAAGGCTGGTCTTCATCGCTCAAATTAATCCCTCAGATGTTCATCCCAGCTGGTCACAATGGGCTCCCTTTAGACTCAGTGGAAGAACAGACTCCTCTCATTCTAGCACACACATCCAAAGCAGGGTCTGGATACTGCCCTCTCCACACACCTCCTTTTTTCTCTCTGCTACCCCAGATTTCTTCTGTGTGTTTCTCAATCCCTCTATAGCTCACCACGGCCAGGTCTCCCCTGGCTGCTGACACAATACTTGCCTCGCACTTGTAGAAGCGGTAGACAATGCCACTCAGGGCACAGCTGACGTATCCCTCGGCAGCATCAGGGTTGTGGAGGAATTTAACGCTCAGGGGCAGAGAGTCCTCTCCCAGGTCAAAGCACTGGGTGAGGCTGCGGCAGGACAAGTTCCACACGCTCAGGTAGCGCCCAAAGACCCCTGAGGAAAAGGAAAACCACATCAGAAGAGGGAGGGCGACCCATGGACACTAATCCCTCCCCAAAATGCTCACAGGTAGGGACAACCATGGCAGCAATGAGCCAGAATCAGCAGAGAAACAGCAGTGATTTAGTTTAGGGGGCAGCGGGAGTAGCAGGGACCAGCCTGTCTTAAGGACAGGTGCTGCGCGTCCTGTATCTGTGCCTGTAAAATGGGCCGTTGGGGAAGAAATCTGCCTGTCTCACCAGCTCTGGCCCTTTCTCTGACAGCATTGGCACCCTCCCACCGACTCGGTGAGTTCTGGCTCGGGCTGAGCATGCACCCATATTCCCTCACCTTTCTTGAAGTCATCAGGACTGAATCCATATCCCGTACATTTTGGGACTACTCCGGCAGAGCTGACCAGAACATTGTGGCATGGCTTGTAACAGAAGTCGTATCCACTCAGGGGCTTCTCACACTCACTTTCCCAGTTCCCCTTCAGATCAAAGGTCTCTCCATCCAGGACAATAAACCCACCTGTGATACAAAAGGGGACGCAAGAAATATCACATGCTCCACTTCCAAACCAGTCAGCTTGTTCATGGAGTTATTACAGAGCAAAGTACCTTTTGCATTGCCAGATGGGTCCCCCGTGTTGGCAATCAGAATATCACCATTAGGCAGGCTGCGAGGTATATTGAGGTATCCCTTGTTGCACTTCCAGAAGACATCCACTGGCTCAATAATCTGAAAAGAGTCCACACACACACACACACACACACACACACACGTCAGCCTCCGACTGCTCAGCTCATTTCACACTCCCTGGCAGAGCCTTTGGCCATCAGAGACTTCTGAAAATCTCTGATGCTTGCTGGAGCTTTCTTTCCCAGAACTCACACTTGCTAGGGCCTGCTCCTCCTTCAAGTGGAGCACAGAAGCATCTGAGCTCCCCTCTACACAGACAACAAGAGCACAGCAACACCTAACAGCTTGTATGCCCACCTCACTATGTGGCAGGGGTGCAGGTGTGTTGTGTGACCTCCTGTTACTAGACTCTCTCTGAATGCAACAGGCACACAGAAGCAAACGCAATGATGATCAGAGCCTTCCTTGGTCTGAAAAGGAAAGAGCCGAGAGGGAAAAGTGACCCAGCTCTCTAAAATCAGGGTGGAAGAGAAGATGAAGAGAGAACCCTTCTTCCCTCTACATTATTCAAGAAGCACCAGTTCCCAACTCCTTCCCAGAAGCTTGTCTTTGAATCACCTCAGGCATACCTTACACAGCTTGGGAGCGCGGCACTGTGAACCCACATCCACCACGTAAATGCGGGAAGAAATCAAACAGGGAAGAATCAGCTTGTTCCTTTTCGTTGTGGTATTGTCAAAGCAGGTGCAGCCAGCGCTCCACCCCGAGGAATGCAGCTCATCTTTGAGGTTGGGCATGGGCAGGCGGTGGATCACCTAGGCAGTCAAGGTAGAGTTAGGGTTCGCACAGGGAGGCACGGAGAAATTGGGATGCTAATGCTCGCAGGTGCTTCTGTCTTGGTAGCCTCCATTTCACTGTAGCTGGGACTGCCTCTAGAGACTCGGGGAGAAGAACACTGCTCCTTGCACTGGCCGCTGCTCTTTGTTAGGCTACTCTGTGCAGCTGAGAAATGTGGAGATTCTTTCAAGAATTCCTCACCCCATGCCACTAAAATTCAGAAAATCATGTATATGAAGAAATTATGATTATCATCTTGACAAAACTGACGCATTGCTCTGCAAACTCCTCCTAAGAGCGGAGTTAAAAATGTGTTAAACACTTTCAGAAGCCTGTATTGGGTTTAAAGTGCATTTTCTTCTAAACTCTTGCAGTAACAGACAAATCAGGTCATATATACACCCTTGACGTAGATAATGTGTCTTTGCAGCCATTGGAGACAGGTAAACTCCGATTTCCCATTTAGGATGACAGCAGACAAGTTGGTACAGTGCATAACAGAACACCTCTGACATTGCAGCACAGTAGAAAATTGCTGAACTCTGCAAAAGTGCTGGATACCCTAAACCACCTGGGTCACTGGAGACCATTTTCCATGCTGAGCAGCAACTGACAGGGTGATTCAGAGCATGTGCTCAAAAGCTCACTAGCAGCACCAAGATTCTCTGGAAGTGAGTTGGGAAGTGAGTCAGAGCTGACTTGTCCCTGGGACACAGAGACAGAAGTGATTCAAACAGAGCCCAGCACAGAGGCGACAGTGGAAAAGAGTAAATGTCATGACACACAGAGCCAGCAGCTGGTCACCAGCCCAATAAAAACACAGTCAAGACACAGGTACCTGGCAATAATGTGGAGATCTGGGGTTGAGATCGATGGTGGCCAGGAAGTCAGGTTGGTCGATGCATGTTTCCCTGTAGGTACAGGTCACATAGGCAACCTCCTCTCTAGGAGCTGGGTATATAGAAAGCTTCCATTAAAACACGCCATAAACCAGCCAGAAAGGAAAAGAAAAGCTTGAACAGACTCTCAGATAGGACTGAACTTATTTTTCTGGATGCTACAACCTTCCTTCTTGGTCACTGTCAGCTCTCCAACCCTGCTTCCATTACTGAGCCAGAGGTAAGAGAACAAAGGTGGATCTCCATATAGTTACAGCCTTCTCCCTTTGGGGGAAAGGACTTCATAAAACACACAGTTAATGGTGGTCTCCACTAACACGGAGCTCTTTCCCAAACACCACCCACTCCAAAACACACTCAAGAGGACTTGCCTTTCAGAACATCTGGGCAGGTGGGGTACTCGTAGCACTGAACTCTGCATCTGTCTGATTTGAGAAGAAGAGAAGAATAAAATGAGAAATGTCCACGTCCTAAAAGGTGCCTATTCAGAAGACTCTGTCCTACCCAATGGACTTTCTCTCTCCCCCGCTGTCAATGAGGACCTCTGTGACCAGCATCTAGTGTTGTTATGGCACTGACAAATCACAGATGCAGGAGAGGAGTCCTCCCTCAGGTGCCACCTGGTGTATCATGGATCAAACCACTGCTCGGTTCCCTTCTGCATCCTCTGAGCACCTCACTGATCGCTTCCCCATCAGCAGTGAAAGAGAGAGCTTACACAGAGAACCACGTCAGTACTGAAGGTCTAGCCCGGAAAATAAGTCTAGTTTCTTGTCTCCCTGACGATTCCCCAGCAGAAGGGGAGGCTCCCCTCAGCATGGATGCTACAGCCACATGCAAGTAGCTTTTCAAGGCAAAAAGAAGCCCCCTGGAAGCAGAATGGTACTGAGACAAAAGCAGCCTCTGGCACCAGTCGGACAACACGCCAAACTTCAGTCCCACCCTTCTCCTTCCTGCAGCGCTGCAGAGGAACAAACCTACCAGTCCACAAATGGGTTGGTTTCAAGGTGGGATGTCTGCAGCCTCCAGGCAGTGGCTGCAGCCAGATCCAGGATGGGGCTACAAGGCTTGGAGCTGCTGTGGGCTGTGGGGAGGCTGCAGAGTATCTCTTACCCATGCTGAAGGCCTTCTGGTTCACTCTCCTCAAGAGCAGTGGTGCTGGAACTGGAGGTGCAGCTTGCTGCCTGCCTCGCTGGAGTGGGCTGTGTTGTGCCAAGGCTGCTCCGAGGGGGCCTTATATACAAGGCAACAGGGTGGGGGGAGAAAGCAAGCTGCCAAGGGAGGAGCCATCACTCCCAAGCATTTGGGAGGTGCCAGACCAGCGCTGCAGCTTGTTTCCGCCTTGCTAACCACCAATCTAGAGGAAAAATCTGCTGGTCCATGCAGGTCTCTTCCTTAAACACAACCTCCCGTATCTGATCCCGGGGCTCTGGCGATTTCCAATGACTTCTTCAGGCTCTGGAGGCCTCCATGTCCCAGCTGAGAAACAAGCTAATTAAAGCCATCCCCCATACTCAGGCTCCTGCCATACAAATGTGCAGTGGCTGCAAATTCCACACGAGGGATGAGAAGTCCAGCTAGATAATCGGCCCCACCAGCAGCCTCCTGGAAATTACAAGGTTTCAACATGCGGAGGCCACCCAAGGCACCTCTGAAACCTGGACCCTGACAGAAGGCACGTCTCTGTCTGAGGGCTGAGCTGAAGGCCTCATGAGCTCCCCGGAGTCAACTCAGAAAGCCAGGCCCAGAGGTGCCTCTACCCACAAAGAAGACTTTGGGAGTTCCTAAGGACTGCAAACTGGGATACAGCACTCAGAGGAGGCAGGGGCCTCCAACAGTACTGGCATCAGAAGAGACTTGAGGAGCTGCTGATGGCTCCCAAACAGCTAGAAAACACATCAGGCTAGGAATGGGTGCCTCAGGAAAAGCAATCTGTGCCCTTGTTGATCTTGTTGATGCAGCGCCTGCAAGATCAAGACATGCCCGCTGCCTCTCAGGCTTGCATCTCCACGTGGGGAAGTCAGCCCACCTGTAGAAAACAGGAACCTTTAGGATTCAGGGCAACTCAGCACCATGAAACAGTGCCTGAGCAGTAGCTACTTACTCTCCCCACCAGTCTGCTCACCGAACACCCAAAGCCCCATGGCAGCCACTAACGCTGCAAAGTGCCTGGCACTAGTGTGGTTGAATTACATACAAACTAGACTAAACTGTCACAAAACATCCATGGGAACAGCAGTGGCCTCCATTAAAGGGATTGAGGTATTGGAGAGAAGAATTTTGGAAGAAGGGTCCCCTCCTGAGATCACCCGGAGCCTGGCTGCCACCAGCTGCCAAACTAAAGCAGGAGGAAAACACCAAGCTCCATGGAACGTGCACAAGCATCGTATCTTGTGGAAGAACTCCTCAATCAGTGGGCAAATTACACAGGATAAGTAAATGCTCCACGTAGGAATGCAGAAACATCTGACAGCGCCATTAAAGGAGCCCTCGGGAGATCTCCACCAGAAGAGATAGCCTGTCTCACTAGGGCTGTAATTAATGGCTCTCTGGTTCCAGAACAGCACTTTAAACAAGTGACAGGTGGACAGAGGAGCAGCCTGGCACCTGGCAACAGTGCCCAGCTTTAAGAAGTTTCTCAAACAATTAGTGCACTATCCAGAGGTAGGTGCTTGTTTCAGGCAGTAGAAAAGGAAAAAAAATGGAGGCTCATTTTCACTCCTTCCACAAAGAGTGGAAATTCTAATTTCCAGGCTGGCACAATGTATGGCCCAAACATATGCTCCAGGCAATTGTGGACCAGAGGATGCTGCCCAGTGAAGGACACAGAGGCCTGATCGGAGGAGGTAGCCGCAGCTCTGATCCAGCAATGAGAAATAGAAGTCCAGCAGCTGAGACAGGCAAAAGGCAGAGCAGAAAGCAGCATGCACTAGCCTGAGCTGAGCTAGAGGCTGAAAGGCCAGCAGGGATCTTGGGGAAATGAGGGACTGGCTGGCATTTCCCTAACGTAACAGAAGGAAGCCCTCAGTCCATGAGCAGCTCCACAGTCAGAGCTAGCCATCCTCCTCAGAGCAACTCAAACCGGCCCTTCTCTCTCCTCTGTTTGACTGCACAGAGCTCACCATTGCTCACCCATGCTGCTCTGAGCTTGGTAGAACTGCCCATCTTTCCCCAGTCAAAACCAAGAGAGGTTCAGGCATTGTACCTCACTTGCTGCCGTCCTTATTTGCCTGGCGGGCAGGAAGCACAACCAGGCCCAAAGACATGACAGAAGCTCCTGCTCCATCAGAGGCAATTTCAGGCACTTGGCTGATGCCTCTTTGCATGCTTCTGCTGTCACGATGTGCATGTCTCACTGCGCCTTCTTCTTGCACCTGCACACCTGCTAATTAAAAAGTTCATTAGTCTTCCACTCATTAACAAAGTTTGCTGGTCATCCTATTTGGCTTTCCTTGGTGACGTCTTTGGCATCCCTCACAAAACCAAGCTGTGGGGTGTAGAGTTTTCTAATTAAAACTGATAGTAGGAAGGATAAGAGCAAGCTCAGCAACACCAACAAGCAAGCAGGCAATGGTTAGCGGAGAACACAATCAGTGTGATCTGCTCTCGGCCCAAGAAAAGCTCCCTGTGGCAGGCAGAGATGGGAAGCCATGACATGGCAAAGCAATCAGGGGCTTCACTGGACAGCCCACACTCAGGTGGCAACTACTCCCCTCCTCCTGACCATCTCTTCCAACCCTGATAGGGAAGAACATGCTATAATTCCGGTAATGGGCAAGACAAGGTGATGCAACCTGGTGCAGACTGGCACAGTGCACTAAATGTGTTGGGAGAAGACCTTGCTTCACCAGGAACACCAAGTCTGCTCTAAACACCCAAGGAAAACCTGCCCCGACCATGGGAGCAGTCTCCAACCTTCCCCTTGTTCTCCAGGAAGGACGTTCTCTCACTTCCCACCTCACCCTGCCATAAAACCCTGGAGGTGCTCTAGGACGCCTAAGTGTTGCTCATTGTCTTGCATTCTTAAATCCCCCTGTCCTATACTTTTGTCCTGGCCTCCATACTCTCTTTACAGCTTTCTGCCACACTCAGACAAGTCAGCAAGGAAGGCACTAAGCACCATGAGAGCAGCAGAGTTTGGAAAGACTGTAGCCAGTGCCAGTGCCCCAGCAAAAAATGCCAGCAGAGGTACATTGTCCTAGACCTTCCCAGGCTCCACATCGGCCAAGGGTTTTGCTCTGTTCCAGTCCATTCCCCTCTTCAGGAACAGAAGGAAAACCACACCATCCAACCCTTGAAGATGTTGTGAAACAGCTTTGCTGCCCAGCTGTAAATTCATGGCACGGGCAAACACCGGGCAAAAGCAGCTGAGCTCACCTCTTGCCAGGGCAGAGGGGAGAGCAGAAAGGAGCAGGACAGTGAGATTCCTGGCAGACAACCTGCTGCCGGCTGCGGATTCCCAGCGGAGCAGCATGAAGTCAACGGCAGGTGGCACAGCTCACTGCATATAGGCAGTAGCAAGACACAAACGGTTGTGGGGGCAGAACAGAAGAGTCAAACAAAGGCATGCGAGAGGGAAAGAAAGAGTGCTCAAAACTTTGGTACAAGTGGTACGCAAACAGCCTGAAGCGCAGAGGCACATCTAAGACAAAAGGCAAATGTTTTTAAAAGCAAGCAGACTGTGCAAAGCTCAGATCCAACACCCTGGATCTATCGATCCCCTCACCAAGCAGAGACAAACCAAATGTCACAGGGCTACTGGACTCACACCCAGGACACGGACACGTGGTGCCCTTCAGCATGTCACTTCAAAACACATTTCCATGTGCAGGCTACCAGGTTTGCTGGAAGGAACATCAGCATAGCACAATAGGTGCCTTCTCCCTCAGGGCACCTCTCTGCCTTTTCTGCACTACTATTTCAGCCACCCCTTCCCCTCTGAATGAGTGGTTTGCTGTTGGAGCAGGAGTCATAGGGGAGGGCACAGAAAGGTCTGGCCAGAAGCACGGCAGCAGTGGCATCACCCCTCCCCACTGCAGCCCACAGCTACAACCGGACAAACCCATCTGAAACCCACATCCTCAGGTTGTGATTTCAGACACCATGTAATGAGAAGTGACTTCAGGCTGCCGCTGAAGGGCCCTGCCATGTGCAGCCACAGGGAGATGGACAGTGAGTCACTTTTCTGGCAGTGCAGTTTTCTGCCGGATCAGCTCCTCCGACCGACTCCTCCCACAACCGCACAATCGCTCCATCTGACACGAGAGGAGTGGCAGCACCACGAAGCTGGGGAGGACGGACAAGCAGGACCTGCTTTTTCTCCTCTTCCATGCCTCTACCTAAAGACAGGCATTGGCAACTTTCCTTAAAAGTCCCTACGAGCACTGCAAATCAGACTCCAACCTTGCAACAACTGAAAACAACAACGGTTGACTTTCGTCCGGTGATGGAGAAAGAAATGCAAACCAGGAATACATATACTGAGCAGTTTACCTAAACATTTCAGGCTCCACTCCAAGGACTCATTTTTACACTTCTCTGTAT
>JANZLQ010000092.1:10371782-10399101 GCA_026212715.1 Elanus axillaris | reverse complement strand
CAGAGAAACCGCAAGAGGGGATGGACTCATTGCGTATGCTATCCAATCATTAAATGACTAGTAGGAATAATTAAGTGCAGCATTATATAAGCGTGCTTGTATTATCAATAAATTGAAGTATGCTTTATCGCTCATATTGGGTTGGCTGCATTTCTTCCTCCGCCTTCTCAGGCCCGAACCTATGTCGGGGATCCTCCCCGCAGTTAACTTTCTGAAATGATCTTACATTTTATGTTCTTTGAAATAGAAAAATCCTGAAATGCTAAAAAGAAAAAAATGCAAAGCTCCACCTGACTTGAAGAACAATTTTATTGTTGATTTTTTGTAACATCAGTGCACAAATGTTAAATTATAACCCAGCTCCAGAAACATGTGGCTTCAGATCAGATATGCATTATTTTTATGCTATGTCTGCTGTAAAGCACCGATTACTTTATGAGCAAATAAAATAAAAGCTTTCCAGGGACAGGACACTCATGGTCTGGGGCAAACCCATGGAATGTATCCTTCTTAGGGAGTTATTTAGGAGCAGCTTCTCCACCAACAAACAGTGGCAAGGCAAACTGGCAAAGCGTGGCAAGACAAAGTAGCATCAAACAAGGCAAAGAGTCTGTAAAAGATGGGTGACCTCAGCCCTGAAACTGACAGTCAACAGTGATTACACAGGACCTTATAAAAGGGGAAGGAGTAGAGAAAATGAGATGTATATCATGTTTCAGAGAGATTCACTTGGCTGCCTCAGAATGAGAGGAAAGTGGAACTTCTGTGGCTCACCCTAATGGAAGTCTAAATTTAGACAGTGGATAAAGTTCCAGCTGACATGATTCACTTATATAAAAGGGGTGTAGAGAGAAGAGAGAGGGAGAAAGTGAAAAAAACAACAGGAAGAAAAAAAAAACAAAAAACAAACCAGCTCCAGACAACAATTACATCCAGATATCAGAGGTATTGTCACCACCAGGGTAACGAATCTCATGAGCTAGGACAGGCCCATCAGGTTCCTTCCCAAAATCCACTAGGAAGTTTTTATTCACTTTCAATCCACCTCTTTCAGTATCCACATCAATCTGCAGCATAACAGAGCCTTCCCTGAAAAAGGCACAAGAAAACAGAAATTGGGAAAAGGATTCATATTTGTTACTCTTCTCTTCCATATTTGGGCAGGATTTGTTTTTGTTTAAAATGAAAATAATCCCAGATCCCAATTGTTCCTTAGTAGGTCTCAAAAGTGAGTTTACAGTGCCTCAGTGAAACCTGCAACCTCAAATTAGCAATGAATGAGTGAAAATTAATAGCTGTTGTTTCTTATAAAGGAATAGGCAAGCTGCACTATGCCCTCCTGTGGCTATCTGGAACATCATCTCCTTTCTTTAAATCCAAAAAATACAAAGTCATGCTGATACACTCAAAGGCAGTTTGGAAGTACTATGGATTCCAGGAGGCTAGGTCACGTTCACTGGTTTCTTCCCATTCTCATCTACTTCCAAATAGACCATGATTTCAACAAATAGTGTGTACAGGACCCAGCTTTTGTGTGCCTGTTGAGCAGGGATGGATTGTGGCTAGTGGGTAAAACATCTATAGGTTGGTAGGCTGTGTATAAAAAGTTACTGGATTCAGTCTCCCTGTGTGGGAACTTTGTGCTGTATACCAGCTGGTATATGCATATCACCATTTAAGAAAGAAATCTTGAACATGGGCTTGTACAGTCATCCTCATTTACCAAAGTTTTCTTACTTGACAAGATCGGGGTAGAACTGCTTGTCCCATCCACTGTACAGAGAGCTGGTGACGTACAATCTCTTCCCATCCAAACTAAGCTGAATCATCTGAGGTCCACCTGGCACCGTCTTCCCCTAAAATTATAATAGAGAACAAGGTGCTCAAGATGAGCTGCCACAGAGGTTGAACAAAGGAAATGCAACAGCAAGGAGAAACAAAACAGTGCAGCAGTTCTGCTACTCAGAGGACCATCCGGCGTGCTGCAATTCTTGACACAGGAGCACCAAATCCCCTACTTTGGAGACAGAACAGTTTTTATTGGAAGTCTTATTCCTTACTAACTGGGAGCCTCGAAGCCATTTTGGATGAGTTCTGCTTAATTCACATAACTAGTAATATAAGAAAGTAAGGGCTGAAGGGTTCAGGATGCTGTACTTGGATGGAAGTGTCAAAACTCAAGCAAGAGGTGGATGGCAAAACACAGTTGCAAATAAGAACATGTCTATACTGCAGCTAGGTCACAATCTGCACTATGAAGAAAAGGAGCATGTGGAACTTCTTGAAACTGCCTTTTGTGGCCAACAGATCTTAGTCATAACCATATTCAGTTCTTGCACATCTTGAGACCTTCCATAGGTAGCTGCCTTGACAGTAATAATATTAATGCACATTGATAATGACCAGAGACAATTAATACTCTTTCATTTTTCTATCATGATGCCAGGTGCCATCAAACTCTTCACACATGTACACTCCCCACACACACACACTGCAGAATGAGCCGGTTTAGTGCTTCAACTATCAGCTGTTGAAAGATTCTCAGAAGCCATGATGGCAGTGTGATGAATGCACACTGCATCAGCTTTACAGTAGCTAGCTAACAACAGCAGGGAAGATGTAATTACACAGGCTTCAGTACAGCTGAACAGCTTGTCCAATTCCACCAGGGACCCAGAACACTTACCAGGATTTACTAGCTCCAGCCCATGCTGAAATGTGATACCTGCCCAGGCTGTCAGCCAAGATACAAACTAGCTCAGATGTGGCTTTATATGTTGTACATTTGACTGAGGTGTAGGGATATTTTAAAATGGATTACAATCAAAGCACTGACAATGTGCACGTTAGGAAAACTTACTTTGATCACAAATGGCTCTGGCTGACACTGCAATTCCTTGTCTTCCACTACAGTAACAGGCCCCCCTTTTGTGATGCTGCCTCCCAGAAACACCTGTAACCAAGGGAATGTGTGAGAATAGGCGTTGACTATCAAAGGAACATGAAAGCAATATAGTGACAATTCTGAAGCAAAAGTAAATTGTTAATTTCTCCTTTTAAAAAAAGGAAGGAATAAACAGACTATACTGCCCTTGTACATGACAGCTTTTCTGATGCTGGCTTACCTGTCCCACTAGCTTGGGTTTGTGGGTGTTGGAGATATCGTACTGGCGGATGTCTCCATGCAGCCAGTTGCTGAAATACAGGAACCTGTCATCCAGCGAGATGAGGATATCAGTAATAAGACCTTCAAGAAAATATTCAGTAGAAGAGTCAGGAAATGGACAGGACCAGCACAAACAAGACCACAAACAAGGCCTATTATCTTTCCAAATTCTAGTCATAGTAGCCTCAGAAAAATATGTTAAGATATGGGTTGAACAAACACAATCATCCTTGGAAACCCAGTGCCTACTCAAAGGAGGTACAGGCTGTACCAGCATTCCCAGGACCATTCCTGAATACAGTGAGCTCATGCTGAAAGACCCAAACTCAGGTATTTTTCTAGAGAAACTGACCTCAAGCATTGAGCAGCATGGGAGCAGAGGTCTGCCAATCTTCTATTTGGCGGCTCATAAGAAATTTGGTTACATCAGAAGTGTTACACAAATAACCCAAACAGAAATTTAGTATTTTACAAGGGAAGTGTTTGCCATTTAAGGATAAGATTCTGCAAAAAGCTACACTGTACCAGTGAACTGAAGAGGACAACACCCCATTTCTTTTCCAAATATGCTCACACTAACCAGGCATGTCAGGGAGAAGCCATCCTTGCACCTTCTTGCTGGGTACTTGAATCACCTTCTCTGCGGCCCAGTCTCCTTTCTGCAGAAGGCACAGGAGAGAACACAGCATTATTATTGCCTTGACATTAGCCAAGAGGGCTCAGCTATGCATGACAGAGGGAGGAGAAGCAAATAGTGCTATTTATTTAACAGGTCCTGTACAGAGGTGATATGCACACTGCAAATAAGTGTTACCAAGGGGTGAGGATGGTAACTATACTGCCAGAGAGAATGTTAATGATTATAGGAGGCAACAACCTCTCAAATAGATTGGTGTAACAGTAGCAGAACTAAAGACTGCTAATCTCCTACAGCTTGGTGTCCTATCTGTCTCCAGCTCGCCCTCTAAAATGGCAATAGCTCTACACCCCTGTCCATATCCCCATCACTTTCCCTCCCTCCCTCCTCTACCTTCAGGTCTTCCCTGTGCTTCTGAGGCTGAGCAGTAGGCAGCACACATTGACACTGGTGACAAGTTTCACATGTTCTGATTAGCTGTCCAATGGATACATGTTTGTTGACCAGCTTGCAGGCCAGAAAGCAAGCCATTGAGCTAATGCTGCAGCCCTCTCCTCAGTGCAAGTGTTCATTAGATTGTCTCGTGTTCAAGTGATCACTAATGTTCCTATCATTGGCAAGACCTTCCCCTCTTTGAGACTTTCACAATTCATTAAGTGTGATTAAATTGATCAACAAGTTACTGTGGAGGGCAGGAGAGCTGGAAGTGGGGCTGACAGACCAGCACCATGACCTCTTAAGCTTTGCTGCCTTTCAAGATCAGGCTGCCAAAGATTTGCATGCTGGACATCAGCAATAGGGCTGCAGAGATACTCAAAATGCCTACCAACTGGAATTGCTCAAAGATGAGGGACTATGTGGTAGCTTCAGAAAGCCATGGCATTGGCTTGTATGCATGCTGTCATTAGAAGGTTTGCTCTCTGACACAATGTTAGAGCTTGGCTAGAATTAGACTGGAATTAGGAGCCTTTTTATTTTTAATCCAAATTCTACTACTTCCTAAGTGATTGGTGGATTTCTGAAACAACTAGGTTTGAGTTTCTGTGTTTGCCACAGCTTTCATTACATACCTCTGTCTTGTAGAACCGATGCACTGCACCACTCAGAGCACATCCAACAAACCCTTCTGCAGCATCCGGATTGTGGAGAAATCGAATTTCCAAAGGTATGGAGCCCTTCCCTAAGTCAATTGCCTGAATGTAGGTGTGAGTGCTCCAGTCCCACACATTAATGCGGCAGCCATAATGCCCTAATGGATCAGACCGGACAAAAATAAGCACAGAAGATATTATTTTAACAAAGAATCACTTCTACTTTTGAGAATTTAAACAAATGTTCCCTCACCTCTCTCTACATCAGCTGGGTTAAATCCATCTGCCAAGGCTTTTGGGGCTCCCCATTCAGTGCTCATCAGGACATTGTGTCGCGGCTGATACCAGAAGTCATAACCCAGGGGGGGTACCTTTTCCCCATTCTCCCAATTTCCTTTCACTTCAAAGGTCTCTCCATCCAGCAAAATAAAGCCACCTGATATAAAAAAAACAAAGAAAATTGTTTGAAGACATTCATACAGATCCACACCTTTAAATAAGATAAATAATATATTAATACTTAAATGCCTATTTTGTAAACACACTGTAAAATGCAACCTTATGCTTAAGGAAAATTTTGTGATTCTGTTGGTTTTGCTTTTGTGGACTAAAGCAAATGAAAGCTGGATTTTAAAAGAACTTTATCACACTGTAATGAATTTTTTAAGCTTCAGTTTGCTCTATTTCTACTAAAGTCATTCCAATAAATCTGTTAGCCCTCCTAGAGTGCATTTCAATTAAGGGATATCTTAGAGAACATCCTGGAGGAGTTCCGTTTTAATTTGCTTGCCACCAGTATCCTTGAATTATGTACTAATATGCATCTATTCAAGCACATGTTTGCCCACAATCCAGAAGAGAAAAACCCTGTGAAAAGGAGCAGGGTTCACCACTTACCATCTGAAGTATATTTCTTCTAGTAGCTAGTATTTCTCTTTAGATGTCAGGTGTTTTACATCTGAACAGGTAACAAAATTTATACACAAGAATCCTTCAAAAGTTTTAAATAGGAAACACAATCTAGAATAGCTTGAAAGGCTTAATCTTCATTAGACAATGAGATAAAGAGGATTTAGGTTTGCAATACTATCTTTCATTCACAAGTCACAAACACAGAGCTGGTACAGATTATGTTCAAAAGCAGTTCTTCCTTGCTCTGTGCTGAAGGGACCCAAGTGAAATGTTAATAGGTTTGTTGCTCATATTATAACCACTACAGTTGGTCGTCTTTAGTCCTATGTGAAAGACTGAGACACGGAAGCTGAACTCATCAACAGTCCCACAGATGTTCCTCCACATCAAGTCTGAATTGTTATGGCACAGCAATGACCATACAGTCTACCTGAAGTATTTATTCTATAACTAAATAAACAACTGCTGGAATGGTTATGTGCACAAAAGAACTGTAAACTCTTAAAAGTTCTTCTAGCTTTACAGCCTGTAATTTGGAAGCATGATACTTCTATACCACAAATACTTTTCTAGAGTGATGAAGGGGATTAATACCTTTTCCATTGCCAGAAGGGTCTCCCAAACAGCTGATTAAGATGTCACCATTGCCCAGACAGTGAGAGGTGTGAGGATTAGCCACGTTACCCTTCCAGAATAAATCCACTGGCTCAACAATCTAAAATGAGTACACACATAGTCATAGTCATGTTCACTGAGATCACAACAGAATACCAGTTCCACCCCTAAGAGTTTAAGTCTCAAAGAGTAAGGAAGGAGTGGGAATGGCATATGTGTGAGGGGTATCTTTTCTTTTGCTATTTTGGTTTTTGAGTACCTGCCACCTCCTGCTTTCTACTCTGCCCAGTAATACAGTACCATTCATGACATTTATTTGTTCTTCTCAAAAATATAAACAGCAAGAGTTGAATGGTTAGAATCAGTCTAATTTGCGCATCAGTGAGATGTTGACATCTGCCTTTGTTTTAATTACTATCAATGGCAGAAACACCACTCGTGCAATATTCAGGCATCAGGTCTCACTGGAGTACTTGCAGTTCAGAGGGGAAAAAGAAAATCTTTGAGGCTTGCCAGAGACTCAGTTTAAAACAAAATTCACTGTACAAGAAGAGACCTTTGGGGGTTTTATTCCACTGCATTAATAGTTAAAGGCTGGCAAGGTTCTACAGAACTCAAAACTGAAAGACTATGAATGAGCGTATTTGCAGGCAGGTGGGGTGGGACAAAAGACCACTTAAAAGTTTCCTTACATTCCACATTATGACCTGTCTTTAAAATATGTTTTTCATAACTAAATTTGTCTCTGCTAAACCTGGAACTCTGTACTGAAGTTTCACACATTGCTGTAGGATTCATCTGACCAAGTATAGATGCTGACAGTGTATGTATTTCCATCTAAGTTAATCCTCTATGCTTACTTTATAGTCAATGAAAAGAAAAGAACACTCTTAAGACACAATTCCTTTACCCTAAAACAGTTTTCTAAATGAGGATAGACAAATCTGACTCCAGCAATGTCTTTTTTTTTTTTATTTATTTACTGTAAAGAGAATCTAAACAGTTACAACATGTAAAAGTGTAAGTCCATATCCAAACCTCTAGCTATGCCAACATCTGTATCTCTGCCAAATGAATTCTACTGCAGTGGAAGTTTTATTTTGGGAAAATTTCAACTGTTTCCATGAACAAGAGATTTTAAAAAATGTTCATTTCCCCATATTAAAACATTTTCTTTTTTTTTTTTTTTCTTTAAAAAAAATCTACATATCACATGTTTAGGAACCAAAGATTACAAATCAAGGAGGTGTCTTTTATGGAAGAGATCTGGACTTGCTCAGTGAAAATCCAATCAAATTCGAACTCATCTCTGAAAAACATACAATCTACATAATGCTCAGCTGAATGTGTCATGTAGGAGTTTGCCTTGTGATCTTGTAGTCAAAAAGAATAATATAGTGTGCAACCACTTCAAATGAAATTCATATTGCAGAGGCAGGTTCTTCTAATTTTTCAGTGTTTGACACCACATTTACTCATATTTCTTCATTGCAAGATTTTTTTTGTGTGTAGTTTATCAATAAATTGTAAGAGTTTCAAAAGTCCCACAAGTTCCTAATGTTTTGCAAAAGTTTCCATAACTGTTCCGGCTTTCCTATTCTAATTTGAAGTTGGAATCCATAAAATCACTCTCTTCATCAAAATATAAGCAACAAAACCCCAGCTTAAAGTCATCTAAATATACCTTATGGATTCTAGGAGCTCGCAAGTCTGTTCCTACATCCACCACATAAATCCGAGAAGAGATCAGACTTGGTAGAATCAGACGATTTCTTCTCTTTGTGGCATCCCCAAAGCAGCTGCTACAGGCATTCCACCCTGAATGATGGAGCTCATCCTTAAGATTCGGCATGGGCAGGCGATGGATCACCTACAAAGTCAGAGACAAACTTAAGATTCAGTCTGGTATAGTTTTTCCCCTAGGCAAAGAAATGGGTCTTTATGTCAGAGTATGAATTAATAAAGAGCAGAAGGAAACTGCTATTTGTTATTCAGGAAGCAGATTCAGCCTGAGATGTGCAGAGCTGAAGCTGTAGAGTGGGAGAAGAAAGTTGGACATCATGATTGCATAGCATTTGTTAAATGTTGTATGCTATTAAATTAATCCAAATCTTTAAAAGATTCTATCTAATTAAGGAGACATGCAAAAATGATATGAAAAAAAAAAGAAAAAAATCACTCGTCCATGTGCTGCAAGTCCCTGATTTTACAAGATTTACCTGATTAAACTGGGGCTGACTCTCGCAAACTGACATGTTCATTTGCACTCTTGCTTCTGATTTTTACTTTTCCACTGTATAACTAAGAAAAGTTGAAAGATTACATCTAAGTTTTGTCAAAGTTTTAGGAGACTTGTTTCCTCCACTTCTCCTTAATAAAACCCTAAGTAGTAGCTATAAAAAAAGAAAAAGAGCAAAATACGAAAATCTTTGTTGTCAAAGCAGATTCACTGGTCCTTAAACACATGGAGACCAGAGTCCAAAGTATCTTCAGTAATTTGAGTCATACAAGCACTGCATGTTTAAATGCAGTTTAGTGTACACTACTTGCAGTAATAAACTGAGCTTAAGGACAGTCTTACAAATATTTTGGATCTGGTATATTGGCAGCTACCTACCCATAGCTTTCCATTTATGAAGTAAATGGATTAGATTTATAATGCCTAATGTGTAGAATTTCCCAGGATATCAGACATCCTACATTACAAACTCTGTCTATGCTACTGACACACCCTGAGGAAATATCACCTTCTAGAGCTTAATACTCATGCTCAGTATAAATCAAGAATAGTGTTACAAAAAGAACTATCAAAATACTAAGCACGAAAATGCCCTGAAAGTATCTTGAGACTAACAAGATAAATGTTAGCTTTGAGTAACCTAGTAAGAAAAACAGCGGAGGATTTGACTGGTTCTCAACACAAATATCTACTTGAAAATTATTATGTGAACCCAGATATTCACCACCCTAGAAAGTGGAGCACCAGAGCCATTCTATGCACAGGAGTACCTGACAATAATGTGGAGATTTGGGGTCAACATCCACAGTGGCCAGGTAGTCTGGTTTCTCTATCCCAGTATTTCTGTAGATACAAGGCAGATACACAATCTCTTCCCGGGGACCTTTCAAGGTAGAAGTCTTGTTAAATGCATCAAAAGAAACCATTTTTACAGAAAGCTGTGGTTAACTTTAAGAGAATCTTCTCTGGATTTAATCTCTCTGTCTGTAAATTGTGATTCTTCCTAGGAAGTGGAATCGCGGTATTTCCGTTTTATGGGCAAGCACTACATAGTAGTATATAGTTTGAGGAGCCAGAAATCACCAGGAAAAAGTGCTTATTCAGCTGTGGGGCCTTTCCACTCCCTTGCCGTCCTAATGTAAGAGGGCCTGGGAATGCAATTATTTTCCTGAAAAAGGACAGTGCTGGAGACCACCTTCCCACCAGCAAAGCCATGTCAAGCCTCTCCTTTCCCCAGTTACACAAGTGATGACTCCCTGCTGCCAGGGCCCAGATTCCAGTCTACCTATGCCAAAGGCCTGCTTATTACAATCTATAAAATTGAGGCTTTTAAAATATATCAAAGGAGTCAAGGTGAAGTTCTGACACTATTAAAAGCTACAGCAAAATGCCTCAAGGGCTTTAGTGAGGTTCAGGATTTAGCCAGACACTGCTGGGAAGAACAGAACATAACTTTTGTGCAGCTACAAGTGGATGAGAAGCTTGCCATTAAACCATGTCACACAGAATACCCTACAGTCCTTTCTCCTATTTTCCCCTTCTTCTGTCCTAGACAGTCATTTGTTTTTATGAAAGAGTCTAAGGGCAGTCTATAAACGCCTCCATCCAAAACCACCAAGGAAACTTTTTTTTTAGATGAAACACTTGCTCACAATATTCTTAAAGCAAAGCTCTATTTTGCAGCATAGGAAACCAGAACTGTTCATTGCGTGTTAGCATCCTATAGCCATGCACACATCTAAACCCAGACCCACTTTGTTTTAGTGCTATGATTTAGTGAACTCATGGTAACAGAGCCTGCATGCTGTGCCCAGAGTTGGGTGCAAAATGAAATAAAATCCCTTCCGATATTTAAAGTCTCCTTGGTCTTGCTAATTAATGAGCCACTCTGGAAGTCATCAACCTAGTCTTTGCCTAATTTGAAAACAATTCCTTTACTGATGGCCTGGATTTAGAAAAGATGTTGCAGTACTTGCCTCTCATGGCATCCAGAGGAGTTGCATATCCTGGACCACATGCTCTGCATTTTGCTGATTGGATTAAAAAAAAGAAGTTCTTTTAATCTCCAAATTATTTTTAAGCATGCCTCTAAGAGGAAATTGGCTTTGCATTCAGAGATTGACAAATCTTAGATCCAATTTTTACATTGCCAAACACCTGTAAGTCTCACTGTTTCCAGTTACTGCTGAAGTTACTTGATTTTCTGAAAACATATACAGTATGACAATCCGTGCTCAAAAATAATGGGAAATTTGAGCCTTCATTTCAAGGAGTTCAGCTTCACAATTTTAAAGCACATTTATATATGACAAGGGCCTGGGATTTAAGAAAATTGTGTTAAATGTTTTACAGAGAGCTGCTGAATCATTGCCAGATGAGTAAGTAGACAGATTGCCCAATTTGAACAACCCATTTTATTATTACTGGAAAGCCTCCAGTCTTTCTCTGCATATAAATGCTGAAGAAGTGGTTATTTTTTAAGGATTTACAGCCTGGGTAAGAGGTGATACTGCAGGTGACCAGAAAGGACAAGAGGAAGGGGAATTATGAACCACTCCACCTCCTCTCTATTAAAAACTCAGCTCCCCACCTCTGACCTCATGCCACTGTTACAGCTGCCAGAAACCCTCATTGAATGGGCATTCCTCATTTACCACTTCCAGCACAGCAACTACATCACAAAGCAGACAACTAAGTGGGGAAACTGTAGTTTTAGGAAGACAGAAAGGGAATCTAAATGTCCTCTGGAGAATGGAACGCCACAAAAGCAGAAGGACCGTTTGTGGTTCAAGGCTGGGCTCTGTGTTAGGAGGAACATGTCATTTTACAGTGGCAGAAGACTGAGAAGCGATGCTCTTCTGCACCGAGAGTCAAAACCAACCCATGCATCTGGGTGTCTCTATGTGCAAACTCTCAACATTTCAGCAGGGGCAGCAACCACTGCAGTTGTTATCTACAGGTTCTCTATCTGGAAAGTAACGTGTTCACTTCCAAAAAGATAGGATTCCTCTATTAGGATCTTCCAGAATTAAGAACTTGACCCTCAGCAAGCATAAAGAACGGCTCACTACTAACATGTAACACTTATAACCGTTTCCACCTACTTCTAAAAAGTGTCTTACCTCCCTTTGTATCAGTTTGGATCCTAATCAACACCTAAGTAAAAATTATATTAAACCAGCCTCGTACACAGTGATTCCTACTCTAACACAGTCAGCAGAACATACATGCTCAGGATCATAAATTGCTAGCTAGAATTAAGAAAATATTACCCTGAAATGTTGCTGTAAGGGGCAGTTACAAGATGTTGCAAGTTTATAGGCTTAACTGACACTCATCAATCTCTACTTTTCTAGAGTCACAGAGCTGCAGGCCTGCTGAACAGAATGCAGGAAGCTTCTGCTCCATTCCTAAATGGAACTAGTGTATAATCAGCTGTTTAAAACACAAAAATATAGAAGTGCTGTGCAGCAGGATGCCAGCATATTTCTTCAATATGACATGAAGTGAAATACATGTTGACAGAAGTAAAAACATAGTATAGTTGCCTCCCGCCGTACCTCAAGTGTCTGTAATAAAAATAAGCAAACCAGCTATTTGCCATTCTCTGATATTTAAAAAGAGAAATTTATAGCAACAGTTTATTTCAGAATGCCACAGATCTAAGATTTCAAATCCAGAGGTAGTTACAGCTACAGCGCCCATTTAATTATGGAGCCTTTCTCTGAAGGCAAAATGTTTCAGGCAATCCACTTGCTGCATTTGGAGGCTCCTAACTTCATAAACAGTATCTTCTCAAAAAGAGTAATTTAGTATGTTATGTTTAATTTCACATTCTTGGTGAAATATTTTTATCTGGAAACACAAAATATAAAGTTTGCTTTGTTCCATTTATATCTAAGCCATAATTTAAACTTTATTCCAATTTTCTCAATCACCTAAATTAGCAGAAACTCAGTATGCATTAGACCACAGCTTAATTAGCATTGCAAATGTAGTTTTCTGCAGATTACTTTGAGAAAAAGATCATTTGTGCCAAATTGTTTTCCAGAGAAAACATACAGAAAGATGATGAACCTTTTCTCTTCCTTCTTCTCATACACATTTTGCCCCCTTCCCTCTGATCTTGTTCAAACACTCTTTCATTCTGAACCATTGTATCTAACTGCCTGAAGGTATGCGTCGATGATGCAAGCCTTTCTGTGTTATACAATGCCAAGCTCATTTGTGAATACAAAATAAGGTTTTTTTGTCATGAAACTGTGATTTGTACCATCTTGTAGCTACATGTTAACAATAACATTTACATCGCTATGTTAATAATCCATGGTTAAACATTTTAATATTACTTGTTACATTCCAGATCCCCCATTAATCTGGCAGCTGAGTGTTTTGAGTACCAGGAAGCAGGACACTATCCAACACATGTGGTTTGCAAACTCCAGCAAGGACAAAAGCAGTGAGACTTTTTTTCTGCAGTGTATGTTACACCCTTACAGGCAAATTATCTTATGGGTAGCTTCCCATCCACAAAGTCCACCTTCCCTGTCTTTCTAAATCAAAGAACATTGATTACCGCCAATGGCTATGGGAAGAACATATGCATTTAGCTTTAACTGCTTCATTGTAAGTTTGTTTTTTTTCTCACAAATGAAGTTACAATAAGCCAAATTATTCCTTACTTCTATGCAGTTATTAGTATATACACACCAAGAGCTGATAAAAATATCACTGCTCCTTTCATTACTGCTGTCTACAGCAATTCTTTCTTGTAAAGAGCAAAGGGAATTGAAGAATCCAGTCTAGTTTCCTTTTGCTCTGTATTTTTTAATGTCTTTACATCTGTTCTGTTCCTCTTTTTAGAGAACAGGAGAGACAGTAACCCAAAGGCAACTGTCCAATCCTTCATGAGCCACCAACAATGATCCATAGGCCACTCTGGAAAACTCTATGCAAATCAACAACAAGGTTTGGGGATATTTTGCCATGCTCACAACAGCTGAAAATACATAAGCCATCATTTCCCACATAAAGCATAATGAGGGACTCCCTGCAGCTTTCCATCCACTCAGTAAGTTTTAGACAGAAAGGAGGCAGTCCTCAATGTCATAAATGTTAAGAGCTTCTCTGATGGTGCAAAGACACCACACTCTTTCAGGTAGCACTGAAGAATAAAACGTTTCATTTCCCTCATTTTTTTGGGGCACCAAGTTATACCACAGTGCCAGGTAAAAATCACATACTGTGCAAGGTCAAAGAATGACAACAGGATCTGTCAGTCTAGCCATCACAGCACAGAAAAACAGTCCAGACACCTCTAGGTTCATTGGTCCCTGGTATTGGGTGAGCCAAGTCACTGTGTTGCTTTGCAACCCTGAAGACAAGCCCTTCCTTTCTCAGACAGGTGATAAAGATGCCTCTCCACCTTTTCAAGGGCTGTAAAGTCTTCAGAAATGCTGAGCTCCTCAGGGCAAAGAAATATTGGGAAATACAGATCATCCCAAAGGACAACAAATACCACAAAACATTATAAAAGCAAGACTTAGGAGATTGTTTTATGAAAAACTTCTGAAAGTAGCTTTAAAAAAAAAAAAAAGGCTAATCCATTTACACTTACCTAATCAGTGAGTTAAAAATTTTGAAGTGATATGCAAAGCCTCTGAGGAAGCTGCAGCCGAGCAAACTATACTCAGATTAACCTGGGAGTCACTAGTAGTCTGCGTAATGAGGATTATAGATTTCCAACAACAGGTAATAGCATTGTAGAAACATACTGCACCTGATAAAGTGCAGTTTCATAGTATTCAGTAACTATTAACACAAATAGGCATTCTTTGATAGTTTGGGTTTAAGAGTGTGAAATAAAGGAAAGGTGCAGGAAAGACTTTGTCTTTTTATTTGCACTATTTTATGGCAGCAGAGTTCTTCAGCCCACTTAAGACAAACTGTGAAGGGGCCTAAGACTCTTTACTGTAAGGAGGGACTATAGGAGAGACGTGGCAACAAATTAGCAACCTCTGTTGAGAACTTAAAGTTAGGTGCAGTAAGTCTGGGCCAAACTGGACTTCTTGCAGAGCCTGAGTAAACAGAAAGTTCTCTGAAATTAAGGTGTATGCATGGGTTAAACACCGACATATTAAAAAATGAAGGTAGGCAAACCTCGTTCATGGTATGGTCGTGCTAAACTGCTGAAATAAACACACAAATGGGAAAAAAAGAAATTAGTGTATCAGCTATACTATATACATGACAAGACATAGTCCTTAGAGAATAACAGAGACAAAAGCAGCACATTCCTTCTGGAATAAAAGTCTTTTTCCAAGTAACAAATTATGCAAGCAGACTTTAATGATCTGTTAAATTTTTGAAGAGCAGTCCAAGACTTGATCTTCTACACTGCCAAGAGCATACTTTTCCAAACCTTGTGACCAATCAATCACCATCATGCCACTTTAAGCTTTAAGGTGCAGTATTTAACTTACTCTTTATACACTGCCTAGAGACTTCTTAAAGACTGCCACAACCATTTAGACAAAACTGTCATTTTCCCAGGTTACAAAATGAAACTTATAGCTTGTTAGAAAGCAAAGCAAAACAAGTAAGTATCATTTACTTTGTACTATTAGTACTTGCAAAAGCACAAAAAGATACATATTCACCCTAGGCAGATAAACCAGGCACAACACTGCTGAGTCAGAATCATTGTTTTTGTCAGTGTAATTAGGGCTTTTTTTACCAAGGTCTGCAATCTTACCCTGTTTTGTGAAATCACAATGTAAGTGTCCCCCTTGCAAATCACACAAGAATACATTCACACAAAAAAGCTTTCATCTATTTTAGTCCCCACCCTCTATTTCCTGTCCATATGTCCAAAAATGAAAGTCCATAAAAATTATATGGTCTATTCACAAAAACATAAGCAATAAGTTAAATTTTGGTCCTCAGTTTCCTGACAATCTTCCTAAGCGTCATTCACGTTCACAATCAACCAGAGCAGCAAGTCCAAATGCTTATTTCAGTTTCTACATGCCGGGGTACTAAAAGAGACATTTAATGAAAGGATAAAAGACATTTACTGGTAGCATTAAAGCTACTTATTTAAAACCACAGGGTTTTCAGTAGCTTAAAGAAGTAAACCTTTTAATAGTCCAAAGAAATGCTGAACTTCAGCCCCGCGCCACTCCTTACCAGTCTGCCACACTAATGAACCCACTGGCCCCGGCTTACAAGTTTCACAGTGCAGAACTGTACCCAAAAGCAGCAAATCCCGGCTGGATCCACGGGCTGGATCTCTTACCCATGTCGGATCAGACGTTCAGGGCTGCTGGGTGCATGCAAGAGGAATTACAGCTGCCTGGACTGGATTTTTGTGAAGCAAAGTTACTCAGAGAGGGTCGTATATACAAGAGTGAAGGGGCGGGCAGGACTAGGGACAGAAACTGCCAAGGGGAGGATCCAGTGAAGCTGGGAGTGCAGGAGGACGGGGACAGAAATTCAGTTTCTACTTCCCAGGAAAGAGTGGAGGAAGCTTTCAAAGCTCTGCTTGAACTCCGCCCTCTGCTGCACCCAGCTCTGACGCTGCTGCACTTTCCACCTGCTCCTGTTTATATTCCAGATAAGTTTATCTGGGTATTTTGTACCCAAGTAACTGCCCTCATGCAGAAAGAGCCTGCATGCTTTCTAATAGCAAAGGGGGAAACAATTGTGCTTTAAAACTCTTGATTTTGGGCAATGTTTCAAGTTCTCCAGGAGTCAATGCATGCCAGACCGGATCACAGCTCTCAACTGTGTCTGGTTTGGCAGCCAGCAATGTTTTTAACATTTCATGGCCCTTCAGTCCCTTAAACAAGGCAGCTACAAAAAGACAACTTGCCTGCTGAAAACTCCACAGAATTACTTCTTAAAGATTCTTTCAAGACTGACAGCTGCCCTGGAGTATTGGAAAATCTGGATTTCACTCTTTATTCCATCTGGGATTCTGCTAGACTGTCCCTAATAAGAATTAGTCTATTTTTTCCCACTGATATTTTAAAGGACAATACTTTTTCCCAGGTAACATTACCTCTGCCATTTCCAAAACCTTCTCAAGAGAGGATACTGCATTTTACAACCATATCCCACTTCTTCTCTGCCTTTTACATAAGTCACCAGTATCAACAGAAACAATAAACAGTGCTGAAACACTGCAACTATTTAAGCAATTCCCTCCACTAAGCCAGCAGAGTGTCAGAGAGCTGACAAATGACCTATAACTAACCATTTATTTAGATTTATTTAGTGAACTGAGCCTTTTTTTCCTGATCACGAATTAGACAAATGTAGTCTGTTAACTTGTTTATTGCTTCAGAGTGCTAGCTAAATATTTTGTGCAAACAAATTACTGCTCAAAAATTATTTTCCCTAGATTTTGTTTTCGATACTACACAGCTGCAGTTAGGTATTTGAACTGTGCAATGAGCGATCCAAGTCATGTCTCTCTCATCTCATTTGATGGGCTTACTTCTGCTAACTGATTCAGAAAGAAGATAATTTGGGGGTGGGGGTGGGTATTTTTATTATTTTTGCCCACAAATTCTTAGTGTCCATTGGACTGTTCATCTTTCATTCTTTGCATATCTATCACTCTGGTCTCTTCCTCCTCAGATACAGCCTTGTCTGTCCAACAGTTCCTTCCCTCCTTAACTTTTCATTTTAAACCACTACTTTACTTGCTTTACTACACATAAGCTTGATTCAGTGGGGTTTTAAAGCTGCTATTAAAAAATGTAATTTATTTCATGAACTTGAGAGACTATGCTCTCAGGAGATGCCATGAAACACTAACTGAAGATCCACCTCAAGTAATCAGACCTGTCTTTTCAGACCAGTGTGCTCCTGAAGAACCCCACCAATGTCAAAAGGACTCCAAGGATGAACAGGAGTTCACAAACATCACTTCAATTACAAGATCTATGATCTGAATTTTAGGCAGAGTGGGTGGGAATTCAGTCATTCTCAACAATGACCTACTTCGGCTTCCATCAAAATCACCAGGAGTTCTAGCTCTTGAGGTCACCAGGACAGTCAGGCCAGTCCACACATCCACTGAAGTCCCATGCAAGGAGTAATATAGCCGGAGAGCAGGGCAAACACATAATACAATCAACACAAAAATGTGCAAACTGATCAGGCAGTAGTTTACTTCTTTATAAATTATCTGACCCAACAGAGAACATATTGTTGCTCAGGATGATAACCACATTATACTAAATCGTTACTGCTCTTGGCTCACATCTCATGCCACTGTGAAGGCAGAGGGATCCGCTGCATGCCTTGGGATGTGCCTATCACAAACACAAAACCAGCAAAAGGCCAAGATGAGTTTGTACACACCCAGAGGCTTTGGAGCAGCCTCGGAGGCACCCTAAAGCTCGGAAGTTGCAGAAGAGACACTAGAGTTTAAAAGTAGCACATGCCAAGGGGAGCAGTCAGGAACAGCCTGGTGAAAAAGTTACAAATGGCTCACGAGATAAAACTCATTGAGTGAAATAGGACTGTGTTAAAAACAAACCTACACTAGCAGCCACAAATACTTTCATCTAGTCCTTCACTGCCTAACCTACCCTGCACCACCTTTCTCCAGTTTCTATACAGCTCTTATTACTGTGACACCCCGTGTTGCAGATCAGATTCCTGAAACGCTTTCAGCAAGTGCAGGCCTGATTTGTGTATCCTGCATCTAGAAATTAATCTCACTGAAGTGTCATCATTGAGATTTGCAAACATACTTTATCAAAGTAGAATACTTTTATCAACACATCGGCATGCCTTGTCTTGAGAGATTGTTATAATATATCATTATGTTTATAGCAGCACAAAAAGAATGTGTAGGTAGGGCCAAACGCACTTGTTTCTGGCCCATACCTTCTCATGACATCCAAACTCCAAGTTATGCTTGAGGTGAATTCTGATTTGTTTCAAAACAATCTGACTAGATGGTTTACCTAGTCCATTGCTTCACATACCAAGGATTGCCCAAAAGCTTCACTCTCTATTCTGCATGCTATTCACTAAGTGCTGCATGGAACAGAGAACTCAGTTTTCTCAAAGCAAGCCTGGAAACACAGGATTACACAATACCTGTCCGATCCTGACTTTTCATTACATTTTCATTACGTTTCATGAGCAATATGGAATGAGTCCCGGTATTAAGGCCAGGATTTCAAATGCTTTTTTATTCTTTGTGAGATTTTGTATAGTTCATTCTCAGCTGATAAAGCATGGTGCATATCCTCATATTTTGATGTACTGTTTTTCAGCTGTTTAATTCCAGGTGGATATAATGTGAAAATTCTTTATTTTCAATCTTTAGATTCTACACAGGATCTACCAACAATTATGCCAATTATTTCAATTACAAGTAGAATGGAAAAATAAACTGTAAGCTCTCTAGTTTAACTGATGTCCTGTATATCACATATGCATAATATGTGGAATATTGAGTCTCTCATCTTTCATTGGGAGTCCTTGTATAAAAGCACTATAAAAAGAATGAGTTATAATTATTAATCATGATAAACTGGATTGAGCATATATATCAGAGAGTTCATATAAAATGATGTGAAATAGCTACAGTCTGAGTTAGAAATTATTTCTTTTCTTCACTGCCCTGGACAAGTTTCAAACCGGCCATCTGTCAACCTTTCTGTCTACCTTACTACTGATGACTTTTTGAATTCAGTAATGTGTTTACAGAATTAAGCAACCAAAAGTTATGTGTTTTGTTTGTATAATTTGTCCTGCAATCCCATAAAGTGCAAAATGTCTTCAGGACTACGATCAGGACCTTTACATTGCACTCATATTTTCCTTCTAGTCATATAATTAATACAAACAACATCTCAACTCTCTAAAAAAAGAATATGAGAAAAAAATCCAAATGTCATTGTTAAAGAGTACAGCAACTAAGAATCCCCTCTTGTGTGTTTGGCTTGGTAGACAGTTCAATACCAGGGGTTTATCCGTTTAATGTTTATGAAAACATTGTGTCAATTTAAATGAATCTTTACAAAACATTTAAAATCTTGCAATCGTCAGGCAAAAACATCATAGAGAATGTTGCTTGAGTAAAGACTATTGCATTTAGATGAGCAATGTTATTTCTTTCTTCTCTTGATTGTGCAGAGAGTATTAAAGCAAAGGAAAAAAGAAAAGAAATGCAAACAAACACAACACAAAAATAAAACCCCCAAACAAAAAGCCCAGCAAAACAGAGCAATCCACTGGAGACAAATTCATTCACCTCTAAAGAGGATGGGAAAGAAAAAAAACCACACATGACAAGCAAGAGTCAGATCATCCAATGGACAAATGCAAAAACCTTCACACACCACAGAGATGAGGGCAGAATAAGACCTGGTAAAGAATTATGATCAATAATTCTACAGTATTAGGAGGCCATTGTGTTTGTGAAGTCAAACATTTGTTAATAAAAGCTACAGTTAAGAGTGTCAATATAAATTAAATTCAATCCCCTTTTATACTGATATAAATTAAATTCAGTTGCCTTTTAAATGTGCATTGTAAATCCTATATTGTGAAATAACTCACCATTATTTTTTCATAAGATACACATTTAATTAAATTCATTGAGTAGTTAATACATTTTTAACCATTAATATTTAGTGCACAACCCCAAGCTTATAAAAAAAACCCCAACACATTCCAACCAAGCACAAAATGCAATTTTTTTAATTGCTGTATATGAACCTTGCCATACGAGTATTCTGTAAACACTATTAAATTTATCTGCGTAATGCCCACTATGTTAGGTGGCATCATTTAGCTTATTTGACAAGTGCTGACTTGACAAAGAGGAGAATTATAACTCCATTGACCAAAACCAATTAGTAAATTTCAATGCCCACTTTAAAAAAAGCACAAGCATATAGCTTATTTATACCAACATAAGCAGCTCACTTGCCCCTTCTGCAAATTTGGCTGCAGAAGTTTTATGCTGAGCACCCAAAAATGCAAACTAGCCAATGACTGGCCCAATTTGTGATTTAAGCAACTCATCCACAACAACTTTGGAGTCAATGGAGACACTAGAATTTATTTTTTGAGAATTTGTAGAGGATAAATTAGGTTGCAGAAGACAAAAAAAAAAAAGAGTCAATCGCAGCCTACCTTCAAAAGAAGAAACTGGGAAATATACACCATTCATCTTCACTCCCTGGAAAATTGTTCAACAGTTTGTTGGAATCTGAAAATAACTTGGAGAGAACTAGCCTGTAATTATCAAGAACAAATCACAGCACACCAGTTTATTTCTATGATAAGACTTTGAAAGAAAGGGGATAAGTAGAAGAGAACATATTTCTTAGTTGTTACAGTTACAGTTAGAAGTTTGATGTTGTGCCTCACACCTTCCTCCTAACTAAACATATAGTTTATATAAAACAACTCTAAGTTTAGTGTAAAGATACCTACAAAACTGTAAAATCAAAAAACAGCTATGTAATGATTCACTGACAAATTGGAAGGATGTGTAGCTCTGTGGAAGTCTACTTCCATATTAACGTGGATCCATATTAACAAATAATTTCACTACCGCATCACATGTGAAACAGAGAATAGGCACATTAAATCTACAAACAATAGCAAAGTAGGACTATCAAGTGTTATGGATTATGGGATTATGAAAGGGAAGAGATTATGAAAAAATGGAGAAATTTGTAAGTGGAGAGTTTTTTTTCCTGAAATAACACCACTGTTATCAGAATTAGCCTGGAAGCTATAAATGTCTAATGTATTTTAAAGACAGTTTTCAGAATTCCCTTCTCAGTTTATTTATCTGGATATTTGTTCACAACCTTATATGGATTCAGAGGCAGGCTGAAAAATGTTAGTGTGAATTTATCTTAAAACAGCATGGAAGCAGGTCTCGATGCATTAATTGATGCAAGTTGGCAAAGTGATCATCTGCCACACAAATGTTGACAGCCTTCTTCAAACTTCATCGATATTTGCAAACCACATTATTGTTCTTTAATTGTTATATAAAATACTACTCTACATGACAATTCCACTGGCAACCAGAGTTAAGTATCTGTACATGTAATAATAAATTATGCTTTTGACAACTTTTTGACAAATTTTATCACAAATCTTACAACAGAGATTTCTGTTAAATCCCAGTCACACTATCTGAAGGAATCACAGTTTTTTCTTTTAAGAGGCAATATGCTAAGCCTCATGTTTATGGAGAGCACACAGCTTGAAGCTGAAACAAGTACAAAATGCCACACATTTATTATTTTTAATAATTTCATAATGTTTAAAGAAATTTCATAATCTTGGAGAGCCCAATCTTTTACTTCAAGTTTGATAATAATGAAATGACAACAACCAGATGTTTAGAGAAACTGCAAAGGGAAATCTCAGCTGGGACTTGACAAGACAAACAAACCCAATGATTAAAAAGACAGACATTTTTATAGCCACAACAGCTTCCTGCAGAGAAATATCTTGATCCTGGGCCAAATCCCAGAGTCCTGTAGGCGAGAGGCCTCTAACTCTATTTTTATTAAGACCTCCCCTGAGTAGGTTTCTTCTGCAGTGGTAGGTTATTTGCCTAAGTAATTAGCTCATATTTTGCAGATAATACTGTCATTCTTTCAGGACAAGTACTAGTAGCTCTTAGTAAAAAACTCCCCTGTTTTAGCAGCTTTTTAAGGAAAGGAACCCCACTCCTTATCTGTACCTTACTGTGCAGTTAGGAAAGAGACCTGTATCAGCTGATGGGCTGGACCATAATGTGCTTTAGTAGCCCTTGAAATGTTTGGTGCCCTTAAAAAAGAAACATTTAGGTTTGGTCTACCTCAGTATTTACCCCTGTTGCACAAAAATGTATTCAAAGAAGAGCTTGTAATTGTGATACACATTCTTGGCCAAACGGGTCCAAAACTTCAGTGTGAACTCCAAGGATCCTTTGTTCAGAGGGCAGTTTCTTTTCAGAGTTATCTTTAAAAATGCACCTCCAAGTGCATACCTCCAAGAGTTAATCAAGTCCCCTAGTTAATCAGTGAGATATTATAATAGCTCATTTAAGTGAGAAAGTTTAAAAAAAAAAGGAAAAAAGAAGACTTAGAAGATTCCTCAGTGACCAACCAAACAAAAGTACTCCTTACCTCTCTGCAACATACTGAAACAGCTCAGCAGATTTTCACCCTAAAAACAGAAATGCAAGAATTTTTAATGATTTTTAGCAATCTTTTCAAAGACACAAGTGGTGATGGAGGCTTACGCACTTGGTAGCTACATGGTTTAAAATAGCTTAAGTAACTCCTGGTCACCCATTCCTATCCTTCACTACCCACTAGGTTATACAGAAACAACAGTGGACATGGGAAGAAATTTGCTACACATTTAGTTATCACAGAGAAATTTTGGAGAGAAGGGAGAAATTTATAGCTATAAACTAATGAAAATTTGTGCTCTATGCTACACCCTGTAAATGTAAATGAGTTACAACATATTTGAGAATTAAATTGAGCATGGAACCAATTAATAAGCATCCTCAGGCACCACAGTGACCCATTTGTGCAAAGTATTAAGGAAAAACATTTAATGGAGAATTCCCCAAATCCAGTCTTTTGAGGTAAAACAACACATTTGATTTCTGCTTCATGAGGAGGTTGGGAAAAGCATTTTAGGAAGAGCTAGAGACATTTATTTCAATGTTTGTTTGAAAAAAATTAAAAACAAAGTTCAAAACTTTATATGTAAGTTAAAATATAGAACATGTGGATGTTTTAAACATTCAGATCTAAAGAATACTAGTTAACTTTGAATTGATAACAAACAATATAAACTGAACCTAAGTATTAATTCAGTGGGATAAATTAAATGGAGAGACAGTTCTGTAATCAACACAAAACAGGGGAATGTCCTGTATGTAAAGCAACAAATTAATATAATAAAGAAACTGAAAAAAATCAGGGAAAATGTCACTTGACTTGAGTAATCTTGGGGTATTTTGGACAGCCAGCATGCCTTCCTGTGTAAGCATCTGTCTCCCTTGATATACCTCACTCAGCCAAGCTGCCACAAGAAAAAAAGAGGTAATTTTGTTTTCAAATTGTTAGTGGCATTCTCAAAGCTTATTTCCTTCAAACATATTCTAGTGGAAATTTCTGCTTCCTCAAAACCTTTATTTGTTCTTCTGGCCAGCCCCATGCTATTTTTTTAATATACTTAAGCACTAGAAAAAGTCTACTACATCTTGTTCCACTTCCAGAGCTGAAGTACATCCTTCCATGGAGTTGCTGTTACTCTGAAACTGCATGTTGAAACTTTTTCACTTTTTTCTGCAGGTGGTTCCAATCTTAGACCCCTGGCAAAAAAACCTTACATGGCAACTGTCCAAAACACTGGCTACCTGCAGAAGCAAAATTCAATATTCCAACTTAGTATCTTCAGAACATGAAATTTATCAAGTGAATGTTCCTACATCAAACTTTTTACTAAAACCTGCATTACATTAGGAAAATGCTTGAGTGTTCGTTCGGTTGAGAGGCACAGCTGGAACTGCCTGACTGTCACGTTTAGATTGGTTCGTGCATGCTGATCTCAACATGGCTTGTTTTTCTTGGGTGAATGAGCCCTGAGGAAAATAGCATTTTGATGTCTTTGCAGGTATTTGCCTTCTTTCTACTTCAAGACTTGTTAGTTTTCTGCTTCTTTCAGCCACAGATCATCACTGTAGATACCTGTAGTTCAACAGGTCAGGTAGATTGCCCCCAATGCACATAGAGTTGGTACTAGATGAAACCCAAAAGTCCAGCTGTGTTTTCTGTTTTAAAACATACGTATTTCACAATTATTTTTATCCCTAAAGGAATAGGAATTTTCTTGTTGGAGCAAGAATATCAGAATTCTGTCTTGCTACCCTCATGAATTTATGCATTTCAATAGCAACTAAAAATTTCTCATTCTACCGCACTCCCCAAATAGAGGGTTTTCCTTCTGTTCCAGCTGGACATGGCAGAAATGAAAAATAAGTCGCCAATGGTGATGTGATTTAAAACAGCTGCACTCTCCCCATGATTAATTTCATTTTAATTTGGTATCTGCAGAACATACACTGGATAAAGACAAAAACTACCCTGGTGAATTTTTATGGCTTCTTTTTTTTTTTTTAACCTTGCTTTTTACCTTAGGTGTAAGAAACATTGCATTTACAAGGAAGGCAGAAATCAAGTTTCGGATTAGCAGATGATAATTTTTTCAGTGGTAAACACAACCATTAGTCATCAGTCAGTAATACAAAACTTCATTGGTAAATCCTTGCTCCTATCGACATCTGAATTCCATTTACAAACTTAATTTTCCCATCGCTAGCAATGCCAGTGCAGCTGACTGTTTTCCCCTTCATTTAAGGAAAATATCACTTTTTATTCATAGCTTCTGCTTCCAGATTATCTTTTTTTTGAAAAGGCAAGTGAAAATTGCATTATTATATTAAATAATTAAATAATACTTCATCTAAGGCAGAGGCTGCAAAGCACAATCAGGAATACAAATGCATAACTAGCGATAACGATGTTTGTTATTATTATCAGTGGCATAACCACAGAAGAGAATGCAGCCCTTTGTATTGCATACATATATGATTTATAGGTGACAGATAGACAGTTAAATGAAAAAACTTCCTTCCAGCATGAGGTGATGAAGCCTGGTGCCTTGTGTAAACCAGGAAGAATGACTGGTAACTCATGAAGACCATTAGAAGAAAATTAATGTGCTCATTTAATGAACCGCAGAATAATAAATCCCATTCTAGCAACACAGGGGTATCACAGCAAGGGGGTCCATTTGGGAAGCACACAACTTACCAAATTCATAAGAGCATTTTAAGAATAAATAAAATAACATTTCAAAGTATGCTGAAAATATAAATGTTAACAGAGTTATAAAACATATACTCATATTTTTGTTAAATACCTTAACTATTAATAAAAAATATGCATTATCTGTTTTAAGCATACTATCTTTAATATTCAGTCTGTACTGTACACCATTAAAAGCTGTATGATCTATCGCTCCTAAATTATTCACAATAATAAGCTCATTATTAAAGATATAAACCATTTGAATTTATGCTAGGGAGAAATGTAGTCATTGATGATACGTTGGCTTGACAGCACAGGAAACTTAGATGGCACCGATCCAGCAATGTACTTAAGCAAATGCACAATTTTAAGGATTTATATAGTTGCGCTGATTGTATTTGATCATTTAAATACATAAAGCTAGATATAGGCTTAAGTATCCACTTAAGCAAAGCCCTCACACCTTGGTGGACTGCTCCAGACATCCGTCTGTACTGCTGTGTCCACCTGCCTCCGTCCTGACTTCCAGGAAACCTCCACAGAAGCAGTGGAGAATTTTATGGCAATTTAATCCTTAGCTTCCCCCTTGAAGCCATCCCTGAGGGATGAAACCTGTGCCAACTTCTGATTATGAGTCTCATAGAAGCAACATAAAATGTAGAGATAAAGAATAGCTTCATTAAAGAGGCCTCTAATGATTTTTGGACATTGGAAGCCTCTTTCATCACTAAGTGTACCTTCTGATTGTTTGGAGACACAGCCACCAAAACACGTTTGAGCATCACTGGCTATCACACATGTTGATCTCTACAAATGATGGGGTTCAGTCCCATAACCACATCAGCAGTTCTCCTCACCTTCCCCAAGAATACTAAAGGCTACTAGGCATAAGTGGCAGGTTTGGCTCTTGACAACACTGCCAGCTAGGCACCAAAATAATCTTGCGGTTAAAGACACCAAGACCTAACTACATCTGTAACATTATTATCCCCAGACCTAGAGATGGTTGCATTGAGTCCTCACTATCCTGCCACCCTATGGCGCCTGGTGAGGGCAAGACGCATTGAACACTCCCAAATTCCAAAGGCGCAGGTAAGGCTGAACAAGCCAAAGACAACGCCTGCTACAACTGGGCGATTTTGGCCGGAGACCACCTCTGCCAAGGCCAACCACCTCCTAATGGCCAGGAGGACCGGACGCCTCTCCAGCAGCAGCGCCCACCCCCCAGCTCTGAGGGGCCTGGCAGGCAGGCCAAGCCTCCCTGCGGGACAGCCCTGACAGGAGGCGAGTACGAGGCGCCGGAGCCCGCCTGAGGAGATGGCGGTGAAGCGCCAGGGGGCCTCCAGGCAGCGGTAGGCCTCGGCCAGGGCCCGGCCTCGGGCTCCCCTCCCGCGGCCTCCCCCCGAGGCCGGGGGCCCCACAGCCCGCCACCTCCCCCCCCGCGGCGGCCGCCGCTGAGGGGGAGGGCGGGGGCAGGGGGTGGTAGTGAGGTGGGCGCCAGCCCACCCCACACCATTTGTGCTTCGGCGAAACTTCGTCAGGGCCAGGGTATAGGCTGTGCCGGCCTCCCGGTGACGTCACCGCACCGCGCGCCAATCCCCGCACCGTCCTGCGGCCCAGAAGGAAATGACGTCACCGTATCCCTCCGCCATCCAGGTCCCCTTTTTTTTTGTGTGTGTATGTGTGTGTGTGTGTGTGTGTGTGTGTGTCTGCGGGTGTCTGCGGACACTTCGCGCGTGTATCGGCCCGCCGGGCGCTCTTTTTTTTTTTTTCCCCTTTTTTCCC
>JANZLQ010000092.1:10351226-10371682 GCA_026212715.1 Elanus axillaris | reverse complement strand
AGCTGCTCAGGGGGGCTGGAGGTGGGCACCCCGCTTGCGCATGCTGGGACTGGCCGGGGGAGATGGGCACGGGGGACACGGCCTGCCTGGGTGCACACTCACGTGCACACACACGCGCTCTGGCACACGTCCGCACCAGGATCAACAGGCACCAGGACCGGGCACCACGCCGCGGCTGCCTGCGCCTTGCCGGGCACTGTCGGCACCGTCCCGGGCATGGATCTGCCCCAGGCTGACGTGCTCTGCCTGGGCACCTGGGGGAGGCGTGGGGTCAGCCCGGGCAAGCGCTGTCCCATCCCGGTGGGCAGGGCTGGATGGAGGGGGGGTTCACCGGCCTGGCCATGGCTCGGTGCCGTCTGGCCCCCGGCACAGCAGCAGGCGCTGCTCGGTGCGCGGCTGTTGGTGGGGTGCAGGGTCTTTTTTTTTTTTTTTTTGACCCCCGTCCTGCTGGGGACCCCAGCCTTGCCGCTCCCCCATGGCTGCTGGCACCGAGGGACCAGAGGGGCCGGTTCCCACGGGCATGGGGAGCACCGTGCTGGCCGGTGGGCTGCAGGGCCGTACACATCTCCTGCGGGTGCCTCGGTGCAGCCCCCAGCGGGGACCTGGCCCCGGGACATACTTGCCTCCATTTTCAGGGTGTCGAAGTTGTTTTCTTCCTTCTCTTCCTTGCCTGCACACAGAACAGAGAGGGGAGATCAGCTGGGGGGATCAGCTCAGTGCTATGGGGCAGGGCACCCTGGCCCCCATGGGGGAGAAGGGGGCCCGCCTGGGACCCCCCAGCCTGGCTGGGGGCCGGCTTTGGGCTGGGGAAGGGCACCCATCGCCGCCATGCGAGGCCTGGGGGGATGCCGGCTGCCGGGACGTGAGCTGGCTGCTTCGGTGCCCCCTTCCCCGCACCCCGGCTGTGGGGTCCGGGGGGTCCGGGGGAGCAGCCCCCGCTGGGGCCGGAGCAGGCAGGGGAAGCGCGCGGAGCCCCGCTGGCTTCCTGTGCTATCGGCACATCTCGCACACTGCAGGTACGCGCCGAGCCGCTGCCAGGAAAGTGGATAAAAATAACACCGACCGTTTCTGGGGTTGCAAACCTCCGTGCACCCTGAGCTGCTGGGGGCTGGGGCCAAGTGGGGGCGGCCAGGCCAGAGCGCGCCGTACACAAAGCAGCAGCAGCAGCAGCGGCGGCGGCGGGAGGAGAGAGGGAGGGAGGGCTTGGGGCTGCCGAGGCGGGGGACGGGGAGGAGCCGCAGCAGTGGCTCCCGCTGGGCGGCGGAATGCCGCCCGCCTAGCCGCCGCTTGCCCGCCCGGGCTCTGAGGGGAGGCGGAGGGATCCGCGCGCACACCCCCCCACCCCCCTCCGCTGGCGGGGGGAGTAGCGGGTGGTGAAGCGGTACCGGCAGCTCCCTCCGCTCCCACCTTCCCCCACCCCCCGCCGCTGGGGACGCGGGACAAAACATTCCGGCGCCGAGCGGGGCCTCCCCCCGCCGGTCGCGGGGTCGCTGTACCCCGGAGGAAGAGGCGGCCGCATCCTCCCCATCTTACTCCCCCTCCTCCTTTTCCGATGGTTGGTGCTGGGTGGGCGGCCATGTTGGGCACGGGGATTATTTTTCTTTCTCTTTCTTAGCCGCCACAATAAACTGAGGGTGGGTTTTGCTTTACTTCTCTGGAGAAATGTCCTTTCTGCCCTTTCTTGAGGGAAGTTAACGGCGGGGGGAGGTTATGCCTACCCCTTCGGAGGGTGAGAGCACCCTCCCCCTCCGGCCTGTGCCTGCTCCACCTTCACAGAGTCGTTCTCTCTCTCCGTTGCTGCCTTGTCTGAGGGGAGCTGGGCTGCTCAGGCTACACCTCTTCTCAGCGGCTTCTCTCTGGTGGTGGGGTCTGCTTGCCATGCCGCTTGCTTCTCCCTTCGGTGTCATCCTCTAGTGACAAGAGAGCTCTCACTACTTTGGCCCTGGGCTCCCCCCCAGTGGAAGGGGCTCTTCCCAAGCACATCTGAGTAGGTGTAGAGGCAAACCTGTTGTTTTTATTTGTTTCCCTGAGCTTGCAGGCCCTCTCCCTATGCTTCCTTGCCTGCCCTGTCCCCTTACACTGACAAGAAATCTTGGGTCGCTTGCTGCCCTTGTCCAGTGCTTTCTGCCTGGTAAGCAGCATGCCCCAACGTACCTGCTTGCTTGCCCTGTTGCTGGGTCAGAAATTCAGTTTAGCAGGCTATCTTGGAGAAGGATTAGGATCACTGGAGGACTTTTACGCAGAATACCCCAAGGCTAATTCTTCTGGCTGCATATACTAAAAGTTAGATGTTTGGTATCATCAAGATGTTTGTCTGGCCCTTCCTGCTCTTCTGAATACCTGGGGAATCCAGGCTGATGCATTAGGGCATCCTCTTTCTCTGCTTCTTCCCCTTGGCTGGGATGTGACATAAAGCATGTGTGGAGATGGAGAGGCATGAATCCTGCTGCCCAACAGCCTTGCAGAGAACACACAACACATGACAACACACACAGCTTTATTTTTATTAACTTGCCAGCAGTTGCAGCTGTCACCAAGACATGCCAAATGGGGCAGGAGTGAGTGATCGGAAGTGGGGGTAGAGGATAGAGGGGCATCTGTTGCTTCTTTTAAAAAATACTTTGCAAAGATATATGAACTATGCATCTTCCCTGCTCTGGTTCTCTGTGTATACTGTCTCATAGCTTCAGGTTGCTGCAGTTGTTAATTTTTATCCTTGAAGGTGAAGCCAGGCTTACTGCATGCACATCTTTTTTCAGTTGTATAATTATTAGCATTCATAAGGCCATCCTACAGGGCTAGCTACCCAGAAAGCTTGCTCTCTGTTGACACTTTAAGCTCCATCTGGGTGCAGGGTTCTGCAAATGTTGCTTGCAGTTGGTCTTGTGTTTGTGGGTATATACCGTTACATTGTTTATGTGCCCCATCCCCACAGCTGCTTAGATACTGTCAAAGAACCTCCAACTGTCTTCATGTGAGTAGATCTGCATCCACGTTGACATGAGTGGAGTGCTCCATACCGTCTCCTCACAAAAGAGCCCATTGCAGAAACATAGCTCCAGACACGGTCTTGGCCTCTAGAAGCTTCAAGGTAGTCCGGTACTCACAAAATATGCCAGAAATCAGAAAGCGGTTTGTTTTCATCACTGCAGTTCAAACTTTAAGGTAGATAACAATCATTATAATTGAGCGTATAATAATACATTTTAATTAGTAGGCATCGCACACTTCAAAGCCTTTAATAAAACATACAGGACTTTAAACGATAGCATTCATAAGAAATGTAATATACCTTTTGAAATTATTTCAGTACCCAGCGAAGTCAAGTCAACCACATCAGTCAACAAAATGTAAATTTACCTTGGCCTGAAGGATGTAACTCGTGAACTCTGGCATTCAACTTGTGCAGTGCCTTTCACCTCCCCTCTTTTGGAGGTGTTGCTCATGATGAATAGCCACATAAACAGTAATGAAAACATCATCCAATATGTATTTTCATCACTTAGATTATATTGGTTTTAGGTTGTGCCAGTTAGTCATTAAAAGCCACTGAAGAGTATTACCTTTTTTTCAGGGCAGGGATTGCAGCATGTCTTGACAGCAGAAACCTTTATTGTAGGACTCATTTGCATTTAGTGTAACCTACGTTCCTTGCTGTTAAATACACATTATCAAAAGTAAGTGAGAAAATAAGTAACAAGACAGTGATTCTGCTGAGGCTGCATGTTCACCAGGGGAAGATGTAATGGAGAGAAGAAATGGCCATTCAGAAGGAGAACTTGGACAAGAGAAGTTGATTTATGCATTAATTTTTGTCCTAAAGCATGCACTGAATCATCCCGTCAAGCTTATTTGTCAGTCTCTTCAAGACAGACCCTCAATCTTGTATTTTAGTTTGTTGGATTTTTTTCTGGACTGTCAGGAGGGGAGGAGGTTGTTTTACAGCAAGCAGTGAAGAAAATTTAAGGGTCCATTAAGTCTTATTATGTATTTTTGGAAAGGATTGTGGTATTGATAGCATTATAACCATACTGCAGTTAAATCTACAATGGCAAATCTGGAGTGGCATAAAAACTGACAAACCTTTGGCGAGAGGGGTGAAGAAAGTTTATACACTTGGTTCTAAAAAGGTAATCTTCTGGAACATAGTTTGTGTGCAACCTACTACCTCTACATTCTGTTGCAGCGTAGAGCAGCCACATTCCCTCATTTCAGTGGAGTCAGTAGGATGCAGTTTGCTCTGGGCGTATTTCCTCCTTCCCCGTAAGCCTGATCGCTAGCCCACAGCGTCTTCTTTCTGGGAGCTGTTGCAGTGATTCCCTCTGCAGATACATTGCAGGGACTTACTCTTTATTCTGGGGCTTCTTTGTGCCAGCTCTGTCCCAAACTGCTGTGCTGCCAGGTGTAATATTGGTGAATAAGGTGGAAGCTCTGTGCAAGAACTTGCAGGAGTCACCTTTGTACTAAAATTTGTTAGTCATAGGCTTTTGGAAGATGCAAAGCCCATCTTTAAAGTTCATAAACTATTTCCTCATCATTTCCTCAGCTTTCATTCAGTCCTTCCATCACTACTAGTCAACTGTGACCCTGGGTTCCCCATGGGAGTCAGTTGAGACTTTTTTCTTTAAAAAAGAAAAAAATACTAGCACGTTAGTGCTATGTGCTAATACTTGGATTGATTCTCACTGCGTATTAGCTTGGGTTTTTATATTGTAAATTCACATGAAGATGCATATTCTCCTTTGAAAATGTGAATAAAGCTTTAAATTAGGATTCATGAAGGCTGGATGTTATCTTTTAGGGTTACGATATCTGTTAGTTAAAATGAGTTACCTTGCTACCTGTTTTGCCATGGTCAGAGCATACATGTGTTTGCATCTGGAGTTCCTGCCTGTCCAAAGCAAGGCAATACAAGCAGCCAAAGTCTAGGCCAGGGAGTGAGAGGTAGGAGTGGAGGTTCCTGGGTCCCTCACTGCTCTCTTAAAACTTCCCACATTGGATCCAAGCAAGGATGATGAATTCCTTCTGTTTTTCCATTGGCAAAGTATGTGGCTATATTTGTACCTCTGTAGGTAGCATTGTGTTGGAGGGAGGATGTTGTGAAATTCTGGGTAGTAGTCTCTATCTTCCTCTTTGTCCCATCTTCAAACAAAATTCAGATTTTTGCTTTACCAAGTCACCTGTATCGTGGAGTACATATTTATTTCTGACCTGTTAGTATGCCCTTTAGACTGATAGTGTTGCAGATGATTACACCCAGTAGGCAGAAATTGGGCCACCAGCGGTGCCCTGACAAGTACTGATTTATTTATACTTTTTTTTAATTAAATGCCTTAGAAAGCAAAGCTTATATAGCAAGAGTAGTGCAGCCCATCATGTGAATTTTGAAGAACACTGAACGAGTCATTAATTTGAAGCCCTTTTTAAAAAGTGTGTGTGTGTATATACAGCATATGTATGTCATAACTGGTTTGCTTTGTGTCAAATAATATCAAGCTGTGAATGAAACTGTAAATATATAACACACATCTTTTAGAGATCACTTCAATGAGACACAGCTGCCTTATTCTGCAGCTGTCATGTAAAACCTGCTATCCACAGGTGCTTTAGATAATAGAAAACACTTGGGACCTCATTCTATCTGCTTGCATCACTAAGTTAGTGGAATTACTGAGTTAAAACGGGCATTGTGGTAGCCAAATCCTTTGCCACTTCATTTAGGTGGAGAAACTGGCCTGTTTTTGTTTATTGAGATGTTTTTGAAGGTTGAAAGTGCCAGTGATCTTGTAAACCAGAGTACCATGTTTTGTCCTTTCTACCTGTTCAGTCATTTTTTCTCTTGAGAAAAAAAATGACAATCTGTAGGGATTATAGCTGATACCTTTCTAACTAGGTGAAAGTAGTTCATTGATAAATAAATGCAATTAGATCTTGGATTCCAAATTTCAGTTGAAATTACAAGGGAGACTTTTTTTTTTTCAGTGAGGCATAGGAGAAAAGAAAAGGATTTCTTCTTTTCTCATGACAGGGTAATCTGTCTAATGGTATGCAAATAAAACATCTTTGTTGTTGGATTTCCCCTGGTAATGGTGTTCATATTGATCAGAAAATGTAATCAGGTGGCTGGCCTTTTAATACAAGAATTTAATGGCTGTTGGCTTTCTTACCCTGTATGGCAACAATGAGTATGAACCACATCACCTGACAAAAAATAAAGGGTCTATATCTTGCACAGTTGTGCCAGTTATTTGTGTAAGGGTAACATATATTGGCTCTTTCCCTGAAGGTTGTCTCCCATTTCCAGCTAAAGGGGAGAGAAAATACCTTTCAGTCTGAAAGGCTTTATCTCTTGCAGTGTGTCTGGAACACTTTGTAATGTTTTTTTGTAAATTTTTTTGGCATCCGTAATTTCAACGAAGCATCTGCCAACTATGTGCTGAAAAGCTAAATGTAGAGTATTTATCATTGGGATTAATCATTTTATTGAGCAAAGGCTTCTTACATACAAAAATATTCAAGATCAAAGCTTTGAAAAACAAAGCTGTTACATTATAGAAGAGAGGAGACATTTTCTTACTTCAGTTGATATGAACAGATGAAATACTATGTGCATAATGTAAGTTAGTGTCAAAAGAAGCTTGTAACTACAGTCTCTTCAGCATTTTGTTTTTGCATCTTTTGAATAATTATGAGGTGCTGAATAATATATTTTTTTACAACGTGTGCAAAGACTTCCTCTGTAGTTCTAACCTTCCTGGGCAGACATATGTGCATGCTTTAATTAATATAGTGGGTTATTTATCCTATTTATAGACTGTCCATCACTAAAGCATTAAGGCACTGTTACTTGTCTGGTGTGGAGTAATATGATTCCAGACAAATAGTGTTGTGAGCGTCACCGGTTTTGCCAGCGAAGAGAAGCTTTGTCCTAGAAGCTTCACGGAGGATTTTTTTCTAGATGTTTCTGTGAAGGATGAATATTGAAAATCATAAATACATAGTTATTGATCAATTGTAATCTCTATCTGTTCAAGATCTTAGTGTATGTCTTGTATGAGATTTTGCTTGTTTTTTAGTAAAATCTTGTAATTATAAAAAAGTTTATGTTGACAGGCAGAGAAAATATTTAAAACTCGGATTCTTGCTTTCCCCTGCTAAGCAGATCTCTATATAAACCTGTACTTCAGAGCTTCATTTATTGGAATCTGTTTTCTTACCATTTGTCACTCAGAAATGATTTTTGTTGTCTTTTTTTTTGTCTTGTTCTTTTTTTTTTGTGGGTTTTTTTTTGGTTGGTTGGTTTTTTTACAGAACAGTGGGAAGTTTATGTTCAATGATGTGAACAAGGGCTGGGCATCTTTAGTTCTATTTCTGACTAAACCACTCACTGCTAGTAGAATCTTTGGCAAGTTGCTTAATTTCACTGAACTCCATTTCCCACCTTTGAGATAAGGTTAATAAAATTTTTTACACACTGCAGGTTTTATGTAAATGAAGAAGCTAGTAATGCCTTTGAAACATGCAGGTAATGAGTGCTATGGAGAATGTGAGCTTTTTCACGCTTAATGTAATACACTTGGTTAATTGTATATTAGGATTATTACAATACTCTGATTTTTTTTTTAATATGCTACTGTAATTTTATTTGACAAGTAAGAGACTTGATTTTTTTTTTTTTTTAATCAGTTGGCTACTTTTTCTCATTGATTACAAGGAATTGCACTGAGACTAGTTTTAGGCATGTTTCTGTGAAAAGTTCAATGGACACATTTAAACAACTACGTCTTTATACAGTATTTATGAGCAGGAATTTGGATGTGTGCAGTTGGATTAATTTGGTTTATGTGCTACACTTACTAGTAATGTTTTGTGTATTCAGCAAGATGAAAGGAGGTAACTGTTACAGGAGTATTTAATTGCTTCCTATAGCGAAAGCCTCAGTATCAACACTAAAGTATACTTGCTGTTTTGTAGTAGCGCAAAAATACCTGGTAATACATGTTTAGTTCATGAATTACACAATACTATAGAAAAATGGAGCCTGAAATATCTCCAGCAAGACAGTTAATCCACTTTGCTTCCCTTATAGTGTATATATATGTATACCTTCTCTTATAGATCTGCCTGTTCCCAGGGGCATCCAGAACTGGAAGTTTTATGAGTTCCTGGGGCAGCCTGTTGCGGTGCTTCATCTTTATTCCTAGAAGCCTTTTTGGTATCTTAACTCGGAGTCTTCTGTTCTTCAGTTTGAGCCTTTCATTTCTTTCTTCCATCACAGATGCGGAGAACACACTGCTTCTTTCCACTTCAGAGTAGCCTTTTACCTATGTAAAGATTATTGTGCTTCAGTATTGTGCTTCAGTAATCTCCTCTATAGATTGAACAATTCCAGGTTATTCCCTCTATTCTTGAAGATCACATTTTCTAGCTCTCTTCTGGACTCTCTAGTTCATTTACATCTATCGTTATGCTCCAGGCAGTGTTACAGCATGCGAAGCGCAGCCTTGTCATTTTGCATGAGGAACCATTAAATGTCCCTTTGCTTGCTGATAATTTGCTAGTGGATCCACTGGCTGACTTGGCAAGCCTGAGCTGTTGCTGGGTTTTTCTCATCTCAAAACACATGCTGGGAAGGTGTGATAAGAGTGAGGAGAAAACAGTTATGGAGATGTGCTTCCATGTCTGGACAGAATACGAGAACAGAGCACTTAGGGGACAGCTGGAAGAGGCAAGGTCATTTAAAGTTCCTGAAAGAGTGCTTTTTATGTTAAAAGTCAGCTGAGAAGGACTTGAAACAGTGAGAAAAGAAATGATCCCTTGTTCTACCTGCATTCAGAGAAACAGGATTCTTTATACTTCCCTTGTAAAATCACAATGCTAGGTAATATTTCTCTACCAACAGTTTTTCCTGAGAGCTGAATGAGAAGCCCATGAGCACCCTCAATTTGAGTAATCTGCTTAGGTCCCCCTAAAAGACGTAGTCTTGGTAGGAGTAAGTTATTTGTGACTTTGGGGGGGTTTATTTTCCTCTAAAGGCCTTCATAAAGGACAAATCCAATTTCACAAAAGATCAAAAGTGAAATTATACAGAAATGTTTTCATTTACTGTATTATTTAAGATTCTGTGCTGTAAATACACAGAATTGTGAGGCATGGGGATAGCTATATTAAATATTTCAAGTTGGCAGTATGTGTGAATAGGCATAAACCAGTTTAGGTAAAAGTGCTGATGCTCTGTATCATAGAAGTGGTGGCAGGACTAGTTGTTCAGGGTGATATGCATGGTAAGATGAATGACACTTAACTCTTTTATTGATAGGAATGTTGAGGAAGTGGGGAACAACAGAATATCAGTGACTGAACATGAGTGGTGCAGTGGGCTTCCTTTAAGTATCATTCTTTATGTTATTCTTAAAATGAGTATTACTCATTCTTTATGTTATTCTTAAAGTGAGTATTACTGTGCTTCAGAAGCATAATTGGGAAGTGAGAATGTCTTGTATTATAACCAAGCATAAAACGAAACTATTTCTTAGTAAAACACCATCATGTGACAACAGTATTGCAGTTTAAGCTCTTAGACAAATACAATACAGATAAATAAGGGTCTGAGAGTCTGTCTTTTTATCTAGAGGAAAACAGTGGTATGTGCTGTTTTAAAAAAAAAAAGCTGGCAATTTGAATTTGGCAAATATGAACAAGTTTTTAGGATTTGGGGGTCTGGGGGTTGAGTTTTTTGAGAGTGGGATTTTTGGGGTTGTCTTTTTTTTTTTTTTTCTTTTTTTAGGCTTACCTGGTTAAGACAGTTACTTCAGTATTTCGTGAAATTTTGTTTTGGCTTCATGTTGTATTGCAGGAAATTCCTGATGCTCAGGTGTTTTTACAGCTGGTGTGGCACAACACAAATAAAAATGAAAGATTGCATTTGCACAAGGTGGTTGCACCCACAGTCTTAGCAGCCATTCCTGTAGATCCTAGCTTTAGACTGATTTGCAAACTGAAGTTTGACAGCTTTGGCATTTGTTCAGCCAGAATTATGACTTTGTTAGGATAAGAAGGGTAGACATAGCTCAATGATATGAGATTTATAATCTAATTGCTCTGTGGTTACTTAATCCAGTTTATATTTTTAAAGCTATGTCTAGTTTTTCAATAGTGAGCTAATAAATGTTGCTCTGTGTTTAAGCCTTCTGGTCAGCATGGTTTTCTGTGGCTGTTGAAATCACAGATTGTCTGCACATGAGTTGGATTATTTTCTTGCTTGTCCCCTATTATAAGCTGTTTATTTTGGCCAGTTTCTTGGAACATTTCTCTTCAGATTTTTATGGCTGTCAAATGGTAGTAGAGATGACAAAATGCAATCATAACAGTCTCTCTTGCCACCAAAATGTAATCAAGAAGAGCAAAATCCCTTCTAGACGTCTTGATTCCTGTTCATTTACAGCAGTGAACTGCCACTTGTTCTGCTCACCAGCCTTTCTGGTGGTTGATAGTAGAGGGAAAGAACTGATTCTTTTTTACTATAATCCAGGTGGGAAATTAGGACACCACAAAACCTGAATTTCCTATTTCCTATAATAATCCTTATTTCCTTTAAAAGTGCAATTGAGCTTCTAGAATGAGTCATATTGGTTAAAGACTCCTAAATGTAATATTAAGGAGAATTAAAATTTTGCATAAGCATCATTTATAAGTGAAGTTTAGAAACAGCCAAATCCTGAAACAATGCAAAACTAGGTCTGGGAGAGAGCTCCTTTCAGCAGCTTGGCTTAATGGCTTGTAAGTTGTCAAAGTGTGATTGGACACATGTGTCTATCGATTAGATCTCAATGATAGTAGTGAAAAACAGCTTTTTGGAGACCTTTGGTGGTAACTCTGCCACCTTCTGAGAAGAGATGTCCTCTAGGACACTTGAGACTGTTGCTAATTGTGAATCGTCTTGTTTTAAGTTCTGGCTTGGTGGTCTGAATGTTTAATTGAACTCTTAACTTTAAATACATACAGATTTATATATCATTGAGGTCTAGATTAGGTGTCAACCCAGGGGAGAATACTTGACTTTCACTGTAGGCAGATCCATAGAAACTTGTGTTCTGTGTGCAGTGGCGCTCAGAAAATCAAAGTGGGAAGATATGTAAATAGTGGAGCAGAAAGTAGCACTGTAAATTATAATGTTCTAACATTGTTATATCAGTAGTGATACACCCCCTGCTTATGTAATTGCCTTTGTTTCTGTTTCCCTGTCTCACAAGGACATAGCCAAAATAGAAGTCTTAGATTGGTGTAAAAAGGAGAGGGGCTTATCCATGACGAGAGACAAAATGGGCTGGAATTGTCAGTTGTGTCTTTTCTCTAAATAAATATGGTAATGGTTATACCCAGTAACGCGTAATGCGGAAAAGGTAAATTGGGTACTTTACTCCAGAGATCAAGAGAACATTTGTTTGAGTCGAAAGACAATAACTATGGATCTAATTGCAGAAAATCCCTTTACTCTTTTTCTCTTTGAACTAGTTCGTAATTGTCTGTGATATTGCCTGGTACAAGGAAGATCAGTAGGAGCTGGGGCTATGGGAGTGTGCTGGGGTTTGGGTACAGGTGGGTTTGATTGGGGGGGTTGGCTGAGGTTAGCTGAGGACTGTTCACCCATTTGCACGCATTTTTTACTCATTTAAACTTAGATATTCAATCTCTGTCGTGTTGGCAGTAATCCTAGAATATTCAAAACCGTGAACAGAACAAAAAAACATAATTCTTCCTTCTTTCAGTGACGGCTACTCATTTATTTAAAGGTACTGGGGTTTGGGGTGGTGACTTCTGATTTCAAAGCTGGTAGGTTGGATTTCTTATGCAGGAGAGGCAAATCTACTGTAATTTTAGGTCAAAACCAGGAGTTTTCAGCACCAACTTCACAGATTTATCCAAAAAGGAAATGCAGCCTATTGAAGTAGGACGTGGAGTCAGCTCTGTAATTGGAGAAATAAGAACCTGAAAATATGCAACTCAATGTTTTGGGGTTTTTTTTTTTCTTTGGAATACTGAGAAATAAAAACATTGTTCATATTCATGGCATTAGAATTTTTCTTATAATGAGTGGCTTTCACTGCCTAACAAAACACAGTTTTCCAGTAAAGGTTTCTCTTTTCCCTTTGCAGGATGGCGGACACAGACCTTTTTATGGAATGTGAGGAGGAGGAGCTGGAACCATGGCAGAAAATCAGTGATGTTATTGAAGATTCTGTTGTTGAGGATTATAATTCAGTTGATAAAACTGCCACAGGTAATTAACTGTTTTAGTCTAGACTTATTCCCATTATTGGTGTTAAAATTTAAAGGGAAATGGCAGTAATTGGTTACATCCTATCCAGTAAGTATTCTTATTTGACGGCTAAAAAACCTGTTAATGACTAATGTAACAAATTTCAGTTTCTCTAGTTGTGAACAGAGCTTCTGAGTGCTGGGTAGAGCTTACATGATGGTGATGCTGCACAAGGCCAGGTGTCCTGTGAATATAAGTAGTTTAGGAGGCAGGAAACAGCTTTTATCTCTGTGCTAAAGGAGTACGATTTTTGCAGGTGTATTGGAAAGGGTGGCCTGTTTGAAAAATAAGAAGGAAACTTTGGCCAAGTTATTCATGTTCTACAGCCAAAGTAGTAGCTTCTTAAAAGTAGGGAATTGATAATTTACATAAAGATGATGCTTTTTCTTTTACAAAGTGCTTTAGTATGTATCAGCATTCAGTGGTGACTAACTTTTGATCCTTCTAGTAGTTTTGAAATGAGTGAGGAAGTCAGGTGTTTGATTGGTGAATTTTATTTCCTGTGACTTAACTTACATAGTCAAACTAGTGAGATTAAAACTAGTTTATTATTACTTATTTAACCCATGATTTGATATAATCAGTTTCACTTAGGGTTTGGGGGTGGTGGTGATATTTTTTTCTTTTTTTTCTTTTTTGCCTATTTTCTGCAAATGGAAAGATGTATAACTTTGGTGTTCAGAGTTTGCATTTAAAGTGCAGGTCAGAGTATGTTGTTATCTGCTAGTTGTCTCAAGTTGTGAGAAATTTGGACTCATAAAAAGTAATAATTGCTTGATGGGAGGCTTTATGGTTTTTAGATGCTATATAATCATTCAGTTTGTATTGGGACTCTAACTAAGTAAAGATACAAGGATGGTACCTTCTGGTTGTTGATTTCTGTTTGTATCAACACAATGAGTTGGGCTGTTGTGCATATACCTATCTTATACAAATTAAACTTTGATGAGCATTTCGCAGTTTGGGGGAGTAAATGAAACATGACTAATATAAGAAAAGCTTTAATTCACTGTCCCTTTGGTTCTTGCCACAGACTTGAGTCTAGTGTGTGGAAAAAAGAATTCTTGCCCCAGTTATGTGTGTGGGTGAAGTAGACTGGCATGTTTAATAAGTTAGGCTTTTGTTCAGCCATTTCAATTACTTGGTCAAAATCAAGCAAAGCATCAGTTTAATATCTAGAATAGAGATGGGTCTATGTCTTATTATAGGCCAGGTATTACTAATGATGGTGATTCAACATGTCTCGCATTGCTGGCTACTACAATCCTAAGCTAGTGTGAAGTGCTGTGGGAGCATCCTTGGTAGTTAGTGCTGTTAACTCCTTGGCAGTAGCTGTTCCACACAGCTCGTGGTTAACACTGTGTTTGTGGAAGTATTCAGCACTCGGGGCTTTGGAAGGCTTGTTGATAATTGGAGGTGAGTAGAATGAAGTTGTCCCAGCTTAGGGAAGGGTATGCTTCTGCTGCTGACTGGTGTCACCTGTTTCCTCTGGCCTTCATACTAGAGAGGATTTAGGAGCTTACTTTCAAAAGTATTTAGAGATGCCAAGGTAGGAGGGTGTTTGGAAGTTGAAAGTGATTTCATCATAGATGGGTTAGAATGGGCATAAAACTAAGAGTGATCTTGAGTAAGTTGCATTTCTCTTGCTTGTGTTGTTTGATAGAAAATATAGAGCTAAAGAAGCTGGATGTGAGTATGGGCTACTGTAAGAAGCTAAAAATTTTACCGAGTGTGATAGTATGGCAGTATAGCCAAACAGCGTGCTAGTATGGTGTCTCTACAAAGAAATTGTGCTTTCTCTATTTTTTCTAAATACAATTATACCATTCCTTTCTAGCAGTTTCAGTGAGTCTGCAGCCCGTTTCTGCCCCTCTGCCAGCTGTTGCCCATGCATCCATAGGTGCTAATCTCTCTGCAGCCACGTCAGTCAGTAGCAGTGAGGCTCAGAATAGTGACAGTGCTAAGAAGACGCTAGTGGCAATATTTGTGAACAACAATGGTAAGCAGAAATGCCTTCAGTATTTAGAATGGTTTGGGGTGCAGAGGGGAAATGCGAGGCTTGCTTGCAGTCATGCTGTTATGTGCTGTGAGCACATGAGATTTTGCAGGCTGAACAGGGAGGTGTCAGGGCAGTGTTTGAATGGGAGTTGTGCTAAACCTTGCAGGGACTGCAGGGAGTAGCAGCTGGTTTTCTTTGACTCGAGAGTGAATCCAGTGTCCTTACACTTAGTGGAAATTACCATTGGTAGTATTACCCTCCAGGTAAGATATAAAATGAAGGTCCCGACTATTCAGGGTCACTCTGGTGCACCATGATGTATTTCACAAAAGTAAATGCGTTAAACTGGTCTGGCCAAATTCTAGAGTGAATAATTCTGGGGTGCTTTTTGCTATTAAGGGATTGTCATGCTTCATTTCAGACATAGCTTAACCAATCTCTCTGCATAACTTGGTATACTGAAATACAAAGTGGGTCTAAGGATTCTTTGGTATTAAGGAGCTCTAAAAGTACCTTAGTCAAACTCACCTAAAAGTCATTGCATTGTTTCTAGTAAAATTTAATCAGACATACAAGTAATGAGGAAGGGTCTATACACTACTTCAAACCGATATCTTTGTTAGGAGTGTCTTAAAAGTATCTTGATCTCCAAATGTATTGGATATCACTACATAATACACTTGTGATTAATATTTCATAGCTTTACTAATAAAAGTAACTTGAGACAGATGTTCTAAATCAATTACAAGAAATTAATAAAGGCTTGGTGATATCGCTGTGCTATAATTAGACTAATGGTTAAAAAAAAATAGTGCAGCTACTAAAAAAATAATCCGCTAATAGCAATATATTTATTAGTAAAATATTTGTGTACTATTCTGACAAGTTCAAATATGCCCCCATAGGATCTGCTATCCAAACAATTCCCAGATCCCATTAAAACTGGTGGATTTGTACAGGCATCTAATTTGGAGAGGCCATTGTCACATCTGAAATCTGAAAGGATTGTGCAGAATCACAACAGTCTGGGAAACTTTCTTCTTTGTTCCTTTATTTATTGTTTCTTTGTTTGTCTCAAAAATATGAGCCATGGTAAGCTCTGGAAACTAATGCAGAGCTCCAGCATATGACTTGAAAATGTAGTGGAGAAGGTTGGAAAAGAAAACAAACTGTGATGCTTTTGTCTTCCTTTCTCAGTCCCTTGCTGCATTCTCTCCAGGCTGTGAGAGTGTTAGAGGTTTAGGAGGATTGCTGTGTGCTGCTGCTGTAGGCTAGCTAGAAATTTTTTTTTTAGTATGTGTGGTACAGTTCAGAGGTAGACAGAACAGTTTTCCTAATGGCTTAGTTCCTTGCAGGCTTTGGAGAAACCTTCGCCTGAAAAGCTGGTATTATGTTTCTAGGCATTAATCACTCTACTCTGTACTAGAGGAATGAAGTCATAGGCATAGCTACCTGTGATTGTTGTCTTTTATATGCTTATTTTTTTTATTCTGATTTGCAAACAGAATTAGTGGTAGCTCTTGGAAGTAATACCTTCAGATTTTATTCCATTGGTTAAAAACTGAAGTCGTGTGACTCCATCTATCACTTTCCATAGTCCTTTTTCTTTTGTGTATCTCTTGTAGTATGTCATCTAATAGTAAATTACTGCTGTGGAAGTGACTTGAGTGATGAGTGCAGTTTGCTGGGCTGCCTTGCCTGCTCATGCAGGAATTGCCCTGCCAGATGTGCCATTGGCATCTTGTACCACTGCAGCAGCTGCGCGGGATTTGCCGTCTTCTCATGCTGCAGTATCGGCATGTTGGGATCTCTTTCTGCCCCATAGTGCGTGTCTGCATGTTAAGGAGGATTTGTAGATTTTCTGAAGTAATGTTTAATCAGAGAACTGCTCTGAGACTGCTGAAAAAATGTGAAAATCTCTGAGGTGCATGTTGGTCTGCTTTGGAAGAGAGGAGGGAGGGAAATGACTTTTACAGCCACGAGACCGTTACTTTCCAAATGGGCAGAATTTATGACTTGGTAGCTTCCTCAGCTGTGTTAGCATTGTCGAAATAAAGTATTCAACATCACAGGGCTGTATGTTTCAGGGTAAGCTTGATGTGGGTTGTATTTGTGTTTTTCAGATCTGCTGGAATAGGAACAAACTCTGTATGGGTGTGAGGAACATGCAATTGGTAGTGTTGTGTGTTCCTGGTCACTGTCATGTGGCCTTTCTCTGTCACTGAGTGGTATTCTTTTAAGTGCTTTGTAATGGATGCTTTTAAGTGAAAAAATAAGGAAACATGCTTAGTTTTGCATATCTCTGGAGTACTTCAGTTTTTATGGTGGAGTAAGTTCTCCTCTTGATTGCATTGATGCAGCAGAGGATAGCTCAGCCCATTAACTTCAGGACCGATACAAACAAAATTCTTCAGCCTACAGCATGGCCTTTTCCTTCCTGAGTATTGTATTTGGCGAGTCCCTGCCAGCTTGTATGACATGACTTTGACTTGCAGGGGAATCCTTTTTGGCTTGATGCCAGTGAGGATTTTGAGTGGCAAAGTGCCACAGGGACATCTGTCACCTCTTCAGTCTCTGCTGGCCCAGTAACTGAGGGTCACATCCCAGTTTAAGTTGTGAGTATGTGGAACGCTCATGAAATGAGCCGTGTCTGGAGTCATCCCAGCTTTCAGCAATCTGTTTTTTATGCTCATGGCTGTCGTCTTGCATTTTGTTTTACATTAATTAAAAAGACTTACAAGCTAGGGCTGAAAAGGACCCATTAAATCTATCCATTCTTCCACTGTAAGGTTTTGTTTGGCTTTGTTTTTGTTTTTTTCCCTCTAGGATGTAATTCAATTAAGCAAGCCTGGAGACCTAAAATTTATCTTTTTTCTTGAATAACAGCATCCATGTTTGTAAATGTCTAACTTTCAGGACCATATGTTAACAAACACAGGTTTGAATCTCTTGAGGTGTATTGTACTTCTTAACATTGAGGTACACAAACCACCAGTTCTTCTTTGAATGAACAGAGCAGAAGTGTGTACTGGACTGGATAGAAATGACCCCATGTTCAAAAATCAAGAAACAAGATTTTCAAACTAAAGATGGAAGTATCTTTTAGCTTTTCTTTTTTCTATCTTTCTGCTGGATCCAGATTTCCCCCTGCAGATTAGTTTTAAAATGTCTCAAATTACTAGGACATAAAAGTAAAAATTACTGAAAGCTAAATATATATATTTGAAGTGATGCTTGACCTAATTTTTTTTTCTTAATTTCATTTGATAGCTTTTAGCTATACCTGTATCCCACTCAGAACATTTCTTTCTAATATTACATATATGTGCATAGCTAGCTGGTATAACATAGACATCTGTCTGTTTCCAGAGTCCTTGTATCCAAAAAAGCACTGTTGTTGTTGACAAGAAAATGAGATTGGTGCCACATAGATGCTCGTCAGCCTGACAGCTTGCCTCCTTTTTAATAATTCCACCATCAGATAAAAATATAACTTGCATTCCTTTTCACCGCAAGAATCACAAAGTGCTTTTTGTGCTGAAAATATAGACACTACAGAAGAAAAATACTGCGCTTATATTTAATATGCAGCAGTTCTGTAACAATATATGGTTAAGTTAGGATGGGAAGTGAGAAAACTTAGTCTCGTTTGAATTACTGCCTGCATGGTGTGACAGGACACTTCCAGTGCATGCTTACTCTGCATACTGCCCTGTGATCCCTCTCTCCCCTAAACTGTATATAATGTTTAGTATTATTTTTCTCTTACACTTGTTGACAAAAATTATTTGATTGTTTACATCAAGCTTAGCTAGCCTGTCATCTAGGGAGTGGTGTTAATGCAGAAGCTTCTCTTAGCTTTGCTCCCTGGGCTTCCCATCTCTTGAAGGATATGTCTTGGAGCAGTGCTTGACCTGCCATACTTTCTGAAAATGGATTCAGGGAGCACAGGAGCCATCTCAAGTTGCTTCTCCTAAGAATGATGGAAGGCTCCTCAGATACCTACAAGTGTCTGTCCCCAGGTGCCAGTAATCCCTTATTTCTTGGGGAGTGCCCTGGTAGGCTGGCTCCACTTGATGCCCAAATCACCTGCTATTAAAGCCTTAACAATGTGTTCCTATATTGCTTCTTTTCACCCTTCAGCTATCCATGCTGGCTTCTGAGGGCCTTTCATTGGAGAACAAAGTCATCAAGGAATTGAGTCATCCCAGGCTTATTAGTCTAGCCTTCGTAAGCCTGAGATGCCCAGGTGTTGAATTCAAAGTCTGTGTGTATGGTAACCTCTAAATTGTGATGTGCTGACACCACTCCTAACCACTTACCACTGATTTTGATGTGGATTGTGTCAGTGGTAGGAGCCTTGGCACTGATGGCCTCCTTAGCAATGGCGTGGTGTGCTCTGCCTTTGAGGTCCCTATCTCTGCACTTCAGCTGTTGACAATGCAGAGTAACTTCTTGATGGGCTCAGCACTAGTGTTCTTCTCTTGGAAGGTTATGCTGTTGTGAACTGTAGATCATCCATATGGGGGTTTCTGGAGTATCAGATTAAAGAGGCTTTGTCAGTCCAGCCTCTCCAGTGAGCAGCCAGGGCACATCCAACAAGAGTGGCTTCTCCTTTAGAGGAGAGCATCTCTGCTGTGCTTAGCTGAGAGAGAGAGGATAAAGAAACTCCTTCATGTTTAAGTTCTGCCTTCCTGGTAGCATACTGGAAGTCAAGGAGGAGTTCAAGAAGTGTAGAAAGAGGCCTAGGACTTGCAAGGATCACTGTGTCCAGGACTAAATGGGCTGTTAGGAGGCTTGCTTCATCAACTGGCATTTAGGTCTAAATTGCCCTCCTCCAAGAAGCCAATTAAGCCATTTCCAGCGAGCTACTTGGAAAATTATACACTTAAGAGGCAGGAGGAGAAGAGAGAAGAACGTAATTTGTTCTTTCCCAGCAGCTGATTTCTGCCATGGTCTCCTCATTCTCCCTAGATGAAGTAGTGAATCTATGCACATCTGTCTTGGCTGGTGAGTTTAAAGTGCTCCAGGACCTGTGGAAACCTTACAAACCACCTTGGAAACAATCTAAGAGAAGTACTGCACGCTCTTGCTACTCCAGAAGGCTTGTCATTCTCGCTTATGAAAGTCTACCAAAGCCTGAAAAAAAAAAAAAAATTGAGCATACAACTGTGTCCATCCTGGCCACATTGAAAAGAATCTGCAGTTTCTGGTAAGGAATTAGAGTATTTATATATGCTTCTGCTATTGTTTTGTCTAGTAATGATGGCATTTCAGGAGAGAGCAGTGTGGCAGGGACCTGCCAACTGCACACTGAGAGAATAGAGTCAAAATCACTGGACTGATTCAACCAAAAGATCTTTGTCAGCTGGTCTCTGCTTTAAAATAGACTTAAACCCAAGGTCATCTTTTGTTTGTTAAACTAATACAAGTCTTCCCAGATTATTTTTAAACTCTGGAGGAGGACTAGAAGGAGTTGGAAACTTGACTATCACACTCTGCTTGAGGTTGCCCAGTGGCCTTCATACTAACCACGAGGTCATCATAGCTTCAGTCTTCAGGATTTCTCATGGAAGCTCCAGTGGCAATGCAAGACCTCTCACTTCCAGTCACAGACCTTCAGCATTTGGCAAGGTCCCCACTCCTTGAAAGATTTGGGGACGACTGTGGGCTCCTTGTCAGCCAAGTAAGATCATCAGGACACTGAGGAAGAGAAAATGATCTGCTGATGCTCTGGATTTGGTTATTCATCAGATACTAGGTGGGATGTAGATGTTCAGAACCTGATAGAACTATCCAAAGATTCTTTTTTTCTTTTTTTTTTCCTCAACTTCTCTGTCCCTTCTTTAATAATCTTTTTTTTTATTGTGAAGGGATTACCTCTCTTTTTTTTTTTTTTTTTTTTAGAGATTGCAAATCCAGTCTATTTGTCTCTAGTTTTCATTCACTCCTTCCATCTTTTTCCTATCCCTCTTCAGAGACCTTGCTTTATAAAACAAGAAAGGCTAGAAGCACATCCTCTTTTTCACTTGGGATTGGAGGCAGCATGCACAGAGTTCAGACAGTAGTTTGTATGTGTTCATTGTTTTTGATCCTAAAGAAGAAAGTGGTCCAAGGTAGGCTACCAGCCTTCATGAC
>JANZLQ010000092.1:10338814-10351157 GCA_026212715.1 Elanus axillaris | reverse complement strand
CCACCCCCCCGCTCTGGAAGTGGGAACTGGTGTCTCTTTTCCAGCAATCCTCTTGCTGTCTAAGGTGCTTGAAAAAGTGAGGCAGGATGCAGCCCAGGCAGTTGTGTGGCTTGCATCTGAACCTTTTGATTTAGTCTTCCGTTACGCTGCTGTTTCTGCCTAGTATAATCTTCATGAAAACATTTGGATCATACACCCTGAGGATTGCCGGCCAGGCAGCATCCAGACTGACAGTGTAAAGTATCTTCCATCAAAAGAAGCTGTTTTGGCTGTGGGTCAGAACATTTTGGCATGCAGCAGGTCTTTTCCTGGATTTACACAGTTACATAGGAAACATTTGCTGTTTGGGTACAGCAGCCCTTTCCTTTAACATCAGCAGTTTCAGCGACACTGGACCATTTTGTAGCCCTGAAACAACGTGGATGTTCTGTCAGTCTCATGTCATACTGTGCTGCATATATACAGTGAGAAGATTCCTGTGGAGCTGCTTCTTTCTGCTGGTTTGGAAGCTCTTTGTCCTCAAGACATGGATTGTAGTAACAGTGGGATTGAGTAGTGCATAAACACAAGTACATGAATGAGCTGAACTTTGTGAGGAAGAATGGTACATGGGAAGAAGGAATTGAAGCCCAAATAAGTATACTGCTCACTTTCTGGTGTTGAGTTTGAAATATCTGTGGCCTGATTTATTTATTTTTTAAAATGTTTTCCCCTCCCCATGATATTTGGAAAAAGTAATGCATTTTATATGTGCAGATCACTTGCTGTTTTAAGCTCCTTGCTGTCTTTAGACCTGGCCACATGTATTGGGTCTGGCTGAGATGGAGTTAATTTTCACCATAGCAGCCCTCATAGTGCTGTGCTCTGTATTGATAGCTAGAGATGTGTTGATAACACACCAGTGTTTTGGCTGCTGCTGAGCACTGCTCACACAGTATCAAGGCTGTCACTCCAACGTTCCCCCCTCACCAGTAGGCTGGGACTAGGCAAGATATTGGGAGGTGACACAGCCAGGACAGCTGACCCAAACTGACCAAAGGGATATTCCATACCATATGATGTCTGCTCAGCAATAAAAGCTAAGGGGGGGGTGGCATTTGTTATTACAACATTTGTCTTCTAGAGCAACTGCTATGCTTACTGAAGCCCTACTTCCTGGGAAGTAGTTGGACATTGCCTGCTGATGGGAATTAGTGAATAAATCTTTTGTTTTCCTTTGCTTCCATGTGTGGCCTTTGCTTTTGCTTTATTAAACTGTCTTTATCTTGACCCATGGCAGGGGGGGTGTTCCATCCTATTTTCTCCCTGCCCTGTCCTGCTGAGGAGGGGAGTGATAGAGTGGCTTGGTGGGCACCTAGCTTCCAGCCAAGGTAAGCCCACCATACCATGTCACCTGTAATAGGCATTTGGGAGATGAAGATGTAGTGAGCGCTAGAAGAAAAAGTAAATATTTTGCTAAACTGCTTAATGTGATAAGATTCAGTTTTTTCCAGGTGATGGTTAATAACCTCAGGCACCAAAAGACCCCTCTCTTCAATGGTCCCTTGCTCCATCGTATTTCCATAATTTACAGTGCAAGAGTCAGGCGTGTATAGACAGTGCCCTGTTTTCTGCATAGCTTTGGCTAGTTCCCTGACCATCAGCCATCCTGTGTGCAAAGTGAGGCAGATTTCTGTGGAAAAGACAATGTCTGGCTGTGAGTTGGTGTTGTCAGACGGTGTATGCAAACTACAGTAGCTGACCTTTATGGTTACTTCTTGGCTTGATCCACAGGATGGGCTTGAGCTAATGTGTGGTGTGTGGGAGCAGAGAATTGTATCCGTCCTCCAGCAGACTAGCCACTGAAGGGGAATGATGGCAAAAGTGTTCTGCTGAGCATGGTTAATGTTTGTCAGTAGCAAAGGTTTGCTCTAAACTAGTAGCTTGGTGATTATAGACCATTTCATCCCATCTTTTGCTAGCACAGTTCTTCATAACCTCCTCCCTCATCCTTTCTTCTGTTCCTTGTAATTCCTTCCCTGTCTCAGGTGCCAGCAAACATTGGCAGTAGATGGGAGACTCTTCTGATCTTTGTTTTGGTGTGACATTAGCCCCCACGTTGCCAGAAGCAATTGGGCAATATTCCTGGGTTTGAATTTCCTCATTCTGTGCAAATATTGCAAGTCTGCTCTGGTTGGCAAGTAAGAGCTTATGGAACTGGGAGGACACAGAGGACAAATGGGATCTTGACTGAAGGACACAGCCAACTGCTAGTAAGTGTCTGCTGGGCTGGTGCAAACTGAGATGACCAGAAGCTGATTAATGTGGATTTTCCTGGAGGTAGTTCGAGATGATGGATAGCCCTTTGGCAATGGTGCAGAAGAAAATATTACAAGAAAAAAAGGCACCAGAAGAAGCAAATTTGCTTTTCTTTAATGACTGAACAATTCTACTTGTTGCAGTCTGCCACCAAAAAAAAAACCAACCAAAAAAAAAACCAACCCAAAAAAAAGAAAGAATCATTGAGGCAGACCTCAATCCATACAGCTAGCAGTGCACAAAGCAGTAGGATACCTTTCTCATCTGTAGGTAATGGAAAGCATTTGGTAACTTTGGCTGAGGCCATGGGATGTTAGCAGTCAGAACTTCACAAGGTGATGTACTCTTGAGGACAGAACCTCATGGCAGAGTTACGAGGCAGCTGTATCTATAAGGAGCAAGTCTGTAGTAGACGTATACAGTGAAAATCCATCAGGGAAATCCCTGTGGGCTCAATGGTGGGTAACAACACTGTTAGAACTCCCTGGCAGGTACGTCAGCACAATTGCAAGGAATCAAATCACTGCTGCTTTGTGTAAAGTGCAAGTTATTGTCAAACAAGCAAATACTACATAAAATCCATCAGTATAAAACCCTGTGAAGATGTTTTAAACTGAGTGGTTTTACTTCCAAATGAAGCCAGCTAGAAGCACCTGCACACACAGTGCTTCTCGGCTGATGTGGTTTCTCGCTAAGCTGCAGTAACCTAGTTGTTTGCAATTATGTGAACAGATGACTTGTGTGAAATACTTCATGTATTGTGTGATACTAAGGATGTTGAGGTTAGTGGATAAAACTGTCTTTTCCCCATCTTAACTTTTTTTCAAGCAGGATGTTTCACTTTTGAATCAAGAGAGTAAGCACTTTGAACCATTATAAGATATTCTTATGACACAGACTGCACATCATGACTTCAGTGTGATCCAGATGTTTTCAGTGTCTTTTATTTTTTCTTTTTTTTTTCCCTCCCCTTCTTTTATTGAAGTTAATCTGCCACTTTGTGAAAGTTCACTCCCATAGTCCTCTTTCTATCCAAGGATGCTAAAGATAACTTCAGGTTAATTCAGAATTCTTGTGACCTCCTGGTCCTGGTTAATTGAAGTCCTCAGCAGACTCTGATGTCCCTAATGGTCTCTGTTGGTTGATGCTGTTCAGAAACCTTCAGTGTTGCTCTACTTCTGGTACATATCCTATGCCAGGGGTTGTAGTGGTTCAGCATAAGTTTTCCCAGTATCTGCCAACAAGTGAATTTTTACTTAATGAGACTAGAAAAAATATTTTCTTTAGCTGCTGTGGCTGTGTTCAAAGGGCACATAGGAGCCAGAATAATCAGTCTGTGAGGTTGCTCAAGGCTAAGGAATTTGAACACTTAGTTCCTAGGCAGCTTGGAAGATCCTAGCCTGAATATGAATATTAAAATAATATATAGAAGGGTTGGATATTTTCACAAGTTTATGTTTCAAGCATGCTCTGGAAAACTCATTCAAATTCTGAGGACTAAAATTGACAACTGAGTGTGTGTGAGAAGGAGCAGCCTTTTTACCTGGCAAATGTGACTTGCTGTTTCTGTTTTTCTTCCAGCTGGCAATCCTCTTGTTCAGCAAAGTGGACAGCCGCTAATCCTTACCCAGAACCCGACCTCAGGTCTGGGCACAATGGTAACTCAGCCAGTATTACGACCTGTACAGATCATGCAGAATGCCAACCATGTCACAAATTCTCCAGTGACCAGTCAGCCCATCTTTATAACAACCCAGGTGAGTGCCCTTCCAGCCAGGATGGCTGAGACAGAAGATCTGGTGCACTCATACATGGAAGACTGTTCTCTGTTAAGAAATAATTAAATGCCTGTTTCAGTTTTTCCTGTGCACTTTAGTGGATCTTACACTTGAGCTGAAATCTGTTGGTTTTTTGTTTTGTTGTTGTTTTTTTTTAATTTATGTAGGTTTAGAAATAGCTTTTTTCAGAAATAGTTTGTGTTCCTAGTCATTTTGCAGTTGTATCTCACTTGAGAAAATTGGCCATGTTCCACACCTCAGCAGGTCCTGTGGAGCCAGCACGGGTCTGGTGGGACTTCACGCTGGCTGTCACTTGTAGCCTTACTAGTAGGGCCTGACTGCCTGCTGTAGGTGGGTCTGTCCACTCTGCGTGAATTTGACTTTGCAGAATACTTAACTACTTTGTTTTATTTTCCTGGGGAATGCGCAGGTAAATTTTTTAAACGTCCACTGGCTTCTTTGAGCATTTGTCAAGACCTGGGATATTTCTGTAGCTGCTTAGGGAAGAAGAGACTGTGAGTGGAGGCTGTATATCAGAATGTTGTAAAGTATAAAGAACGGGGCCCTACTGTTGGGTAAGGTGCTGGCCAAGAACAGTATGGCCTCATAGTTGAATTGATCTGTAGATGATAGTATGGTGGGGTGGGTGTTTTAAATTTGTGTATTTGATTTTTAGGGTAGAAAGCTCATTATGAAAGTGCTTCAAAGGTGCTCACTATGTTAATGTTAATGGTACTGTTTGACTGCAGGGATTTCCTGTGAGGAATGTGCGGCCTGTACAAAACACAATGAACCAAGTTGGAATTGTTCTTAATGTACAGCAAGGTCAAACAGTTAGGCCCATCACCCTCGTCCCAGGTGAGGACTGAAACAAGCTAAAGCCACTGTCATGTTTACTTTTTACGTACTTTTTAGAGTACCAAGAGTTAAAAAAAAAAAAAAAACTGTATTTGAAATCTGTATTTCCCCACTCTCGTGTTCCTTTTTAGAGTACAAAGAGTTAAAATAATTGTATTTGAAGTCTGTATTTCACCTGCATATCTAGTAGCTCTGAAGGTGGGTGTTCAGTTTTGTAGTAGGTGAGATTTGTCCGTATTTGTGGCTGTAATTCTGCTAGTCATTTTGCAGTGGAGTAGGCCCTTTGATTGTAGTAACAAACCACTTTGCAGAGTAGGGGACTTCCAGCTGGAAGGAATATCTGCCTCTCAGAGCTCCATATAAACTAGCCTCTTCAAAAAGCTTCCTCAGTTAACATAATTCCAAAGTCCCAGCCCGTGACTACCCCTCTTCTTTCCTTTCAAAATCTCCCCATGCCAGGCTAGTGCTGGGAAACTGCCTGGAAACCAAGCCTCACCCAGAGGACGATTTTTCTAACACTAACTTCTGCTACGAGATCCTGTTATGCACCATCAGAAAGACTAAGAACTCATGTGTCACTGGACACACCTGCATTATAACAAAGCAACCATGCTAGTAATGAGTCACCTTTCACTCTTTGCAGAATGAATCTCCAAAGCCTCATATCACAAACTAATTGCAACCGTAGGATCATGCTTGTCCTCCCATAAGAAGCCTTCCATGAATTTCTGTTGGGCCTAGTGGCTTCGACTATGAGTCTATGAAACTCAGCATGATTTATGCTTATAAGCTATTTGGGCCTTTTGGAAAATTCCATCTAAAAAAAGTTGCAAATATAATTTTCACTCTGTCTGCATCCATGTGCAGTTTTAGTTTGCCTGGGAAGTGAAATTAAGGTGCTGAATTCTTAAAACTTCCACTGAAATTGCTGGGGATTTTGGGAGCTCAGCAGTGTTGGAAAATAGGTTTTACTCAGTTATTACTGTGCAAGGAGTTGAATTCAGTTACTTAATCTGACTTGTTTGTTCATTTGTTTTTGAAGCCCCAGGTACCCAGTTTGTTAAACCGGCAGTTGGCGTTCCTCAGGTGTTCTCTCAAATGGCGCAGGTGAGACCAGGTACAACCATGCCGGTCCGACCCACCACCAACACTTTCACTACGGTCATTCCGGCCACGCTTACCATCAGGAGCACTGTACCACAGTCCCAGGCACAACAGCAAAGTAAGTCCACTCCCAGCACCTCCACAACTCCTACTGCAACGCAGCCAACAGCACTTGGACAGTTAACTGTGCAGCAGCCAGGGCAGTCCAGTCAAGCTACTAACCCCAAATTAGGTAAGACTTGCCATGGAAAAGCAAGGGGACTGAAGTGTATAACACTGTCTATAATTTGATCTTCAAACATACGGCAATAGCAGCTAAAAGACAGAAGTTGAGTCAGAACTCCTGGGTTCTATTTTTGCCTCTGTCACTGACTCATGCTTCATCTCTCTTACCAACCTGGAAAATGAGGATAATCCTGCCATCGTGTCCAGTTTGATTTGAGAACTAGTTCAGTTTTGGTTTGTAGAATGTTCTGAGACCATCAGTTAGAAGTCCTCAAAAGTGAAAAATGCTATTGGTTAATCACTTGTATTTTTTGAAAGGTGAAGTTAAATAGATGATGAACACAAGCAGGAGCTATGTTGCTTTTTTTTTTAAATGTTGGCTAAATTCATGAGTGAAATGATTGCTCAAGAATAGTGATGAACAATTGAAAAAAATACTTCTTCACACAGCAAGTAGCCAGGTTATTTTTAGCTTTATGTGGCCATAATCATATACAATTGCTTTTAGAAAAGAAATACAAATAATTTTTGTGACCATCAGTATCCTGTTTGCTTCATCGTGGGACTTCACTCATATCTCAAAGTGTGATCTGGAAGGTTAGGGAAATTTACTTTCCCAGTGTTGCCAGCCTTCACATTACTGGACAGGATAATTGATGGCTTAGTCGTCTTTGAAGACTCAAGGTAGAAGAGCAAGAGGCAAGGCATACTAGATGGGGGCGGGATTCACACAGTGGATCAGATCTTACTGATTCCTTATTAGTGTTCTTGTATTATCCATTCCCTTGGCAGTGAGTATTGCAAGCTTTGTGACTGTAAAGAGACCTGGAGTGACTGGTGAGAACAGCAATGAGGTTGCTAAGCTAGTGAATACCCTGAACACCATTCCTTCGTTAGGACAGAGCCCTGGCAATGAGGTTGCTAAGCTAGTGAATACCCTGAACACCATTCCTTCGTTAGGACAGAGCCCTGGCCCACTGGTGGTTTCCAACAGCAGCCCTGTGCATGGTTCCCAGAGATCTAGTGTTTCAGAGTCGTCGTCATCATCGTCATCATTAAAAGGTATGCTCTGTAGCAGCTGTCTTAACTCAGTTGATTGTACTGAGAATTCAGAAGTTTATTTTCTGGAGTAAAAAAAATACTAACCTGTAATTACTGGTATTTTGTAATAGGGATAAACACTTGACAAGCTTTGCTATTAATTTCTTAATCTTTATCTGTACATTTTTATCCAGTGATATATTTTGTTTGTGGATATTTGCTTGCATACATTATTTTGCATTCAAAATTATTGGTGTGCATGCTGCCATCTTGAGAATACACATACCTGAAATACATTACACAGGGAGGCAAAAGGATAAAATCTTTGCTTCTCTTCTTCCAAAAAAACACTTCACTAAGGTGTTTATGTGTCAAAAAATTGATTTAAGGTACATTTCATGTCATCTGTATTCTGAGTTTCTTACTACAGTTGGAAGTGAAGACGAGGCATTGTAGTCTGATGGAAAACCATAGCAAACAAATGATTAAAGAAAAAGGGGAGATGAGTTGAGCTGATCTTTTTTCCTTCTTATTTTTTTATTTATTAAGTCTAATTTTGAGACACTCTTATTCTTATTCTAGCTGCTGGGGAGGTATATGTTTTCTCATACAGGTTGTCGGAAGTTTGCATACTTTTGCCCTTTTCATGCCTCTTCCAGTCTAGTTAGTAGGTAAAAGTACAGCTCTCGAAACTGAAGTATTTCAGTATGCCAAAAAGATTGCCTAGATTTAAGATGAAGTGTAAGGATTCTATTTTTCTTGGTTTGTTTTGTATTCTTCCTGTTACAGTCAGTTCATCTCCTATTCCCACATTTGATTTGCAAGATGGTGGCAGGAAGGTCTGTCCAAGATGTGATGCTCAGTTTCGAGTCACTGAAGCTTTAAGAGGACATATGTGTGTAAGTAACCATTCTAAAATGAGCAGTTAATGGATAATAGCTCATGCTTGTGGAGTACAAAGAATAGTTTTGCTCCCTAGATCAGGGACTTCTATGAAAAGGAAGAATATGACTAGGAGAAAGTGAGAAGCAAAGGAGAGGCCTTTGGAAGACCTTCCACAGTATCCCTGGCTGGAAGTAGGCAGGACCTCAGTTTTATGTCCTGTCGGTGCCAGGAGATGCATTTATTTTCTCATCTTACATATTAGTAAACAATCAAAACAAAATCAGATACTGACTCTGCATTACTCTTTCCTCAAGAGTTTCCTAGAGTTACTCTGTCTTTTCCTGGTATTGGTTAATTTGTGTCTGTTCTTCCTAGATCCAGTTTAATGTGGGGGGGGTGTTTTGTGTTGTTTTTTTCCTTCTAGTACTGCTGCCCCGAAATGGTTAAATTCCTCAGGAAAAGAAAATCTCCAGAATCTGAACCAAATATTCAATCTGCAAAGCCTCCATCTCCAGAAAAAACTACAGCTGTTGCTTCACCACCCTCTTCTACTCCTATCCCTGCACTGTCCCCACCTGCTAAAGCTCCAGAGCCAAGTGAAAATGTAGTTGACTCATCCCAAAGTAAGCTCATTATGTTAGTAGATGATTTCTACTATGGCAGAGATGGTGGCAAAGTGAGCCAGCTACTGAACTTCCCCAAGGTTCCAACTTCCTTCAGATGTCCACACTGCACCAAGAGGCTAAAGAACAATATACGGTAAGCATATGCAATGTGCCACAAAAAGTCTACAGTGTTCTGAATATCTTTAATCTGCAGAAGTAAAAATTAGTTGTAAACGTTAGTCTCAGGCCCTGCAGTATTCCCATATTGTAGCTTAAGGCCCGAACTGAAGCACGAGAGAGAGATTTGCCCATCATCGCACAGTTCAGTCAGGGCAAAAGTTGTAAGATTGCATGGTTAGAAAAATTGCATTTATATTCTTCAGCAGAGAAGCCTCATTTGCTTGTCACTAGTCTTAGTAGATAATAGGAAATAATTCTTGAAGAACTGCTCTCCTCATCGTTACTTAATGCTTTTTTCAACAGAGGAGGAAATATTTTTATGAAATTGTGTATTCTTCTGAGCAAGCCACTATGTTGTTCTGTTGCGATAACTGGACTACTGATTTTTCTTTTAGGTTGAAATGTTTTGTCATCATCAGTTGAATGCCAAAATGGGGTCAGAAGTGCTCAAAAGCAAGTAGTACAGGCTCTGTACTACAAAAACTGTTCCCTAACATCCCCCACAGTTAGGGAGCAGGAGGTTGCTGGATAGAAGGAGACTTGTTTTTTGATGGGAGGAGCAAGAAGGGAACATCTTAATGCTGTTAAAAACTTCTGGTGTAGCATTCATAATGCTTTCAGGGTTACAGGTGCAAAATGTTTGGATTTCTGCTCACACATTTTCTCTTCACCTCTATAAGGTTTATGAATCACATGAAGCACCATGTTGAACTGGATCAGCAGAATGGAGAGGTAGACGTCCATACCATCTGTCAGCATTGTTACAGACAGTTCTCCACTCCATTTCAGCTACAATGTCACTTAGAGAATGTCCACAGTCCTTATGAGTCAACAAGTAAGTTGATTTTGCTGTTGTTGTTTGTTTAGGTTTAAGAGGGTTTCTGTCTTGTATTAACTGCAGGTCTGTTGAGAAAGAAGTATCTGTTCTGCCTTGCCCCTTGGTGTGTTTGTTTTGTAGGCCACCAGAAAAATCCATCTTTTACAAGTTACATTTCTGCAAACTTACTGTCAAGAGTATTTTAAAGATTGAGTTCAGTAATAATGTCGTGGTAGAATTTAATGTTTATCAGTAGATTGACATCTGATTTAAAATAACTTGAAGTTTCCTCATTAGGACATCTTGGTTCTACCCACTGTTTTGTTTAAGAGAATTTTTACAGCCTTTTGGAAACCTCTCAATTTATTTTGTTGCCTACCCAATTCAAATATTTCAGAGCAAGTTCGGAGGGGTGTTCGTTTTGTTTTAAGGGACAGTTGTTACCAAAGAAACTTGTAATGGGGTGGGTGTTTTTGTCCCGCGGCTGTTACCTGCTTTTCCTTTCTTTTGCAGCAAAGTGTAAGATTTGCGAATGGGCATTTGAGAGTGAGCCAATGTTCCTACAGCACATGAAGGACACTCACAAGCCTGGGGAGATGCCCTATGTTTGTCAGGTATTAAAAGTAGTTTAGGGGCTGGACCTCATAAATGCATACTAGAGAAGTGCCACATTTCCTCTTATTCTCAGAAAAGTGTGTGGCTTATAGTGATTCAAAACAGACTCGGGCCATGGAACAGTGCTGTGGAGCCCATTGCATTTTTTTCGAGGTGTGGGCTTAGAGAAGTCCAATGGCCATTAGAGCAGTATGAGTAGCTGAATGTTTGCCACTGGTTCCAAGTGCTCTGAAGCCGGATCAGCATGATAGATGTTTGCTTAGTCCCAGTAGCATTTGGAACCTAATATTTTTTTCCTCCCAAGGCCTGCAGGCAAATTGCTGTGCCATAAAGAGTTGTTGTCACTGGAGCAGATGAGATTGTTGCTTGTGTGATACCTTTTCTTGATACTCTGTTGCCATGAGATCTGTGCTTGCATCAATTCTGAATGTGTCATCTCCACCCAGAGGTCCTAACACTGTCCCTCCTAAAAGAAAAAGATGAGAAGAAACTTCTAAAATCTGTTAAAACAGATTATGTTCCAAGTTCGGCATTTTACATAGAGAATGAAGAAACTGCTCTTTAATATATTCCAACTGCTTTGCATTGACTGTCTCTCCCTTTTTTTCTTGGATCTGGAGCTTGAATTGTCACTACTTTCTTTTTATACAAGTAGTTAAAGTCTGTTTCTCCAAACTACTCTGAATATACACTGCTTGATTTAGTGTCTTATATATAGTTGGAATAAGCTAGCAGGTTCTTTAGTACCTGGTTCCTAAACTCCACTGATAAGTATCTTTGGGGATCTGGGCATTGCTGTTAAGATCTTCATGTTGCAGTGGTGGATGCGAGATAGATTCCAATGTTATTTTGCCGTTAATTGTTTCCGTCCACTGCTATAGGTCTGTCAGTATCGTTCATCCCTCTATTCTGAAGTGGATAGCCATTTCCGAATGATCCATGAAGACACACGGCACCTGCTCTGTCCTTACTGTCTCAAAGTCTTTAAGAATGGCAATGCTTTCCAACAGCACTTCATGAGGCATCAGGTACTATGTCAGGGCTGTAGTCTCTCTCTTTTTTTTAAGGTGGTTCCCTCTCCACAGAGATTCAGTGGATAGTAAGCATGTGATTAGTTGAGCATTAGATTGGAATAAAAACAGAAAGAAAGAAAACTCAATTGAAAGAGGGATTTTAGTAGGTGCTGTATTCACTCCATAACAAATGCAATTTGCATGCTGTCATTCCAGACCTTTCATAGGGATTGTGCTGAAGAGAAGAGGCGTTGCTCCTTTGGGAGTAGCACAGATTGTTGTTACTTAGCAGAAAAAAACATGTTTTGCTGGACTGTGTTTGCTTCATGTGATGATTAACCAACAGTGGGCTCTGTGTTCATTTGGGTTTTAAATTTTCTTATCTCCAGGTAATAAATAAGTAAATAATAATGTATGCACACAAATTAATGTAATTTTTGTAGCTCAGTGTTCTGTTTCCGTGTATGTTGGCTGTATTGACAACATATTTTATGTGGGTGTAGCTGAAGTGTACTTTCAGAATATAGAAATGTACCACTCTTACCAAGTGCCTGAGTTGATTTGCCCCTGAAGTCCTTTGCTGATTCCCATAAGAGGCAGAGGCAAGGCAGCTTCTGAAGGAATGTTGCCCCACAGACTGCTCTGCTCGTGTGCCTTAGTTCAGCTTAAACAAGCTGAGTAAGACTTGTTCCATGGCACTTCCAGGTCTGGTGTCTCTGCAGAGCTTGGATTTTAATTAAAAAACCAAAACAAATAAAAAATGTAAAACCATAACACCCAAGATAAGGGGCTTGGCAGGGAGGGACTTCCAGATGCTAAATAAAATGGGGCTGCCTTTGGTTTCAATGGGGGGGGGGGGGTGTTTTGTTTTTTTGTTTTTTAAAAAAAAAAACTTGCTATGTTGTGAGTTTGTTTCTCTCAAAT
>JANZLQ010000092.1:10328441-10338714 GCA_026212715.1 Elanus axillaris | reverse complement strand
GGGGGGGTGTTTTGTTGTTTTGTTTTTTAAACAAAAAACCTTGCTATGTTGTGACTTTGTTTCTCTCAAATGAAATATGTCATCTGCATTTGCTTTAGAAGAAGAGTGTTTATCATTGCAACAAGTGTAGACTCCAGTTCCTATTTGCCAAGGATAAAATTGAACACAAGCTGCAGCACCACAAAACTTTCCGAAAGCCCAAACAATTAGAAGGATTGAAACCTGGAACCAAGGTAAGAAATCGAAGTTAACAGCAGACCTCTGTCCTCTGTTTCTTCAGGAAACAACTACAGTGCCTGTAGTGGTATGTATTTATTAAGTGCTGCAAAACTGGTATTTGCTTCATCTGCATCACTTAAACCACGCTCACTGGGACAGAAGAGGGCTTTGTATTCTGTCTGTGTTGTGTGTGCTTAGTTGTTCAGATAGTTTATAGAAACAGTGAGAGAGAGAGAGAGGAGGTGAAAGTGGCATGCCAGAGGTTAAACTCTCCTAGCTAAGGTACCTACAAGTGAAGGTATCTGAACTAGTTGTCTGGGTGCCTTCTGTAGTCATTAGGGACAAACAGGCACTTCTGGGGCTCAAGTCATGTGTCCTCTTTTAGGCTACTGCTGCCCTGGGTGGGACGAATCGTTCCTAGGAGCACCTGTTTATTCTCTGCTAAGAGTCTGAAAGACTACTCCAAACAGAGGAGTCTGAATTTGGATAGATCACTTCTGCCCTTGTGTTTTAGGAGGTATGGGTGTATCTGTTTTCTGCAGGTTACAATCAGGGCATCTAGAGGACAGCCACGGACAGTGCCAATATCTTCAAATGACATGCCACAGGGCACTGGACAGGAAACCACTCCGCTGTCATCTTCTACTGATCCCCAGCCCATCTTCCTGTACCCGCCTGTCCAGAGGAACGTCCAGAAGAGAGCGGTCAAAAAAATGTCAGAATGTTTTGCTAAATTTCAAATTTTAAAAGATTTTCAAAGGAAATGTAGTTAGCTTTTTAATGCCACAGTGATGGGTAATACGATCCTTGGCACTGGACAGCTGTCTTACCAGATGCCAAGAAAACTTTATGCCAGGAGAGCCTAGCTTCCCACAAAACCAGGATTAAGTCATGTTATGAAAAGGCTTTAAGGTAAAACTGCAAAATACAGAATTAGCTAAGTGCTTTTATAGAAACAGTGGAATTTCATCAGCATAAGGGCTTTCTGCCCACCGTATGTCCTGCTGCCTTGTCTTCAATACTTTTTTTTTTACTTTTTAAAAAAAAATTATTATCTGCTTTTAAATTGTATACTCTTGACTACAGCAAGTGGGAAGTGTTTTGCCTGGGACTGAGGCATCCTAGGAAGCTAGGGTGCAAGATGAGACTAGCTTGACTGGAGACTTCTGAAAGTTTACATGTCATTAAATTCTTCTCTGTCCTGATGGTTGTTATAACTCCAAAGAAACCTGTTCAGACACTAATGAAAATATCTCTGTTATCTTCAGGAGTGTCTTGGGGAGGCAGACTTGTCTGGAGTGCAGCTTCGAAATCCCCGACTTCCCAAACCACTTTCCCACCTACGTGCACTGTTCGCTATGTCGCTACAGCACTTGCTGCTCCAGAGCTTACGCCAACCACATGATCAAGTATGTGTGATTCTTTGAATGCTGTAGTAGAAATTCCTCCTGCCTGAATGCAGTAGCACCTCTATGTCTGTCTGCCTGCCTGCACTGTAAGAAAGGAAAATTCCAGTTCACTGCAATGGTTCGTAAGATGTTGGACATGTATTCTGTATCAGCACAGACATGGGTGGTGGCTTTCAAATGACATGAGAAGACTGAGTGCAAGAGCTGAGATTGGTTCTAAACTGTCAGTATTGTAGCTAATGACGTGTACTGCATGCTGCTGCAGAAAACTCATTTTTCAGTGCTCTTAGGATTTCTCACAAAATTCTCAGATTTAATAATATAAAATTTTTAAAAAGGAAAAAAAAAAAATTCTGTGCTTCTACAAGCCTGTGGTTTGTACAGGACCGTGGATAGACCACAGAACAGGATGGCAGAACAGTTACTCCAAAATCGGGGCATTCTTAAATGTTACTGTACAGGGTTTTTTTTATTTAGACACTAGAGTTTTTGTTTCCTTGAATACAAGAGTGGCAGACAAAATAAAACCAGGATTGCATCTGTCTTTGTAAATGTGCTGTATTTTGCATGGGTTTATAGCTGTTGTAAATACCTGGAATAATTCTGACATCTAATAAACTCTTTTGTCTTACAGCAACCATGTTCCTCGGAAGAGTCCAAAATACTTGGCTTTGTTTAAAAACTATACTGCCTGGTAATGGAAAACTTGTCATCTTATTTTAATCATGTGGGAATCTAATGTGCATTCAAAATATGTTGAATTAAGGGCAATATGGTGAGACTCCCACTTCCTTCCAGTGGGAGTTAATGTTTCAGGGTGGGGAACACTGCCTGTATGCACTGGAGGGTGATGGTTTATTTCCTAACTGTTAGTGAGGGGATGTACATATTTTCATATCTGATACTGATGCTAAGCTCACTTGTCTCTTCCCCACCCCACCCGCCCCTTCCTTCCAGTGGTGTAAAGCTGTCCTGTTCCTCTTGTCTCTTTGTAACATCTGAGGGTGATGCAATGGCTGAACATCTGGTCTTCAATCCATCACATGAGTTTAGTAACATTATTTTCCGAGGTAAGAGTTTGAAAAGGAGCAGAGAAGTTACAAAAAAATAATGCAGTTCTGTCGTGGTTTAAGCCCAGCCAGCAACCAAGCACCACATAGTTGCTTACTCGCCACCCCTGACCCAGTGGGATGGGGGAGGGAATTAGGGGAAAAAAAAGTAAAACTTGTGGGTTGAGATAAGAACATTTTAATACAACAGAAGAAAATAAACTAATAATAATAATAACACTAATAAAATGACAATAGTAATAATAAAAGGATTGGTGTATGCAAGTGATGCACAATGCAATTAATTGCTCACCACCTGCCAATGAACACCCAGTTAGTCCCCGAGCTGCAGTCCCCCGCCCCCACTCCCCCAGTTTATATACTAGATGTGACATCCCACGGTATGGAATACCCCGTTGGCCAGTTTGGGTCAGCTGCCCTGGCTGTGTCCTATCTGAACTTCTTGCACCCCTCAAGCTTTCTTCCTGGCTGGGCACAAGAAGCTGAAAAGTCCTTGACTTTAGTCTAAACATTACTTAACAACAACTGAAAACATCGGTGTTATCAAAGGTCTTCTTGTACCAAATTCAAAAACATAGCACTGTACTAGGAAGACAATTAACTCTCTCCCAGCTGAAACCAGTACAAGTTTGTAGATTCCAGGTCAGATACATCTTTGTTTAGCATTGGGCTGAGCACTTACTGAGTCCTGAGTTCTGATAAACTGATAAAATACATGTTGGGGACCTTCTGTAACTGCATGAATGTGTCTTCATTGTTATGGAGATTGGAGAGTTAAGCTTTAATTGAGGCGGACTCTGCCTGAAGCTCAGCTGTGTCACTGCTGTTCTCTCAAGATCTTCTCAGGGAGAGACAATGCTGAGGGCTTCAGTGAGTTCCTCTGTTCCTCCAAGACATCATTGTACTTCCATGACACTGGGAGCCTTGAGCAGCTGCTGATGCTGGGTTTTGAATAAAGCCTCAGAGCGGCATTCCAGCCATTGGTAGTGAATAATCACAACTTGCAAAGCTTACAGGCATTGCCTGCAGGGATCTGGCCAAAGCTGAGCTTTCCTAACCAAACTCCTCGTGTTATTTCAAATGGAAGTGGAGTTTTGCTGTTTCTTTAACGATTGCTAATGAGTGTGGCTCTGCCCAGTTGAGCAGTCTCCACTTGTTGCCTTGGACGTGGGGTACTTGGGTGTGGGAGGACGTTGGGGTTTGAATGGTTGGATGAGTATTGGCTGTTCCTGCAGCACGTTGGGATGCTTTGGAGTAAGAGACGAGAGGAGCACTGATCCTCCTTTTTGTAAGGGACTTGTTTGCTTGCACTGATTTAGTGTTTGTTTGCTAAGCTACAAATGGTTTTTGTTGTTTTGTTTTTCTTAATAGGGCCGACTTGGATATCACATTCCAGGTAAACTGTAAACTCTTATCTGCCATCATCTGTTTCAGTTTGTGGGGTTGGGTTTGTTTTGGGTTTTTTTCCATTCGTTTGTTTTCCCTCAACAGCTTTATTTTCTTGGTGTTAAGAAGGTCCTGTGTTCTCTCCCTTCAAGGCACATGCAGCCCCAGGACAAAAGCATGAAGAATACATGTCCTACCTATCCCCCAAGTAAAGCTGCTACTGTGAAAACAAAGTCTACGTTACCTGCAAAAGATGACCTGGAGCCTGAACTGGCACCAGCAGCCTACAACAGACCTCTGGTCTGCCAGGAAGAAGAGTGCTTAAATATTGATGCTCAAGAAGATGAGCAGCCAACAAAGGAGCCAGAGCCTGCAAGCAAAAAGGAGCAGCTGTCAGTAAAAAAGCTGCGAGTTGTACTGTTTGCTTTGTGCTGCAACACTGAACAGGCTGCAGAGCACTTCCGAAATCCTCAGAGGCGGATCAAGCGCTGGCTACGAAGGTTTCAAGCTTTCCAGGAAGAGAACTTGGCATCCCTGTCAGAGGGCAAGTACCTCAGCTTAGAGGCTGAAGAGAAACTAGCGGAATGGGTCCTCACACAGAGAGAGCAGCAGCTGCCTGTGAACGAGGAGACTCTCTTCCAGAAAGCCACCAAGATTGGTCGATCCCTTGAAGGTGGCTTCAAGATCTCCTATGAGTGGGCAGTGAGGTTCATGCTACGGCACAACCTCAGCATGCATACTCGAAGGGCAGTGGCTCACCCTCTCCCCAAAGATGTAGAGGACAATGCCAGTTTTTTCATTGAGTTTGTGCAGCGGCAAATCCACACTCAAGACCTGCCTCTCTCCATGATCGCGGCCATCGATGAAATCTCTCTCTTCCTCGATGTGGAGGTGCTGAGCAGTGATGACCGGAAGGAGAACGCTTTGCAGACAGTGGGAACTGGGGAGCCCTGGTGTGATGTTGTCCTCACAATCCTTGCCGACGGAAGTGTTCTCCCAACGCTGGTCTTCTACAGGGGCCACGTACAGCAGCCCGCCAACGTGCCAGAATCTATCATGTTGGAAGCAAAGGAGAATGGATACAGTGATGATGAAGTCATGGAGTTGTGGTCGTCCAGAGTGTGGCAGAAGCACACGGCGTGCCAGAACAGCAAGGGCATGCTCGTGCTTGATTGTCACCGAACACACCTATCGGAAGAAGTACTTTCCTTGCTGAGCACATCCAGCACTCTGCCGGCTGTTGTCCCTGCTGGCTGCAGCTCCAAAATCCAACCTCTAGATGTTTGTATAAAAAGGACTGTGAAAAATTTCTTGCATAAAAAGTGGAAAGAGCAAGCCAAGGAAATGGCGGACTCCACATGCGATTCAGACATTCTTCTCCAGCTGGTGTTATGCTGGCTGGCAGAGGTCCTGGAGGTCATTAGTGACTCTCCTGAACTAGTGCAGCAGTCCTTCCTGGTGGCCAGCGTGCTGCCTGGTCCGGACGGCACAGCCAACTCACCCACGCGCAATGCCGACATGCAGGAGGAGCTGATTGCCTCCCTGGAGGAGCTGCTGAAGCTGAATGAGGAGCAGCAGGAGGAGGCAGCTGCTGAGGTCCAGGATCGGACCCAGGCTGAGGAGTCTGCAGACCCGGAGATCCTCCATCAGCTCTTCGAAGGGGAGAGTGAGACTGAATCATTTTATGGGTTTGAAGATGCTGATTTGGATCTGATGGAAATCTGAGCACTGATCTGCAAATCGTGATCCAGAAAGGGTTATTTTTTAAATAAATGTTGGATGAGACCATTACACTTCCCTGTGGATTTGTGGGTTTAGGAAATTTGTAGGCGATCACTCAGATAAATAGCCATTTATGCTGTTCATTTATAAGTTTTGTGCTTTTTTAAAAGAAAAATCACTGTGTTGGTATTTTCTGAAAATATATTGTGGGTGAATATTTTTGCGTTTTCTTTACCTCACTGTATCATAGTTTTCTGTTTTTATTGTGCAGAAATGTTTTGAATTATACATTGTCAATGTGACCATTTCTAAAGAAAGGACAAAAAATATGTAGCTAATGAAGAACCAGTATATAAATCTTTTTTGTTGTCTTAACACAATTTTTTTTCTTTCTTTTTTAACATTTGACCCAGAGATTTAGGTTTCTGTGGAAAATTTAGATATGAATTATTACTCTAATGTGTGAACCTTCTATAATTGGCCATTAAGATTTGGGTTTGGTTTGGGTTTTTTTTTTTTGTTTGTTTTTTTAAAGAAGAGTAATTATTTTGCTTGTGAATTTGGATGTGGGATGAAAACACAAGCAAAAGCGTTTTGCCTGTTCAGTGCCAGCAACGCTTCTTCGGAGCCACGACACTTTGAACTGGGGTTGAACAGAGATCTGCAGTCAGGGAGTCAGGGGCAGTGCTGACCCAGACCTCTCGCTTTCCCGTTGACTTTCTGACATGGTGCAGTGGTTCCTCTCCTCCACCCAGGAAACCACCTGGCACCCACCTTGCTCCAAAGAATTACTGACAGAGGGTACACGGTGGAAGAGGAAAGTCCAGTCTGTCTTGATCTTCCTGTACAGTAGGTGGGAGTTAAAACTATATGGACCATTAAAATGTTGACCTTTTAACTACTAGTAGTTGATAAACCTGCTTTAACCAGTGGCATCAGACACTACGTTCCTTAGAATTAGAAATCTGATTTAATGAAACAAACTGTGATGTGCACAAAAAGAAGACGTTTGTTTTTATTTTTCACTGCCAGCTTAAATTTTTCTACAATTTGCATGTTTGAGGGTTTTTTAATTGTATGTATTATGGTATAAACAGAAAGCATTTTGACATACAAAATTCAGAAGCACCTGCACCTTTCTGTTTCCATAGAGGTTTTGTGAACCTTCCCTATTACCTAAGGAAAGCAGGAGGCAGCATGTGCAGACCTGTAAATGGTTCATCTTTAAAATGTACATAAGTGGAACATTTAATAAAACCAGGGAAATGGATTTATAAACATGTGTTTTTATTATGAAGAACTATTTAACTCTTGTGATATCGTAATGCTTAATATAAAGTGCATCATTAATTCCTCTGCACCATGCAAGAGCGAGCCTGCCATGCGCCCTTCTCAGCCGTGCCCAGGTTGCAGGCTGGGTTCCCTCTCTGCGTGTAAGGGGACACAGAGTCATTTAGCATGTCCTGAAGAAACCCAGAGATGGAATAGTAATTAAATGTGTTTACATGTCATTAACACTTGAGGCAGACTTCTGTCCAATTTACATTTCTGCCCTTTAACTATACAGTAGGTTTAATGGAACAACCTACTCTCTCCCCAGTGACATTTTCTTTCATTTAAAAAAAAAAAAGTCTGAAAAATCATTAATAAAATACTCTCCTGAATAAATATATTTACTGTTGTTTATCTCGGGTAGTAGTAAATACCACTCAATACTATTTATGAATTTATTTTATATAAGGCTAAGAAATACCCAGTTCAGCCCTATCTGAAGTACATGTAACACCATTTTGTTACTATCTGCCTGTAGCCCATGGGGTTGGATGGAGGTGCAGCTCCTCTAGCTGCTTGCAGGGACCTGCGGGGCCATCATCTTTCTTTGATTTTCAGAGCCGTGTGTATCCCAGGATACCCTGCTGTCAGTCAACAACAGTGTAACTCCAGGTTGCTAAAAACAGCCCCCAGGATTACAGTGTGCTCCCAATTACAGATGTCGCACACAGTTCAGTAGATTTTTCTTTTGTTAGGGCAAATCTTAAAGTGACTTGCATATTTAACTTAAGATTTAGCAAACAGGTACTGGCCAAGACCAGTGCTAATCCTGGAGTCCCACAGGTAAATAAATCATTCCTGCTACTGCTCCTCAGCTGTCTTGTTTAGGAACACAAACCTGCAAGTCACAACCTTTATTATAGAGTGGAGCTATAGTGAAAGCAATCCATGTCATGGTCACCTCCAGCAGAGAAGAGACCATAGGCACTAATGAGAGGTAGTTAGGGAGCACCTTGACCCCACTCATTCTCTCACTCAATCCCCACCCGATAAAGGGACGGCGCAGTCAGATACAGGAGGAAGACAGTACTTAGCAGCACCCCAGCCAAGAAAACAACAAAAACCATGTTTCTTCTTGCTGCCCTTCTCCAGCAAAAATAAGGACTTGCAGCTGTTGGTGACCTTCACTACCCAAAACCAGAAGACTTCCCGAAGGTGGTTCTGGAGCATCCCACAAACTCAAGCCCAACCATAGCACAAACACACAGGTCTTAACAGGTTTATTCCATTTCCAAAACAATACAGATCAGAGCTTCAAAAGGAATAACCGATTTACAGCATCTATAAAGGGTGATAATGTGGACACCACAGCCTGGAGCAGCTCTTCAGAGATCATTCAAAGCCACTGCAAAAAGATAATTCTGATAAGTCAGGATACTATACAACCTGGATGCGGTCAGCATCTCACTGACAAAATCAACACTTTTACTTTTATCAGGTGCTGCTGCCTGTAAGTGGCACTTGTTCTGAGGAGGCGCAAAGCAGACAGTACATCCACAAAAAGCTTTCCTGTTCCAGAAGGAACTCACACTAACGCCTTTAGGCCCTGGCCATAAAGGGGAGAGCAACTAGGCAGAGAGCAGAGCCCAGCAGAGCCCAAGGCTGCCTCCCGGAATGTGAAGACTTTGGTTGCAGCAGAGGATCAAGGAGACTCCTACTGAATCATGTGGCAGGGACGTTACCCTGCAATGGCTGCACAGCCCCCAGCCTTTATTTACCACTTTATTTTGTGCCTTCAGGATTTACCAGACTCCCAACTCGCAGACGAAGAGCTCAAAGTGAGGCATTACCTGACAAGGTGTGCTATGTCCCAGTTGGCTTCCAGGGTCAGGGGTCCCTCCACCTCCACACCTTTCTCTGTTGCAATAGCTACTTCATACTGAGGAGAGATAACATTGGAAGTTCTCAGTAAAGCCTGAATTCCATACCCAGATTGAAGATAGGCCCTGTGAAAGCTCTGATCAGTAAGAGTAATAACAGCTGTCCTTTAAACACATTTGTTTTAACATGGCTTTGCATTCAGTAACATTTTACTTCTTTTTCCTTGGCAGGCAAGTCAAGGTAGTTGATAGTAGTAGACTGAAACACTTCCAAAGCTAAAAGATTGCAGCCTCTGGATATTACAGCTGTGCAGATGGGAGAAATATCATCAGATTTAAGAAAACAACAGAGATCTAAGAAAACACCAGCATCACTCAGACTCAAACAGCTCTTCGGAGGCTGCAGGACACAAGGGGAGACTGGCTCTGGAGGACAGCTTTGCTAACACAACCTCTTAGTGTACCTCATCCCTGCCAACTCAGTGAGTTACTGCAAGGATTCCCGAGATCAGGGCCAGAAGACAATCTGGGGTGAAGACTGGAACATCACCCTGAGGCACAGAGCAGGCACACCAGCTATGCCAGAGCTGGCCACTTACCCTGTTGAATGATCGAGCGTCTCTGTAATACAAAATTTTCATGCAACGCTCAATCAAGTCACGGGCCTCTTCCTTCGTCAGGCTGGATTTCTTTTCCAAGACTTCTCTCATGAGTGGCTGGGAGAAAAAAATAAATAATCCAATAGCTCAACAGCTCAGTTCACCCAGTGCTGAGGTCACTTTAGCAGCTTATCAAGAGCGTACTCTACCTGAGCAAGGTACGCTCCATAACCCGTGGCAAGCGTAGGGGCTTCATAGGCCACACCGAGCATGTCCACATAACCTAGGAAGCTGAAGGGACAGATCTGTGAGTGTGGCAGCTCCACAGGCAGGGCTGTGTCAGGGAGGGACTCGGCTTTTGAGCAGCAACACCCGGCCAGAAACCTCTCTGAATCCTCTGCCATGAGAAACAGTCCCAGGGAAGGATATGCAGTAACCATCACCCACTCCACATCGCTCATCCTCACTCACCTCTCACCACTGTAGTAGCCTCCAATGACAACGGTGTTCCAGAGTGGATTTATCTTGGACCTCCGGTTATACATGACTCTTGTCAGCCAGGAATGAATGGCTTTCGGGCTGTAACTGTGACCATCTCCCAACAGCTCCTCATCAATTCTAATTTAGGTAGAGATTTCCCACAATTAAGAAAAGCTGGAAACCACAAAAGCAGCAGCCCACCTCCAGCTGCACCCCCAGCAGGACAGAGTACCCCC
>JANZLQ010000092.1:10293102-10327483 GCA_026212715.1 Elanus axillaris | reverse complement strand
CACCCTCCCACACTCACAGCGTCCGGGTGACAGGCAGGACGCCGGCGACGGGGCCGGGCCCGCCGGGAACGTACGTCTGCCCCGGGGCCGGGCCTCCAGCCCAGAACGGCGGCGGCACCCGCGCTCCCCCGACCTCCATCTTAGTCACGGTGCGGCCCGCGCTGCGCAGGCGCAGGGGAATACCGGCCGCTCCCGGCCGCCGTAGGACTAGACGAGGCGGCAAGGCGTCATCTTGGGTGTGGCCGGAGCCAACCGGGAGGAGAGGGAGGCGCCGGGCGCCATCTTGTGAGTGGCGGAACTCTTCTGCGTGGACTGTGGATCGTCCTTCGGTGCCGGGGGGCTCACTCCCGCTCCGCTGCAGGCCCGGGGTCACTCCGCTGTCCCTTAAGGATGGGGGGACGGCAGGGCGTGTGACCGTCCCCGCCACACCACGCCCTGGGCGGGCGAGGCGGTGCTGGGGCACGAAGGCGCCGCTGCCCCGGATGCAGCTCCCTCCCCAAGATGGCGGCGTTCCGCCGGCGGCACCGGCTGCCTCACGTGATCTCCCTCCCGAGACGGCCCGTTAGCCGGCGGGGGCGTGGTCGGGGGCGTGGTAAATCGATGTCTGTCCCCGCCCTGGGGCGGGGCCGGGCGCGGCGGGGTCCAACGGGCGGGCCCGGGGGCGGGGCCTGGACGAAGGTAACAGGTTGCGGTGGGCAGCGGCGGGGAGCGGAGCTGGCGGCGGGCGGTGAGTGCGGGGTCGGGGGGACCCCTCTGCAGCGCCTATAGGGGCTGGGGCCGTAGGGGCTGCTGTCCCGGGAGAGTGTCCTGACCCATGGCAGAGCCCACAGGGGCTGGGGCCATAGGTGTTGTCCTTCCTGGGCTATGCCCTGCCCTATGGCAGAGCCCACGGGTGCTGAGGCCATAGGGGCTGTCATTCCTGGGCAATGCCCTGCCCTATGGCGGAACCTATAGAGGCTGGGCCTGTAGGGGCTTTCCTTTGGAGGAGGGGAACCTTGCCCTGTAGAAGATCCCATGGGGGCTGGCTCTAAGGGAGTCCTTATCCTTGGTGTGTGCTCCACCCTATTGCAGTCCCCAGAGGGGTTCTTCTCCCCAGGGTGTGACCTGCCCTATAGCAGATCCTATAGGGAGCCCCCAGGCTGCTGCCCCGGTGAGGGACCTGAGTTGTCCCTATTCTGCTGGCTCTCCTCCATCAAGGACCTGCTGTCCCCTGTCACCCCTATGGGAACTGCCCTTACCTGCTGTCTGTGGGGACTGTCCCTTCCATAAGGGATCTGCATTTCCCTATGGAAGTTGTATCTGCAGGTGCTCTTGTCTTTTGAGGAGCAGTCCCATACGGGGACTGTACAGCATCCTTCTATAGGGCCCTCTGTAGGGGCAGCAGTGGCCATCACTGCTTCTCATTAGCATGGAGATAATCAACCCCTGCCTTGTCTCACCTAGAGCCATGAGTTGCAGGAGGGCAAGTTCCATCCCGGAGTGGGGTAAAAGCCTTTTGGACCTGGTGGGTCCAAGGGAAATTTGCACCAGCGTGGAAGCGACACGGCTGCTGCGGCCAGGGCCCTGCCCTGCCAGAGTCCTGAAGCTTTAATGCAGGGAGCTGCCCTACTTCACTGGGCTCCTGGGGCGGTATTTTTAGCAGCCTGTTTAAATAAGAAAGAAAAATCTAGGGCTTGGGTGTCATCCCTGCTGCCATCTGACTTATTTGCTGCCTCGAGACTTATTTGCGTCTTGAGGTACCCGATGCACTGGGTCTCGCTAACCTGTCCCCATCCTCTGTCTGCTGTTGCAAGCTTTTGTTTGGGAGGGTGTTTGTGGCTTGCTCGGGGCTGGCTTTCCTCTCCACCACTCCGACCAGTTGAGCTGGTTTGGAGTGGAGCTGGGTTTCCATCTCCATCCCCTGAGACAAGGTGCCGTTTGACCCCATCGACCGTCATGTCGCGGCTGCAGTACTTACAGCATCTCCCCTCTCAGCATTGTCTTTCTAGGGGTGGGAGCTGCAGCATTGCCTCCGAGGCCACTGCCCCAGGGATGGAGGTTTTGCAATCTCCACTCATGTTTGTGCTGTCCGAGCTGGTCCTGGGGATCGCAATGATGGGGGGAGAGATGGGGATGCCCAGTTTGGGGTGAAACCAGAGCATCCAAGTCCTGCAGCACTTGAGACCTGTGTGGATCCACATTATGTCCCCCGGGCTCTTCCACGCTCCCTGCTGGTGTCCCCCAGGAAATACTTATCCCCATGAGCATGCAGATCAAAATAATTCTGATTTCAAAGGCACAACTTGCTTGGAAACCAGTAAACTGATCTGATCGGTGCTGCGGTAAACATGTTACGATTTGGGTTGTGCCATGCTGGTTGTTTCAGGGCACTGCGGTGGAGCACTGCTCATGGCATGATGGTGGAAAGCATTGTTTGGTAACAGGTCTGACCCGAAAAGTGCAGTTTGGCAACGGGTCTGACCTTACAGTATTGGAGCACAGGGGTCCTGCAGGAGGGATGGGGCTTTCTGTTTCCAAAATGGGGCTCTGAGAGAGGCAGGGAACGGGATTTTCCAGTCTCTGGGTTGATGATTAACCTGAGGGCTCTGCCTGCCGCTGGGCTGGGATGCAAAGGAATTCAGTCTTTATCAGCTCCTGTGGGAGCCCCAGGGGACATTGCCTGCAGGGCGACACTTATCCCCCATGGACAACCCTCTTCCAGCCCCTGGCACGATGCCGGCATGCCAGCATCATGATGAGCTGGTCCCTGTTGCGTGACACAGGTGCAGGTGCCCTGGTTTCGGCTTCCTCTGACCCGCTGGCAGTGCACAGCTCACGTGCTCGGCTGAGGGTTTATCGGGGTTTCGGAGTTTGTGGGAGAGCAGGAATAGCCGGTCTCTGCTGGTGTCAGCGCGGGCTGGCCTGGTGACAGGCAGGGTGCAGGGACAGCGTGTGCTGCCTGCACCTGAAATCAGCCCCAGCCTGGCCTCGAGCAAAATCCAGGGCTGCGTACAAACACAGTTAAGCAAGCAGCGCTGCAGGCAGGGCAGAGATTTGGAGAAACCCTCGGTGGAAACAGCCTAAACTGTGCCAGGAGCCAAAAAACAGGTGATGGGGGAGAAATGCCAGGTTCATGCATCTCTGCTGGTCCCTTCCCCGCAATGTCGGTCTGGACATGAAGTGCTTTGGGATAATCTGATAGCTTTTGCTCCCTGTGCTCAGGGGGTAGAGCAGCCGCATGAGTCAACCTGCTTGGTTCAGACTGAGGTGGCTCAGAGATGGGCTCTGGCTTCAATGCAAAACAGTGCCGGTTCCTCGCTGGGGTCCCGGTGTGCAACTGCCTGCGGTCGGATTACCTGGCTGACCTTGATGGAGGAGGATCAACCTGACCTGGCAGCCATCACCTTTCCCACCTGGGTGTTTTTGGCTCTGGAAGGGAGCAGGAGAGCCAGGGCAAGCTCCCACTCGGCATAGGAGCCTTTTCCAGCACCGCCTGCAAATTGCAAAACAACTTTCTGGGTTAACATCGTCGGCACAAAGGGCTTATTGTGCCGCCGATCTGGTCGAGCGGAGCTGGCTGCCTGCCATCCCCCGCGCTGCTGGCTGGCAGCATGATGCTGGAGGTGCGTGACCGCCAGCAAGAGACCTCTCCTACTGGTTTGCTGCCTGCCCACTCCTGCCAGCTCTGCTCTTGCCTTGGCCTGGCACGGGACCCCCACTGCTTGGTGCCGTGGTTGCTGCCAGCCTGACCCGGGGCAGGGTTAAGGTGTGTTGGAGTACGACGCATGCCCCAGGGACAATAACCAGCCTATTTTTAGACCCAGTTCTCTATCCCTCCTGCTTCCAGGCTCCTTCCCTGTGGTTTCCAGTGAAATCCCCTCCCAGGGCTGTGTTTGCAGCCTGGGGCTGGGTGTTGCTTTCCCACACAGGAATGTGATCCAGCTCCAGCTCTTTATCTACAAGCTGGAGCCCTTCCAGGAGGAAGGAGGCATTCCTAGGAGATTACCGGCCGGGTCTGGCTCACCTGCTTCCTCCCAGCTCCCCAGATGCCCGGCTTGTGCCACCGGAGTCCCCCAAAACTGGGAGCAAAGCTGTGCATCTCAAGCCGGTGCTCCCTTGGAAAGAGCAAATCCTCCTCTCCCCAGTCCGGTCCTGTGCTGGCTGGGTTTGATCCCAGCAACATCCCCAACTGCATCCAACCCCTGCGGTTATTCACCACCTGCTTCCCACTTGTGCCAGGGCAGGGGCAGGCAGTGGGGCAGAGCTGCATCCTTTGTCGGCTGTGGTGATGCTGATACAGCCAACGCTTTGCTCGGTGAGCCCCTGCCCCACTGGCAATGTTGCAGGAGGATGCCCTGCCGCCCCTTGCCACCCATTCAAAGGTCTTCCCAAGGCAGGTGCTGCACCCAGGGCTCATGGTTCCTACCGTGATAGCAGCGGGGGCCAAGCCCTCTCCCCACCCAGGCTCTGCCTCATTACCAGCTGCACTTTGGACACTGGCAGCTGTTGAAAATTCTGAATCTTGCTGCCAAAGCTGGTTCCCTTTCCTCGGTTCACTGCTGCAGGTTGGTGGCCTTCCTGCTCCTCCCAGACTGCCCCACCCCCCACCCCGTGGTTTGGAGGGGATGTTGCGGTGCCTGGAGGGACAGGACAGATGGGATTAGCTTTAGGGGGTCCTGCTGCAGGCACTGGGCTGAGGGTGTATTTATAGAAGGTGGTGTCTGTTGCTGATCTCGTTAGCTGGACACCGTGCAGGGATAACGAGCTTACGATTCAGGGGCTCTTCTCCCATCCCATGTCTCGGCTCCCAGGCTGTTTTGCCTGTGAAATAAATAGCCAGTCTCTTGCCCGCTGCTGCCTGCAGCTCCTGGTTGCTGTCCTCGCTGCTGGGTCTGGGGAGGGATGCGGGAAACCCAAAGGGCTCGTTGTGACTCCGGCAAAACGGAGGAGCTGCAGGAGCCGCCCCTGCCAAGTTTGGCTGGGGGACAGGAGCAGACGGCAGCCGTGGGGAGCTGGCAGGGCCAGGGGAAGCAAATGGCTTGTCCTTCCTGGCACTGCCCAGCGGGGTCTGTGCTGCACCCGCTGCTGCCTCTGGCCCACGCTGCTGCTCTGGGCCCAGCACCTCGGGTGCTTTCCATCTCTCTGCAGAAAGCTGCGTCCCATGGCAGCAAGGCTTGGGCTCTGGCTTCTGCCCCGGGGTGGGCACAGGAGGAGATGTGGGCTCAGGATGTGGGAGAGACCAGCTGTGCTGGGCATCCCGCTGCTCCATCCGCATTCATGCTCCATCCCTGCTGGCTCCCTGCTCTGGGCTGGGGCAGCTTTGGGGGTAATATCCAGACCTGAGCTAAAATGGGGTTTGGGGTTTGCTTTTTTGTCTGTCTCCATGCATGTGATGTGTTTAAGCATCCCCCCCACCTGGCTTGGGGTCCCCTTGCATCCTGGGGTCCCCCTGGGACACACTTCAGGGGACACGGGTGCGAGCTGTATGCTCAGCACCTCACTCTGCTCCCAGCATCCAGTTTATTTACAGCAGAGAAAGGAGCTGCTGCCGCTCCTGGCACTCGGGGTGGGGGGAAACATGATGCTGCACGGCTCAGGGGCTGATTTGGGGCTTTTTCATCACTTAAACCCCCAGGTGCCTACAGGGGAGCTCATCCCCCTCTGTGTCCTCTGCTCCTGCCGCTCTCCTGCCGGCCGGCATCACCCTGGGTGCTGCCGGGACCAAGGGGAAGGGTTACATCATGCTGTTCCCAATATGTCACTACTCATATCTGTCCCCTCCCCATGGGACCCGGGTGGCTGCCCTAGCCGCGGGGACAGCAGGCGCTGGGGTGATGCTGAGGGATGCCGGAGCTCTGGCTGCAGTGAGGCTGCAGCGTTCTGCAGGCACCTGGGAGGCAGCAGGAGCAGAGCTGGGATCTCTGCCTCCCCTCCGCATCTCCAGGGTCCTGCCACCAAGGGCGAGCAGCAGGAGACACAGTTAGGGTCCAGCCGCCGATGCTGCGTGCCAAGGGGTGGGGAGGTTTGCTTTCCCTGCCCTCCCCAGTGTCCCGCTGAGAGCAGCCAGGCGATGCCAGTGCCGGCACAGCAAGCCTTGTCCCTGCCCTGTCCTGGGGACACTGCAGCGCTGGCACCAGGTGTCCACTGGCACCTGTCCTCGTGGGAGCGTGGGAGAGTGCTGCCGGACCCTCGCTGAGCGCTGGCTCTGATCCGAGGGTGACTCTGCTCCCTTTCTCCCCTGCCTAGGACCGCGGTGCTGAGCTCTGGGAATGGAGTGGCCAGTAAGCACAACGATGGCAGAGAAGCAGAGCCCCGTGGACTACGGCGTCCAGATCCGCTTCATCAATGACCTGCAGGAGCCCCGGAGACCCCCCAAGGCACGGGGCAAGCCTGGCTCCTATGGGGTGGCAGTGCGGGTGCAGGGCATCGCCGGGCAGCCCTTCGTTGTCCTCAACAGCGGCGAGAAGGGCGGTGACTCCTTCGGGGTGCAGATCAAGAGTGAGGGCTCCTACCCAACCCCCCCCACCGGTCCCCGGCCCTCTGGTTCTGTCAGCTCCGACTCCGACCTGCCAGAAAATCCCTATGCCGGACGGCAGCCCAAGCGTGGCTCATCCTACAGCACCTCCGACGAGGAGACGAGTGGCATCTCGGCGACCTCCCGGCATGAGCCCAAATCTCTGCCAGGCAAACGGCTGGTCGGGGAGGAGCTGAGGAGGACGCAGTCCCACGGGGATCTGCTCGGCGCTGCTGCGGATGAGCCCTTTGCTGCCGGTGCTCCCCGGGCCAGCGGCAGCCGGCAGCACTGGGATCTGGCTGGCAGCAAAAGCAGCAGCATGTTGAACATTGCACCGGAGTGGAGCAAAGCCTCTGGCTCAAGGGTCATGGCCAAGGACCCCTCCTCAGACACAGAGGCTGTGGTGGCCACCAGTGGCAGTGACGTGGACACCAAACCCCTCTCCTCAGTGGATTCGCTCATCAGCAAATTCGACGGGAAGGTGCAGCAGCGAGGGCGGGCGGCCAGGAGGGGCCGGATCGCCTCAGAGGAGAGGAAGCGCTCCCAGAGCCTGGACAGCTGCGTCCCCCACTGTGACATGCCGGATGCCAGGGAGCTGAGCGGTGCCCAGCGCCAGGCTGGTGCTGTTCATCCCCTGCCCTCAGTGCCTGCCGGCAGCCTGAGCCACTCGAGCAGAGCTGGAGGGATGGAGGATGGGGGGATGAGGAGCCAGCGGGCAAACCGGGGCGTGGAGGAGACTGCAGCTGAGCGGTTGCAGAGCAAAGCCCGGGCAGAGCTGCAGGTACCAGGGGGCCAGATCCTGCTGGGATCACAAGGGTCACAAGCTCCTTAACCAAGGGGGTCACTGGCACCAAGGCAAGCACCAGCATCCTCCAGAGCAGTGGGACCTGGGGGGCTGGTGGGGGGACTCGTGCCCTTGCTGGAGATGAGCTTTTTTTCATCCCTTGTGGCAGCTCAAATCCACCCCGGACCTGCTGCGGGACCAGCGGGAGGTTGCCCAGCCCAGCAGCAGTGAGCACCCCAAGGAGCTCATCTACAGCATCCTGAAGGAGGGGTGAGCCCCCCCAAAAGCCCCCCGAGTGCCCCTATCGCTCCCTGCCCCTTTCCAGAAGTCCCAGTGTTTGCGGCTGGGATGCTGTTGGGTTGGTTGGGGAGCAGGGATGCCCCTGTAGCCAGCTGGTGCTCAGGATTTTGGGGGAGCAAGTGGCAAAGCACTGGGGCTGTTCCCACACCCTGGGCTCAGCCATGCCCCCGCTCCACCCTCCCATCCCCAAACGCTTCCCCCGGCTCTGATGCCCACAGGAGCAGCGAGGGTGAAATCTCCCTGAAGAGGAAAACTGCCCAGCTGCTTGAGAAGATGCAGGAGCTGGCGGTGAGTCAGACCCATCCCGGTGCTGCTCCCTGCTTGGGGGGAGATGGCTCCCCAGGGGTCCTACCTTCCTGGCACCATGTCCCAGCATGCCAGGGATAGGACCACAGCAGCGTGCAGCTGACAGGCAGTGGCTGGGGACCGAGCCATGGCCCCTGGGGGTTGCAGCACCCTGAATCCACTGAGTGAGCTTGGGGGGGGTTCTCTCCAGGCACCTGCCAAGGGTGCGGCATGTTCCCAGCCCCAGCACAGGGAGCTGGCCAGGAAGGTGGAGGAGCTGCAGGAGAAGCTTGATGAGGAGACCAAGGTGAGGCCAAGCAGAAGGTTGAGGGGACTGGGGGGATATGGGGTCACTGTTTACATCCCTGGGAGGGGAGGAAGCACAATGGGTCCCTGCTGTGAGCCCTTTTTCACTTGGGCTTGGGAGCCCAGGTGAGACCAAATCTTCTCCTGGTCTAATTTACACACCTCTGGCGTGTCTCAGGGATGCTGGGCCTGCAGATGTCCTTCCCATACCTGACAGAGCCGGTGTGAGGGATGCTGAAGAAGTGGGATGGGAGTGTCACTGGCTGCTCTGCCCCCAGGAGGGGACTAATTGGTGCTTCCCCTCCGTCTCCCGCAGCTCCGCCAGAAGCTGGAGCTGACTAGGGAGCCAGTGAGAAGCAGCTCTGCTCGGGCGCTGGAAGCCCAGCTGCGGGAGGCTGAAAGGGAGAGCCAGCATCTGCGGGGAGCCCTGGAGAAGAAAGGCCAGGAGCTGCAGAGAAGTTTGCAAGAGTAAGCTGCAGTCGCACTGCTGAACGCGCCAGGGCTGGGGTCATTTGTCTGTCCCCGGTGTGGGGGGAGGGTGGCAGGGGCATTTGGAAATGCAAGGAGGGCTGGGGGAGTGCAGGGTGGGTGGCTGTTGCCCCTGCTGTCCTCGTCCCCTTGCCATGCTGGGATGAGCTGCCCACCAGCGTAGATGCTCACGGGTAGGGGCTGCAGCCCTGGCCCTTTGGGGTGCAGGTGTGGCTGGGGTCTCGTGCCCTGTGCTGTGAAGGACCCCGTGCTGCCCTCCAGGCTGAGCGAGGTGAAAACAGCCAAGGAGCAGGCAGAGACCCGTCTGGGTAACTGTGAGGAGCAGCTGCTGGCAATGCACCGAGAGCTCGACTCCCTGCGCAAGGGCTCCGGTGTGTCCCCGGACGGTGAAGCCTTGTACAAGGTATGGTGACAGTTGCACCAGAGCATGAGCATCCCCCTGGGTCGCTTTGCTGCCACTGAGCCCGGCAGTACCCTTCACCCAGGAGTTGCTGGAGACCAGGGAGGAGCTGGAGGAGGCCCTGAGCTCCAAACAGCGTCAGGAGGAGCAGCTGCGGCTGCGGGAGCGGGAGCTGACAGCACTGAAAGGAGCCCTCAAGGAAGAGGTGGCCAGCCATGACAAGGAGCTCGACCGTGTCCGGCAGCAGTACCAGAGTGACATGGACCAGCTGCGGCGCAGCATGGAGGACATCTCACAGGTCTGGCCATGAGGAGGGCTGCTGGGGAGAGCTGGTGGATGGAGACTTGCTGGCTGCAGCTGGGGAGAGTCTCTGCTTGGGAGTTGTGTCCTTGAATTCCCCCTTTAAATGGTCCTGAGCTGGAAATGGGGTTTGTGTCCTGCCAAAGAGCATGTGTCTGCCCCGGCCCTCACTGCCCCAGGGCCAAGATGTTGCGGGGTGAGTGGAGCCGGTTTGCAGAGGTGTGGAGTCTTCCCAGATCCCTGCCTGGGTTCCCTGGGCTGGTTCGGGAGGGCATTAACTGGGGCAGGACCTCACCATTGTTGGAGCATCCTGCAAGGAAGCTCTGCAGCTAAGCACTCCACACTTCGATCCAGGATCAGGCTAACCTGGAATCAGAGAGGCAGAAGATCAGCACTGTGGTGAGGAACCTGCAGCGGGAGCTGGAAGAGAGCACAGAGGAGACGGAGCACTGGCGGGACATGTTCCAGAAGAATAAGAACGAGCTCCGCAACACCAAGCAGGAGTAAGTGCCCTTGCTGCAGCTGAGCTGGAGGCATGAGCAGCTTTCATGGAGGTCCAGCCACTCACGACCAACCAACATCTTTACTCCAAACCCCATTAAAATGGGTCAGGAGCTGGGATGAGGCTGCTTCTCTTCCTCCTCCCCTGGGCACATGGGGAGGAAGGCAATGGCCAAACTGGGTGCTGCTCTCTGGGGGCACTGGGACTTGGGAATGGGGGTGTGGGACACAAGGATGCAGGGATGGATTTGAGTGGCCTCATCCTGCCCCTCTCTAGGATGTTGCAGGTGAAGCTGGAGCGGGAGGAGTTTGAGGAGGAGCTGCGGGAGCTGCGGGAGCGCTTCGCAGCTGCACGGGAGGAGGCAGACCAGGCACGGAGCAGCACAGTGGACTCCAGCGAGCTGGAGGCACTCAGGAAGGTGGGTGACAAGGGAGGAGGCGCACGCAGCACCGGGGACCACCTCCAGCTCCAAGGGTCCCTGACCCCCCATCCCCTCTGTCCCAGGAGCTGCGGCAGGCACGGGAAGTGCAGCAGGAGCTGACAGCAGAGAAGCAGAGCCAGGACGAGCTGCTGCGGCAGCAGAAGTGGGAGCTGGCTGTCCTGAAGGGCACCATGCAGGAGGAAGTGTCCAGCCACAATGGGGAGCTGGAGCGGTACCGCAGAGATTTGCAGCAGCTCCAGGAGGAGCGGGACGAGGCCACCAAGGTGAGTGCTAGGGGAAGGGGTTTGCCCCCACCCAGCCACAAGCTGAGGAGTAATCCTCACTCTGGGCTGCCCTTGCACCTTCCCATGAGCCCCAAATTTCACAGTTATGGGGCGATGCGGCAAACCTGCAGCCCTGGATCCACCAGCCATGGGGTCCTCCCAATGGATGCAAGCCCAAACTGCCCCCCAAGACCCCTGGGTCTGGCTGGGCCCGGGTCCACCCCATGCTGCGGCTGCATTGCAGGCAAAGGCATCCCTGGAGAATGTATGGGAGGCATCGGAGCAGGCAAGGAAGATGGTGGAGTCCAGCCTGCAGGAGCTGCAGGAGCAGAACGATGGCCTGAGGAGGAAGGTCATCGGGATGGAGACGCAGCTGAAGGAGTACGAGCGCTTGGGTGAGAACTGGGAGAGCTCCCAGGCACGGCTCAAGGAGAAGGTCACCAAACTGGAGGTACTGGGGCTGCGGCCATTCCTGAGCTGCCCTGAGCTGTTCTCCTGCCATGGGAAGGAGTTTGAAGAGCCCCGTCTTTGCAGGCAGAGCGCAGGCAGATGGAGCAGTCACTGGGTGAAGCCATGGAGCGGGAGCAGGAGCTGCTGATAGCCAAGCGGTCACTGGAGACCCGCCTGGAGGAAGCGCAGCGGAGCCTGGCCCAGCTGACACAGGAGCACCAGGAGCTGAGCACGTCCTACCAGGATGAGCAGAGGCAGAAGGAGCAGCTCAAGCGTGCCAAAAGCGAGCTGGAAGAGCAGAAGCGCCTGCTCGACCGCACCACGGAGAAGCTGAACAAAGAGGTTGGGTGCCCAGGTGCCTCCAGGGCTGCTTGCACCCCCAGGACCCCTGTCTCATGGGGCACTGTGTGCCATGACACCCACTTTCTGTGCCACAGGATGGGGATCTCAGTGATGCCCTCACGGGGTTGGGGAAGGGATCTGGGACTTTGGACACAGATCTCATTTCTGTGCAGAGCCAGTTGGGATCAATCCTTCCCTGATGTCCTGGGAGATTCCCTAAAACTTTGCAGTCCCCAGGGATCAGCTTTCCCTGGTGTCCCAGGGCTGTGTTGTCCCCTACTCTTCCCCAAGCAGCTCCCGCAAGAGCCCAGTGCCTGCTCAGAGCTTGGGGACATCCAGGCTGCTCTGGCAGGGCTTGCACCCCTCACTGTGATGCTCCTGAGCCCACGGAGCAGAATCGTCCCCCCCATCCTCATCCCCACTGGTGTCTTCTCTACCTTGAGTCCCATCAGCTCAGGACAGGGTGCATAGACTGGTCCCCAGCCCCTGAGCTGTTCCTGCTCTGCCACAGCTGGAGCAGATGACGGAGGAGTCACACAGCTCACTGGCCATGCTGAAGTCGCAGCTGGAGGAGTTCAAGGAGAAGTCGCGGAAGGAGATCACAGACTCCCAAAAACAAGCCAAGGATCGGGGTGCCGAGGTGGAGAAGATGCAGTTCAGCATGGGACGGCTGCAGGACGAGGTAGGGCAAGGGCTGGCATGTTGTAGGTCCCAGCGCCATCCTCTCCGTCCTTCCATAGTGAGCTTAGGGACACGTCTCACTTGGGGACACCTCTTCCTTTGATGCTGCAGGTTGCCCGGCTGAAGCAAGCGCTGCAGGACAGCCAGGCGGAGCGGGAGAGTGTGCTGCTGGATAAGGAGGTGCTGCTCCAGCGCCTGCACAATCTTGAGCAGGAGATGGAGACCAAGAAACGCTCCCAGGATGATCGCTTGCGGCATGTCAAGACGCTGGAGGTGGGGAGCACTGCGCAGCGCCCCAAAACCGCTCATCCCATTCCTGCAGTGCTGTGTGCTAACAGCAAGGGGCAGAGCTCACCCAGCCATCCTCTATCCCGCAGCCGCTGGGAAAGAGTTACGCAGCCTGGCAGCGCTGCGGGGGGTGTGCTATTGCTAATATTAATATTTACTAATTGCCAGCATAGCTGGCTTTGTTTCAGCTCTGTCTGGCATTGGCCTGTGGCTCAGCTTGCCGCAGGCTGTTGCTTTGCAGGTTACTGTCCCCCGATGGGGTGGTGGGTACACAGGGGTCTGCACAGTATCAAGCTGCTATGTCTCATATCCAAGCATCTCCCTTCTCCTGCCTCCCAGGCCGTGTCAGAGCCTCCTGTGCTGGTTGGGTTTTGCTGGGTTGGAAGTGCTGTCGGAGCAAACTCCCTCCCTCTAGCATCCCAGCTCACCAACCCTCGGCTGGCCTGAGCCCCTTCTGCCACCTGTCCCCTGCCCACGGGGACCCTGAGGCCTGTGCTGACCCTTCTGGTCCTGTCTGCTTGCAGGAAAAGTCCAAACGCCTGGAGGTGGAGCTGGATGAGGAGAGGAACACAGTGGAACTGCTGACGGAGAGGGTCAACCGGAGCAGAGACCAGGTAGGGCAAGCGGTGCTGCCCTAAACGCTGGCTGGTGCTGTGGCAGAGCCGCCCCCAGCTCTGGCAAAATAGTACTGGATAAATTGGGTCCTCGGGTGCAACTGGTCACCAGAGTTAAAACCCCATTAATGAGTCGTTAACGAGCAGCCCGGAGCCCTCCAGTCACTCTAAATACAATCAAGATGACGGCGTCTGAAAAGCTAGTTCGGGTGCAAACGGAAATCATACGAGCTTGGCGCAAAAACAAGAATCCCCTGAAATTACAGGGTGAGGTTTGTGTTTGTGCAGGAAGTTGGAGCTTAAATTACACCAGTCTCCGGGCTCTCCCCTCCCTCTTAACCCACCTGTTTATTACCTTCAAAGCTGGAGCCAGTGTTTGAGCTCTGCAAGCGGGCGGGAACTGTCTGCTGAGCCTCCCGGGATCCAGCAGCACTGGGTTTTGTCAGGATCCCAGGATTGGCAGCTTCTCCACTTATAGCCTGTCTGCCTCCTGCCCCACCAGCATCCAGCCTGGGGCTTAGAAGGGGGATTCCCACCCCTCAGGCTATGGTGAGCTGATGAAATGGGTTGTTTTCCCATTTTTTCCATCTGGGAAATGGGCATATCCCAGGGGAAACTTTTCCCGTGAATCCTGAATGTGTCTGAAGCACAGGAGCTGCGGAGCAGTGATGCGCACAAAACCACAGCTGGGTTCAGCTCAGAAGTGGCCCTACTGGCTTTTGGGGCTGCTTGAATAAAATTCAAGCAATTTTTTATATAAACTCCAATTTCCTTTGCTTTAAAATAATGCACAAAGCAGCGTATTTCACCTTGGTCAACCTGAAAGAGGCCCCATGAGTGGTCCTAATTTTGCTCCATCGGTGGATCAAACCCATTCCTGCCCCTGGCATGGCCTCATTGCCTGCCCCGCGGTGCTGGGCAGATCTGGGAGTGCAGCTGGGTCTCCAAATCCCAGTCCAACTACTTTAAACCCTCCAGTGGAAAATTGCAGCCCTTGTCTCTGGGCTGCTTACCAGAATGGCAGTAACTAATTTAGGAAGGAACCAAAATCCACTTGTCAGGGGTTTTTGGTGTTACTGATACCAGCTGTGTGCCGTGGGATGGCCGCTGGGCGGCTGTTGGGTGCCCTGAATTCATCTGTGCTCTGTGGCACCGGTGTCATGGGAAGAAGTTGCTGTGGCCTCACACCAAGCAAATGCAGCAGCGAAGGATGTGACAAAACCAACTCATACTGTGTCCTTGTCCCCAGATCGACCAGCTGCGGGCAGAGCTGCTGCAGGAACGCTCCAGCCGGCAGGACCTGGAGTGTGACAAGGTCTCGCTGGAGAGGCAGGTATGGCTGAGCCGCAGAGGGGCCAGATCCAAACCCACAGCCATGGGTGCAGCTGGAGGGCACCTGGACCACTTGTCCTGTGAGGAATGCAGGGCAAGGTGTCCAGGTGTGGCCCTGCTCCTCTCTAAAGCTCTCTAGAGCATCCCTAGGAGAGGGACCATGTTCCCAAGGAGCTTTTCCTGCTGTAAAACCATTCTCCCCCCATCCCTGCTCTGCGTACAGCCCATTCCCATCCTCCCCAGGCCCCATCCCTGGCTGGAGCATCCTTGGAGCTGTCTGGCATCTCCCTGGGATGGCATTTCTGCAGAATCCCCCCTTTCCTTGCAGTTCTCCCCCAGCCTGCCTGGGCTTGCACTCTGAACCCTTCGTTACCTAACCCTGAGCTGGCTCTTAACGAGACAGATCAATGGGAACTAAGCTCCCTGAGCTGTTCTTGTTCCCGCTGCAGAATTGCAGCTGCCAAGAAAAACACAGGGCTTCTACTGTTGACGCCACGGGGCCCAGCCCAGCAGCAGCCACCTTTGTTACCGCTGCCCAATTTGCAAAGCTGGGGTGATGCTGCTGTGCGGGACCGGGAGAGGAGCTGGTTTTTCTGGTGCTTTTGGGGATTTTTTTTGCCAATGAGGGTGTTTAAGAGCAGAAACTGGGGAGCTGGGGGATGATGGGTGTCATGGAGCCAGCAGGGGCTCCTGCACCCAGTGGTCCCCAGCACATCCTGGTATCATCTCATGCCCCGTCTGGTGCCAGCACAGCTAATTGCCATTATATAACCCAGCTCGTTATGCCTCCTCCTTGGGAAAGGGTTTCTGGGCCCTGACTCACCACTGGGATTTACATAAGCAAGGCTCTGAGCCTTTCCCGCTCTGGCTGGGAACACCGCAGGGGGTGACGGGGACGGCTTTGGGGTTTTCTCTTCCTGTAGAACAAGGAGCTGAAGAGCCGCCTGGCCAGCTCAGAGGGGCTGCAGAAACCCAGCAGCAATGTCTCGCAGCTGGAGGCACGGGTGGAGGAGCTGCAGGACAAGCTGCAGGCAGAGGAGAGGTACCGGCTATGGAGACCCCCACTTTGGGGGGTGCCTTCACCCTCACCAGGTGCCAGACCAGCTTGCCCATGACCTATTGCTTCACCGTAGGGAGAAGAGTGTCTTGCTGTCCTCCAACCGCAAGCTGGAGAGGAAGGTGAAGGAGCTGACAATCCAGATCGATGACGAGCGGCAGCATGTCAGCGACCAGAAGGACCAGGTGGGTGGTGGATGGGAGCCCTCAGAGATGCCAAGCAGCTTTGGGACCCACCAAAGGGAACCTTGGGTGCTTGCCCCGCACCAGCCATCCTAATCCCATGGGAATTGCCGTGTCCCTGCAGCTGAGCCTGCGGGTGAAGGCCCTGAAGCGCCAAGTGGATGAGGCGGAGGAGGAGATCGAGCGGCTTGAGGGCACCCGCAAGAAGGTGCAGCGGGAGCTAGAGGAGCAGCACGAGCTCAACGAGCAGCTGCAGAACCGCATCAAGGCACTAGAGAAAGAGACTTGGTAGGGGATGCTGGGCTGGGACAGGGTCCCAGCCCCAGGCTGGAGGGGGGTCCCAGACCCAGTGAGGTCTGACCCCTCTTCTCCATCCCTAGGCGCAAAGCTGCCCGTTCAGCTGCCGATTCCTCCCTGCAAGATGACCAGCTCAGCTCAGACGAGGAGTTCGACAGCACCTATGGGCCCTCCTCCATCGCCTCATTGCTCAATGAGGCCAACCTCCAGACTAGCTCCTGCTGACACCCGCCCACACCATCCTGGCTGCTCCATCCCAGAGCAGACCTATGTCCTGAAAGCCAGGCAAGGGACCGGCCACAGATGCTGCTGCTTGATGCAAAAACTCTTCTAATACCAACGACATGAAGGAAGGTGCTGCTCAAAAAGTGGTGGGATGGGGAACCTGCCCCAGATGCTGTCTTGCCTCTTCATCTTGATACGGGTCTCAGGCTGCGTTTGCACCATGGCTTTTTGCTAGGAGGGGAGCTGCTCGCTGTGGCCAGTGTCCCCATTGGTGACTGCGTCCCACCGGGAAACCACACCCTGGTGTCCAAGACAGCCCCAGGGGATCAGGCTTCCATGGGGGCAGCCAGAGAGCAGGACTGGAGCAGCTGGGGGCACCCACTGTTCCAGCCACTCTGGTTTATTTTTATATGCAACCGCCCTTCATCCCCCCCCACTGCCCTTTTCCCTCTCCAAGTGCTATTTTAAATAAAATGGAGCATTTTAAGGCCTGCGGCTTGTCATACATCTGGGGCTGGAGGGATGGCACAGGCTCCAGCATGTCAGGCTGTGTGGCACCAGGCTCCTGCCCAACTCAGGGAACACAGCTCCTTCCCTGCTCCACTGGATCTGGCCTGGAGATAAATCCTTGTTATCGCTAATTAACGAGGACAGGAGTCTTGCCAAGTGCTAATTAGCGCCATTGCGTTGATTGGCAGGTGGTTACCACAGTTCCCCTCCGTGGCCTCGAGCAGGGCCGAGCTGGCTCCATCCCCGAGCTAACGTGGGGCTGGGACGGTGCCCGTCAACCCAGCCAGCCCAATCTCTGCTGCCTCAGTTTCCCCTCCCATGCCCTGGTAATGTTTAACTGGGATGGAGCCCCTGGGGGTGGACATGGTGACAATACCAGGGACACCCTGTCCCCTCTGTGGTCAGTACTGGCCATGTCTCTGAGTCACCACCACCCAGGGCTGTGCCCGGCTCAGCGTGCCCAGCACATGGCCCCACACGCACAGCGTCCCCATTGTGGCTAAACCGGGCCGGCACAACCAGTTCTGCCCTCAGCTCCTCCCGGACACGCGTGTCAGAGCCGAGGTCAACCACTATCCCCACCCTGTGCCTTGGTTTCCCCAGCGGCTGCTTGGCCTGGCAAGGCGGCAGGGGCCTCACTATGCCTCGGTTTCCCCTGCAGGCACTGCAGTGGTTGGGGGGGAGGGGGGGGGTTTGGGGCCCATGGGGTGCCCAGGGCGACGAGGGGCTGGCTTCCACAACTGAGCATGACCAAAGTTTGCCAGTTCCTGGCTTTGGCACTGGCAGCCAGCCCAGAGGGAGCAATGTCTTCAAGCCTGCAGGAAATCCCGCTGCCCCAAACCTCCTCAGGGACTGGGTGTCCCCACCCCAGGGCGGGAGCGTGGCCCCTGTGACCACACGGGGCTGGAGCGCGCCCCGGCCAGCAGGTCTGGGGCTGGTGGTGAACCTGAGGCCGGCTGAGCTCATCGCAGTGGTATGTGGCAATTAGCGCCTGGCAAAGAAGAGGCAGCCGGCACGCCCAGGCTGCCCAGCGCGTGGCACAGGGACACCCGCCCTGGCAGTGGCCTGGTTCCCTGACCCCTGGCATGGGCAAAGGGCCTATGGCACTCACCGGCCTTGAGCCTGGTGTGCAGCTGGTGATGGTACAGCTCTGGGTGGGGGCACCCCCAGCACCTCCCGCCGGGCTGGGCTGGCACCCTGGGGCTAAACGTTCCCCAGGTATGGGGGGATGATCCCTAGCACAGTTTGGGGCACCGCTGCCTGGTTTAGCACGGCTCGGTGTGGCATCCCACCGCTCGACGCTGCTGGACAGGCCCTGGCTTGGTTTGGCGAGGGTTTGGCAGAGATGGGGCGGGGCTCGGCAGAGTTTGTTGCGGCTCGGTACGGCTTTGGCACGGTTCTGGCAGGGCTCACGCCGCCTGGGCACGGCGCGGCACGCCGCGGGCGTGGTCAAAGCGGAGGGGCGTGGTTAAAGCAGAGAGGGCGTGGTTAGCGGGAATGGCTGTGCCGGTGGGCGTGTCCCGCGGGCGGGGGCGTGGCCATATAGAAGGGGCGGTGGCGGCGCGTCCTAGCAGTCGCGACGGGGCCATGAACGGGCTGAAGGGCTGGTGCGCGGTGCTGGACGTGCGGCCCCACGGCGAGAGCCCGGTGAGCCCCCCCGGGGCCCCTCTGACCCCCGGGTCCACAGGGGCCGCCCCTTTCCTTCTCCCGGTGCTTCTAGGGGGCGGCTGCTGCCCGCGGGGGTGCCCCGGTGGGGCGGGGGAGGGATCCCGGGACGCGTCGTCGATGGAGCGGGGCTGTGCCCGCCCAGCACCCGGTATCGCTGCCCCAGCCCGTGCCCGGGCTCGCCCGGCAGCTGTGGGGAGGTTCGGGGGTCTGCGGGGGCCCTGTGGCCCCTCTCTGCCCCGCAGGGCTCGGAAGTCCCCTGTCGCCAGGGTCCGCGGCCATCCCGTTCTCGGGATCGTCGCTGGGCTGGTCCACAGGGGTTCAGGTGAACCCTGCTGGGGCGAGCGAGGATGGCAGAGTGCACCGAGGGGCACCCGGCATCAGCGTTGGGGTCCTGCTGTCCCCTCTCCCACTTACGGGGGGCTCCCGGGAGTCCTAGCTGGCACGCAGCCCCACGCGGTTGTTGAGCCACTCCAGAATAATGTGGGTTTTTGGGGTAATGCACCCCTCGAGCGGCTCCAGGGGGCCGTGGCGGCAGGAGCAGCTGGCAGCGAGTCTGTCTTGGCACTTCCTCCCTCGGTTACAGCAGGACCTTGCATTTTTCCCTTCCTTATCGTTGAGTTCTCCTCATCGCCATCAGCAACTGGGCCATCGCCGCGAGGACGGGCCCTGGGTGGGGCTGGCAGCACCACAAAGCCGGCCCTGCGCCGGCGCGGCGCCCCAATTTCCCTGCAAAAGGGGTGAAGCTGGTGGTGGAGCTTGGCGATTCGGCTTTTTGCTCAAGTTTGGGCAACCAGAGGGCTCCCCCATAGGCACCGGTGGTGGCAGAAGAACCATGCTGGTGCTCGGCCACCTTCCTCTGTGCCGGTGGCTGCCCAGCTCCACGGCCTGAGCCCTGCCGGGTGACTCAGCTCTGAGTCTCTTTAGGAGAGTCCTAATTCTCCGCAGCTTTCCCGGCCTTATAAGGAGCGATTGCAGAGTTGGGCTCGTTTGGCTAATGGGTTATTACAGTGATAAGCGCCTCTGTAACGCTGGCGATCTCCAAACGCCAGAGCTGTTTGCTGCTGATCCTTGGCGATACCCTCTGGGTCAGGTCAGGCCTGTTCTTTTTTAACTGTTGGGACAGACAGAGCGCCTTCCCCATGGTTGCAAAATGCCGGCATCGGGATCGCTGGCTGTGGGTCCTCCGATGGTGCTGCCTCTCCTCCTCCGGGATGAGGTTGGGATTTGTGTGGTTCCCTCTTCCCTGGGAGTGGAGTTGGTCTCTCTCCCTGCAGCCAAGCTTTTCCCAAGTGGGTTTTTTTTTGGTCTGGATGATGCAAAATAGACCAAAAGACTTAAAATTTACTTCGGCTACCCTAAAAGCTGCTCCCTATTATCCTAGCTGATACCACTTGCCCTTGTTTCCAGGGGACCCTGCTCTTGGTGGGTGGTTGGACCAAAAGGGCCACTGGCATTTTGCAAACGCCTCCTCAAAGGGTGCTGGACGGGAGCATGGTCATTCTGCTGAAAAGCCTCCAACTACTGGTGCTTTGCTGCAGCCATCACCCAAGCCTGACCAAGCTCTCCCAGTCATGGTTAATTCCTGAGGCTGGTAGAAAAAGCCGTAAACACTGCCAAGCTGGAGTAACTCCTGGGGTGCACAGTTGGGTTGTTAAGGAAACGTTTTCTTCACAAGGTGGATTTTTTTCCAAGTGGGAGGTAACTGCAAGGCACTCCATCTTCCCAGTGCTGGCCACATTGCAAAACCCTCCTGTCTTCCCCAGAAAATAACGGAGGGGGTCCAAAACCCACTGCCCTCTCCGCTCTGGAGCTGTAAACAGGAGGCAGAGCAGATTTAATGCCAGCCAGGAGGTAAAGAAGCAGGGTAGGGGAGTCCCAGTGGCTCTGCTTCTCCTGCCCCAGCTGAATTTGGCACCTTAGAGAGGGAGGCCAGCATGTGCTGGTCATGTCCCTGTGGGTTGCTGCAGCTTTGCATCAGAGGAGCTGCTTCTCCTGGAATCAGCCCTGGCATTGGCAAGAAGCTGATGAAAACTTTGGCTGCAGGACAGTAAGAGCAAAGCCCAAAAGTAACCATGCAAGAGCATTGCTGGGGACTGGCGCGCCAGCAGTGTGTGAGACGAGCCAAATTAGGTGCCTCTTATCCTCTCCTCTGTCTGCCTGGTCCCGATCAGGCACAGCTCACCACAGCTGAGGCTGCTGCAGACAAACAAGCTGGGCAGGGAGGGGTTTGCTTTAACCTGGCTGTGGCTTCTGTCTCCTGCACCTGCCTCAGCCTCCTTAAAAGCATACCTGCACCAAAAAAAGCTAGTTTTCTCCCCTGGTGGTCCAGAGAGCCTCACTCAAATGTCCATCTTGTGTCTCACCATCCCTCTGCCTCCCCTGCACTTCCTCAGTGTGGAGGATGACGGAGACAATGGAGTGTTTCCCCGCTGGCATTTGCATGGGTGGTTTCCTGGTTGTTTGACCCGAGGTTTTGTAGCGCTGGTGCTGGCTGGGAAGGCACTGGCTGCTCTTTGCTTCCTGCTGCAGCTGGTTTGTGTCAGCTCAATGGCGGGTTTATCCAGGAGCAGGTTTTGGGGGGATCTGCTGGGACAGAAAGAACCTGCGTGCTGACTCCAGGTAGTTTTGGCTACAGGAATGGAAATAGGCCGGTGCTTGTTTCTTATCACAGCAAATCTTCCCCAAGCGAGCAATTTCCTTGGCAGCCTCACGCCCTTACCTGGGCTTGATGGGATGGGGATGGCAAATGCGAGATCCCAATGCTTGTAAACAAAGCTGCGAGTAAGGACGTGTGAAGGGACTGATGTGCTGCTAGTGGCTCTGCTGGGCTCGCATTGTGCTAAGGCTCCTGCCCTGCTGTCAGCAGCCCATACAGGAGCAGGCTGCTCCATGCTCTGACCCCCAGCCTTTCCCTGTGTCCTGTTTGCTTTAGGCAGCACGAGGATGATGAGCGATGCTTTGCGTGCAGGCATTGCCATGAGCCATTTTCCCTGCTGTAAAACCCCAAGTGCTTCTTGCATCTTCCCAAAACCATGGAGCATGCTATATCCAGCTGCTCTTAAGTTTTTCTGACCAAAGTTTCTAACTTCTTGGGTCTTGCCAAGGAAAACATTCCCTGGAGTAAAAGTTGCAGACAAGTATCTAGTTAAATAATCTGTGCTGCTGAGTGCTAGCAGAGCCCAAGTAAAGTTTCTGTTAGATAGTTGTCTTAATGGGGGAACAAAGGGGTCTGGCTGTGTGTTTGAGATCTGTAGGAGGGCTCCTCGTTTCCCAGGGAGCCGGAGTATACAAAATATTTTGGAAACAAACAGATGGCTTGTCAAGACTTGGATGATGAGGAGAGTGCTTGGAAGCAGGGAGGCAGAAATACCTTGATGTTGCTTTTGGAGAGCAGGAGGCTGACGTGGCTGAGGTGTGGCAAGGGGCAGGCACCTGGTGCTGCGCGGGCACCTACCCTGGCTCCGCTGTGCTGCCGCCTGAGAGCCCGCTGCCGTGGCTGTTGCGCACCGAGCAGCTCCTGCTTTCTGGGTTGTGTTTAATAAGGACCATGAGCAACGACTGCCTGGGTGCTGGTGAGGTCTGTCTGGGAAAGGGGGGTTGTACAGTGCTGTGGGTGCATGGTGCCAGTGTTGAGCTGAGGACAGGGAGTGGTCAACCCTGTGGAGCATTTTGGGTGTCCATGCGCTGCCTTAGGGCTCTTTATACGCTCCAGACAACTCCTCAAAAGCTTGCTGAGCTTTGCACTCTGCTGGACACAGCTGAAATGCCTCTTCAGTGGGCGTCACTGGTAGGAGGTCTTTGGGTGAGGAGTTAAGCAGTGAAGGCCTCTGTGGATGCTCATGGCCATGAGCTGGGGAGTGCTCTGCTGCTGGTCTCACTGGCTGCTGCCCAAATGGGCTCTGCTCAGCCAGGGCTGTGCCAGCAGAGGACAGGCAGAGCCATGAGGGCTTGTGGCTGTTGCGGTAAAGCAGGGAGAAGGATGAATCTGGCAAGGTCTCGGCACATGAGCTGGAAACGGCTGCTTTCATCCTTCTCCAGGGCTGCTACTAAATGCCGTGCATCGGCCCCGCCGTAGCCAGCTGCCGTGACAGATGACAGCTGTGACTCCTGGCAGAGGAGGGCATGCACAAAAACAAGCCCGGCAATCGTTTCTCCTGCCCATCTGGATTACCTCAGCCTTGGCTGGGCCATGGCTCCTCCAAGCCCTGATGGGTTTGATAAATGTAGTTATCATGCGCTCACTATTACTCATTTTAATCCCAGCATTACTTTGCAGGCTGCAGCTCAAACCGAGGGGGAAGGCAGCTTCTCTGTGCATCTGCAGTGATGCCAATGTGGCTCTCAACTTGTACCAGAGCTGGAGGTAAAAAGACTTTCAGGGAGTTACAAAACTAAAACCTGCCTTTTGTTTTAGGAGAGTGTGAAGGTTCTGCGGCTGACTCTGCCAAATGACCTCTGTGGTGACAGGCGCGAGCAGGTGAAGCAGAAGGTGGGTCTCCTCTATGGCTCGGTTTGGAGTTGAAAATACAACTTTGTGAGTTAACTTAGGGTAGAGGGAACAGGTGTTTGGTGGAGGATAGGTCGGTTTATGCTTCATCAACTAGAAAACTCACCTCCTGGTCTTTTAAACATTTTGGTGCCGGTTCCCAAGGTTGTGTTCGGCGCCTTGTTCCTCTGCAAAAGTGCATGATTCTCATTTGACTGGAGCTGGGCAAACTGTTCCAGCCAGTCTCGCCTCTCTGAAAGCCCTGCTGCTTCTGTCTCTTGCAGCCGGTGGGAAAAGCTTTTGCCATGGTGGCCAACAGATCCAGCAATGGTCACTCCCTGGCCTCTGAATGCATCAAATCCAATGATGGCGATGAGGAGATCATCAAGGTACTGTCCCTGGCTTTGTTGCAAAGCAATCTTTTTGAATAAGTGGGGCTGGAAAGAAGGTTTTGTCCGAAGCTAGACCAGCAAAAATCTCCCCAGTGTAGATCTTGACTGTGCGGGCAGGACTGGTGCAGTGCTGCTGTCTGGCAGCACCAGCTCAGTGGGCTTCCCTGGCTTTGGGGGAATGCAGCAAGAACCTAGGGTAGCTGTGATGGCTCTATGGGGTGGAGGTCACACAGGAGGAGGAGCAGCTTCAAAAAATGCCAGGGAAAGTTAACTGCAAAGGGGAAACCTGTGCACAACATGTCTTGGGAAGCGGTAGGATCCGGTGTCCCAATCGCTGTGGAGCTGGGCTTGCTGCTAGCATTACTGGGCTGGCCAGAATCAGGACAGTCTGACCTGCTGCCACTGTCTCTCCTGGGCAGGTTTATCTCAAGGCACGGGCCGAGGGCAGCATGAACCATGAGGAGCACGTCAACCAGCTGAAAAGTGAAGTTCGTTACATTCAAGAGGTAGTTAATGTCCGTGAGGGGCTCTGGTTTGCGCACTGCTGCCTGAACCCACGGGGGCTTGCAGCAAGGGTCTGGGGTGCTCTGCTTCCCCCAGGAATGTCCCGCAGTGTTTCATGTGAGCGGGTGGTGATGCCCATGCCAGCTGCAGCATTCAAGCCCTGGCTGAGCCCCAGCCACTCTGGCAAACTGGCAGTGGAGCTGAACTCTCCAGTTTGTTGACTTGCCTGTACAGGGCAGTAGTCTAATCAAGCACCATAAATTAATTCAGCCTGACTAATTGCTCTGCTATATGGACTGAATTTGAAGAGAATTGCGTGATGACTTTCCCCCAAGGCTGTCCCCTGCATGCCTGGGTGCGGCACAACCAGAGCCTCTTGTTAAAAGGCAGTTTCTTTGGTATGTCTCATCTCCCAAAGTAAACTGGATGATGAGGCTTTCTGAGATTAACCCTTTCCTCAGCTCCTGGTGTGGACGTTATTTCTGGAGAGCTGGTTGCAAGGCACAGAAGCAGTTGCATGCATGTTCTGGTCTGGGCAGCTTGGCCTAAAAAAAAAAAGAGAAAAATGGGGGGGGATTAAATTTGGGTGTGCTCTCATGGGTAAGTTTCTGTGCTGGGTGCTGGCCCCAGGGAGCAGCGAGGGGCAGATCTGGTAGGGCAGCCTCTGGATTTTTTACGTCATCCTTCTGACTCCTCTGCCAAAACACGTGTTTCTCCCCCTGAAAGAAAACAGCCTGTTCCCACTGTCTCCTGCCTGCAACCCAGACCTGCCTGGCTTCTACCTGCCCAAGGCTGCAGTACTCCGCGGGTGTTGCTCACCCAAAACTTATCTCACAGCCACCTGGATGCTGCAGTTTTTGTGCATGATCCTTCCCACTACTGGGGCTTCGACTTCAGCTCTTCTGATCTGAGCTTTCCTGCAGCTCCCCACAGCTCGGGTGGAAACAGGAGTTGTGTTTTCAAAGGGCCTCTTAGCAATAGTCAAGTGGGACTCAGACCTCATCTTGCTGCAGAGGCTGTACGTAGCCCTATCAGAATAGCTGAAGCAGCATAACCATGCAGTACGACTTAATCCTGCATGTGAAAACCAGAGAATAAGCTAAACCAGTATGTCATGGTGGCAGTACCAGTCTGTCCACATCCAAGAGAAATGCCCTGCACTGGGTCGTGGTGTAAAAACCCTGGGGATGTCTTGATCCAGTTGGATCAAAGTCATGGATTACTGTCCCCAGGTTAAGGGTTTGATTGCTGACCCGAGAGCTGCACATTGTGCTCTCGCCTTGTCCCTTGTCCTGCTGCTGCCCGGTCTCTGGCAAACTGCTTCACCTGAGCGCCTTGGGCATCTAAAATCAAGGGGTAGGGATGAAGCCACGGTGTTAGTGCTTTGAGAAAGCTTTTCTTTGAAAAGTGTTGGGGCAGTGTTTGCTGTAAAAGCCTGTAAATCATTCCTCTGGCTCACTTGCTCTGACTAATTCGAGTAGCTGCAAGTCAAGACTGTACTTGTTGGCATCCTGCAGCATGGCAAAGAGGGAGCTGGGGAACAGCAAGGGTCTTCTCAGCACTTCAAAGGTGGAAGTCAATGACTAATGCATGAAAAATCAGTAGCATCTCCAGATTGTTGCTTTTTTATTATTTTTATTTTTTTCTTCCCATGATTGTGTGGGACAGCTGCCTCGCAAGGATCGTATCTGCCAGAGATGGTGCTGCTTGCAGGCAGGACTGTAGTAAAACCAAGGGGTCAGGCTGGCAGAGAAGCCATCAATTGCATATCGGCGCAGGGCATCGTAGCAGCTGCCGTGCCTTCATTTGATTTCTTCTGTTAGGCTGAGTGACACTGTCCATGCAGATCAAGCTAAATTGACTTGCCTTTGCCAGGCTAGAAGTTCTTTGAAGAAGCTGCGGGAAGACTTAAGTAGTAAACTTGAGAACAGACAAGGAGATAAACAGCATGCACAGGTAACGGGAGCATTTCTTGCGCATTAAATGACATTGACTTATTAAAAAGATGTCATCTTTGGGTCCAGAAAATGATAGAAGGGGCCTTAAAGATTGAGGCGCTTGTGGTGAATGAAAGCCACGTTGACACCATTTACAGGCAAAATTTGAAACCCATGCAAGCATATAACGAGGAGTCAGTAAGCAAAACGCATTGGCTGGCCAAAGGCTCTATTGCATGTTCATTTGCAAAAAAAGCCTCTGTCTCAAGTTGCTGCGGTGCCCCAGAGCTAGCTGTCTGCATGCAACTGTGCTCTCATGCAAGCGGCTGTGCCAGCCGGCGTTACATCCACATCCATATCCATCTGTCCTTTGCTTATGTAGGTCGTGCTGGAAGAGCAGAATGGGAGCTGGCTGTACCCTGAGAGGCTGCATGCTGATTCTTGGGAGGACCAGGTATGGAGCTAAAGAAGGGGATTTCAGCATTATGGAAAGAAATACTGGTTTTAGTTTGCAATCTTCCTCCCAGCAGGTAATTTTGAACCTGTTCAGCACATGATCAGGCTCTCCTGCAGCAAACTAGTCTTTTTATCAGGGTCAGATCAGAAATGGAGTGCAGCTCTATTAGAGCGATAAAAGTGTGCATAATGGGTTTTTAAACCTCTGCACATGAGAGCTTTTTAGCAGAAGGGATAACAAGAACCTTAAGCTGGTAAATATTTCTCCAGCTCTTCATCTTTGCCCTGGCTGGGGCAGATGCTCTGGGCTGGTGTTTCAGGCTGGGTTGCTATGGACCTGGTTCACATTGCGGGGTTTCAGGTTGCCCAAGTGTGGATCAGGATGGCATCCTGCAAACAGGGCTTGGAAGCCAACCAAAGGATACTGTGCATGTTATCTTGAGGGCTGGAAGCTGTCGCTCAAATGTGGGAGGTGAGGACAGGAGCACCTTTTGGTTTTTTCAAGCTGAGAAGTGATGTTACCAGGCTTTGTCACCAACAGTGCTGCCCACATTGGGGTGGAGGGCTCCTTTGATACCTTCCAACTGCTCATCCTGTCCTGTTACTGTCTCCACAGGAGGAGGACTGCTCAGGTGAAGACGTGGAAAAGATCCGACATACAGCAAAGAGGCTGTTCACAAAGCTGCAGGAGGTTGAAAAGCGCCATCAGTTGGAAAGAAAAGCCTTTGAGGTGACTACACTGTGCGCTTCTCTCCTGGGGAAGCGTGATTTTTATTTTATTTTGCTATTTTTCTTTTCTTTTTGGAAGCCTGAGGAGCTGCATGGGCACATGAGCTTGGGCTGCTGGAAGTGTCTGGCTTCTCCTTGCAGAGCAGCGGGCTCAGTTTGTGCTGTTAAAATACACTGGGGAGTCCAGACCTGGCCAAACCCCAGAAAACTGCCTCCCTGGTTGCCCAGAGGAGTCTGAAGATATAAATGCTTTCCCAGTTAAAAGTCACATAAAAGTGTCAGCCAGGTTGGAAGGTGGTCCCCCCAAACTCTGCCAAGCCTTTCTGACCATAGCCAGGCTCGGTGTGTGAGGGGTGTTTCACGGGGAGTGAGGACCACCAAGGTGTCCTAGTGGGTTGAGCAGAGACCAAGTCTGGGGTTCCCAGCCATGGTGCTGGACTGCTGTGGCCATGCTGCCTGTTGTGGTCTCTCTTGGAGCTCAGCCTCTTCACCGGCAGGACTGTTTGCTGTAGAGAGGGGCAAGCTGACTGGGAGGCACCCCAACCCATCACATGGGTCTCCTTACCTGCCGAGCAGTGCTGACAAAGCTGCCGCATTCACTTACCTCCCTTCCTCAACCCTGGTGATTAATGGTCCTCTTTGGTTTATTTTCTAGTGACTGCTCATGTCCCGGATGGGCTGGGCCTGACCGTGTCACCCCACAGCTCCACGTGCTGGTGGCAGCAGTGACATCCTGGCTCACATCCTGTTCCACAGACCAAACTGGTTCTGGCTAGCCTGGGGTGTCCCCCCACAGTGGGACAGGGGACAGCATCCACTGGGGAAGTGGGTTCAAGTGGTGACTGCTTCCTCCAGCATGGGGACATCCACCCACCCACAGTGGTGGCATGTGCCCCAAGCATGTCTGTCCTTGAGTGTAGGAAGTTGTGTGGTTTGGTGGCATTTTGGGATCTTTGGTCAGCTGTGATGCTGACTGCAGGCTCTGAGCCTGGATGGAGATCCTGGGGATGGCAGGGATGGGTGTTTCAGCAGTTGTTGATCCTGCCAGAACTGCCTAGATATTTGCCTTGTTGTCTGAGCCTGCTCTCCAGCTGTTGTGGGGACCCACGGGGACACCCTTGTCCCCTCTCAGCTCCTGAGTTGTTGATGCAAGTGTGGGGCTGGCTGCTGAGGTCGGTTCCTTGGGCAGGTGGCCCGAGAGGAGCCTGCAAACAACCCTAGATAACGTGTGGCTGAGAATGAACATGTCTGTTGCGTTTGAGGAGCCTTTATTGCTACAGCATTTAAGTACTCGCTCCTTTGAAGTGCTTTGAAGCTGGGGAGCTTTCTGAAGAAGCTCTTTTCTCTGAAGCATGTCAGGCTGTTTGCTGAGACGCCCGGCTGCCTTCAGCAAAATCTGCCTGCCAAGGCTCTGAGCACTGATGCAGCTTCAGAGCTATGCTTGGGAGAGAGCTCCACTGGCTCTGGTGTCCAGGCATGTGAGGGTCGGGGTAAAGGTATCTCCATCTTGTTTGCAGAGGACGGTCTCACAGTACCAGGAGGAAGCAGAGCAGACAAGCTCTGCCCTGCGGAGAGCAGAGAAGAGTGTGGTGGAGAAGCAGGTGCAGGTGGATGAGCTGCAGAGGCTCCTGGCAGGGATGGAGAAGGTACTGGCCCTGAAGCCATGGTGGGGATGATGGGATTAGCAGAGCTGCCTGGTCCCACTCTGCTAGTGGGGGGAATGGGAAGGCCTGGTGGTGATGAGTTAGGCAGTGTTCAGTGCAGACCCCGCAGAGGGTCTTGGACCAGCTGCAGGGTACCCACCATATGGAGGGTTTGACTTCCCAGCCAGGTTTAACCCAAAAGCATTGGGCAAAGCCAGCTGGTGGGAATGGCTCAACATAACTGTTGCTGATTTAGACTTGCATTTCTCAGGTCTAGAAGATCTGGTTGGTCTCAGCAAAGTCTTCCAGGTATCCTGGAAACACGTGCATAGTCTAGACAGCCTCCTGGTTCTTCTCATGGGGGCATTTGCACAACCTCCAGCCTTGATTTTTTTTTTTTTCAGCTGTGGTGTGCTTATAGTAACATTAAAGTCATAAATCTAACAGTGCAGTATGAGCATGAAGTGATCTGGAACTGCCTTCCCTGGCCCAACAGCAGGGAAGGAGATGGGTTGGTGCCTTGCCTGTAACCTAGGGGTAAACGAGCGGGATGTCTGCTGTCGGTCATCTCTGCGGCTAGCCTTGTCTGTCTGTCTCTTGCATGTAAATTTAATGCTTGTGAAAACAACCCGCAGATTGAGTGGAGAGGTTGAGCTGAGCCTGCCTGGCTCCCTGAGTGTTTGTAGTTCCCCGCTGTGCAGCGGAGGCCAAGGAGCATGTGTTGCAACTTGTTTCCGTGCATGTAACTCAGCCTCTCCCTCTGCCACAGGAACACAGGAGTTTGCTGCTGAAGATGAAAGAAGGTGAAGCAGAGCTGGTGAGGCTGAGAAGCGTGGAAGGTGACAAGCTCGCTGAACAAGACCGGTGAGGCTTGGCCTCTGGCTCAGCTGCCAACTCCAGAGCAAGCCTACGCCGCTGGGTCAGGGTGTCAGCTCGCTGGGGCATGACTGCACATTCCTGCGAAGGGTGTGCTTGCTTTCTGGCTTGCAAAACAGCACCCTACTCCCAAGAGCTGACTAATCTCCAAATACCTCCCGCAGTTTTGCTTTGCTTCGAGAGATCCAGAGCCGGGCTGCCCAGAGACCTCTAGCGGCCCCGCTGCAGGCTGGGAGCTCGCGGCAGGTCCTGGGGAGCCTCTGGAACAGCTGATTCTCCCTGTAATGTGGGATTCATTCTGCCCAGCCAGTATCCTTGTGCTCCAGGGGCTAATTGGCAATGGCTTGTTTCTGGAAGGCCTTGTTTGTGGCCTGACTCTTCCTGATATTCCTGTGTCCCTGCAGTCTGTGGTTGCTAGTCTTTGTGGCTCCTGCTTGAAAGGTTTTGACTCTGCCTCTCCTTACCTCATCTAGTCAAAATATTTCAAGACCTGTGCAGCTGCAGAGGAGACCTGGCTGATAAAAAGCTGCTCTGGGCATAGCTGGGTGGGTGCTCCCTTTCTGGGAAGCCAGCCAATGGCTCCTGGACTGTTGTCCACTCTTCTTTTCCCAGGTCTGCTCAGCTGGAGAAGGAGGTGGCCATGCTGCGGGAGAAGATACATCATCTGGACGATATGCTGAAAAGCCAGCAACGCAAAGTCCGCCAGATGATTGAGCAGGTGAGAGGAGCGGGGCTGTGGTGGGAGGATGGGTGGAGGAGAGCCTGGGAGGCTCTGGAAGGGACTTAAAAAGGGGCGGGGGGGTGGGAAGATATCTCTTAAGCTGCTTGGAAGCAAAGAATTGCTGGTTTGTGGGGCTGAGTCCCTTTGCAAACCAAAGGGACACAAGTTCAAAGGCAGCCCAGAGCCCTGTCCTGCAGCGGAGACTGACCCCAGGGTGACAGCCCAAAGAGCTGTGGCGCAAGCTGCCCTGGCCCGGGGAGGGTAATAAAAGTGTAAAAGGAGTGCTGTGCACCCAGCTTGGCCTGCTGAGTTAAATCTCAAACTGTGTGAGTGGAGGCTCCTTCTTCACCTGGGGCTTAATTCACAGACTTAATTTGAGGCTTTTTTTGATTGGTTTTTATGCAGACCTTGGAGTTAATGTTGTGGGTGTTAACAGACAGAATAAGCTGCCCTCTTTCCTAGACATTTCCCCAGCCCAGCTGTACATGACAGGGATTTTCAGCTGCTGTGAACTTTTCTCTTATAGCTCCAGAACTCCAAAACGGTGATTCAGGCCAAAGATGCCGTGATCCAGGAGCTCAAGGAGAAAGTTGCTTACTTGGAGGCTGAGGTGCGTCTTAATAGGGCTGTTTTGGGGGGTGCACAGGGTCTGCTCCAAGCTCAGACCCTCTCATTGAAACCTCCCGGAGTGACTGGTTTGTGCATGCCCGCGGGTTGTGGCTGGGCTACCTCACAGCAATGAGCTTTGCTCTGGGCAGAGCAGCTGGCAGCAAAGTTTTCCCTGGCACTGACACCTGCTTCGCATTGGAAAATGTGCCCTCCACAGCCCCGAGGGCTGTGCTGGTTCCCCAAGCTGATGTGATGGTTTCCAGTGCAGCCAGGGTTGCCGGAGCAGCTGTGAACTCAAGTGGAGTCCCAAATAATCTCATTAAGCACGTTTCTCTGGCAGCAAACCCTTTCTTGCTTACAAAGCTGCAGCTGAATGTGTGTGTGTCAGAAACTAAAATTGCATTCCAGCCTCTAGGTTTATAACGTGTCAAACCTCTCTCCTTTTTTGGATAAAAACTGAGCCTGCACTGGCACTGTTTTCTTCCCTCCTTGGTGACTTATTTTGCTAATTTCTCCATGGGGACAATGTGTGTGGGCACAGCCTGCTGTGAACCCAGGTGGAAAACAGATCCAGTGAGAGAGATTGTGTGCTGGTGGGTTTCCCTGTTGGGTGTTTGGCAGGTCTTACAAACCATCCTGGCTCTCCTTTGGCAAGTAGTCCCTATGTAGGGCTGGATTTCATTTCCCTCAAGAAAAAGCTGACCCATGGCAAGAGATTATACTGGAGCATTCTTCAGCAAGTGATCTGTGTGCCCGCAGCCTGCCTGTCCCCAGCTGCCTATCACTAACTATGGCTCCATCTCTTGCAGAACCTGGAGATGCACGACCGCATAGAGCACTTGATTGAGAAGCAAGTCAGTCGGGGTGGCCACAGCTCCAGAGCGCGCTCAAAGTCAGAGTATGTGAGCAGGTACGAGCGGAGCATGTACCCTCCAGCCTGCTTGGCTGCTCAGCAGCTTCATCTGCAGGTCCATGTCTTACCTGGGGCAGCAGGAGCTGCAGTCTGGGAGGAGATGCTGGATGCAGGGATGCTGTTCTGGAAGGGTGTTGTATTATTGTCTGTTTGCAGAGAGGTCCCTGCTCCTGCATCTCTCTTTCAGGGGAGTACAGGGGAGCAGAAGTCTGACCAAGCAGGGTTTGGGGGGAGCCATCACTGACCAGGGCTGGGGCAGGACCCTCTCCTGCAGGTTTTCCTCCCAAAGCCCATCCAATTCATCTGGCTGAACCAACCCTTTCTCTCTTGTAGCAAAAGGCTGACAGGCCCCAAGCCGCTCCCTCTCATTCGAGTAGTGGAAACATGAGTTTCGAGGGCCGGTCCGAGCTGAAGACTCTCCCCTTGTTATCGTTGACTGGATTTCCCTGCTTGACTGCCGTCCTCTGGCCTCTGTGCTCCTGGAGTCTCCCCGGAGCTGTCAGCGGAGGGCTGTGTCCTGGAGAACTGTGGCAGCCGAGGACAGACGTAGCTGGGGCAGTTCTGGCAGAGGAAGGAGGTTTGTGAAGTGTCCACATTGCTGTCCCCACTGGGTCCCAAGGTCATACGGATGCCAGTTTGGAGGCTGGGACAAGCTGGCCCTGGCGTGGACAAGGTGGCTCTCTGGCTGGAGAGCCAGGCTCGCTTTCCCTGGTCAGTCCTGGGTTTGCTGGGGTTGTTCTGCAAGAGCAGCCTTTGCTTCTGAAGGGCCTCATCTGAACAGAGCCCCCCCCCTTCAGCTTGCAGCTTGCCAACATGGACTTGGGGTTTAACCTTTTTTTGGTTAAAAATAAAGATAAATAAACAAAAGATTCACTCTTACAAAGAAAGAAATCCTCCTGAAACCGGACTCCTTCCTACAACAAAGCCCAATGCATGACAAGCTGGGAGCCTCCACCTCCAATCTCCAGCACATATCTGGCTGCTCTGGACTTGGCAAAGGCTCACATAGCCAAAAATCAGTGTATCACCATGCTTTTCCCAAGAGCATAGAGAAATTGTACCCAATGTATGTGTAGTGTTTAAACCCAGAGGCTGTTTGGTTTGTTACCTGTATTTATTTCAATAAATTATTGGTGTCTTCCAATGATGTGGTGACAGGCATGATTGCTGCTGTCCACCTCCATGGGAGCACAGTTGAGGACTGCCTGTCCTATGTTTGAACTGGAAAATACCAACCAGCTTCCTCTGGGCTTGCAAGTTATTACCTGTCTTGTGTGCGCCCATTCTCAGGAAGGGAGCTTGGGTACATCTAGAGGAAAGTCATTGGTGGTTGTACTGACTGTAATACAAAAATACATGTGCCTTAATCTCTCCTACTGTATTTGATTGAATAGATATGATCAGTGGAAGTTTATTGGGGTTGGGGTGTGCATTTGGTGTTTTGGCTGCACTGGCTGAGCTCCCTGCTTCTTGAGGTGGCTGTGTGCTTTTTTTTTTTTTTTCCTGTCCTTGCTGGTATGTCAAACTCTGCCAAATGTCCCTGTCCTGTGCCTCACAGGAGTGAGCTGATGCTGTGCCCAACACTGTCAGGACTGACTCTGGTGGTGGTGAATGCTGGGGGCTCAGCTGGCTGCTTCTGAATTGGTATTCAACAGTCCCCTATGGCTGCCCTCTCCATGCAGCCTGTCCCCAGTGCCTGGGGGGGAAAGTGGCCAGGCCCGGGTTGAGATGTGGCTCTAATCCAGAACTCTTCCACCTCTGCCACTCCCATGGTGCATCTCTGAGGGCTTCAGAGAGTGGCCTCACAGCAGCTGACCTCAGAGCAGCCACCCTTACGGGGCAGACCTGGGTTCTGGGCTGGAGCCTGTGGCGTTTTGGTGCCTCCCTGGTGCTCCTGCTCCATAGAGCTGCCTGTGCTGCCTGCCTCCGTGGCAGCCGGGGCCCCTCCTGTAGTGGAAGTGGGGGCAAAGAGAGCGTGGGCCTGCTGGGGTGCATCACCTCCCTGAGGCCAGGGGCCTCCTCTGCCCTGCGCTCCCTCGGGGCTAGGGTGCTGGTGAGGCCAGTGGGCCCCCTGGGCCTGGCAGTGACACCTGGCCCAAGGCAGCCTCTGGCCCTGTGGCCAGGCCTCTCTGCCACCTGTTGCCTTAGGAGGCCGCGTGACGTCACAGCAGTGACATCACGGTACGGCGCCGCCGGGGCACAGCGTCCCCGTCCCCAACAACACCTGTTGCGCGGCACTACAACTCCCAGAGGGCCTCCTTTCCGCCGTGCCTGACTACATTTCCCAGCGTCCTCCGCGCCCGTGGGTGGGAGTTGTGTTTCGGGACTACATTTCCCGTCGTCCCCCTGAAAGGCGGTGGGGGCGGTGCCCTACGGTGGCCGGCGCGGCGGCGGTCGCGTGACGGGCCGGCCGGGCGCTGCTCGCCAAGATGGCGGACGAGGAGGGCGAAGGGCTGCCGCGCTCGGCGGCGGCGCCGCACCGGAACGGCGGCGGTGAGGGTGCCCCGGCGGGGCCAGGCGGCCCCCGCGTAGTCCGTATCGTCAAGTCGGAGTCCGGCTACGGCTTCAACGTACGCGGTCAAGTGAGCGAGGGCGGCCAGCTACGGAGCATCAACGGCGAGCTCTACGCCCCGCTGCAGCATGTCAGCGCCGTGCTGGGCGGTGGGGCGGCCGACCGCGCCGGGGTGCGCAAGGGGGACCGCATCCTGGAGGTGTGAGTACGGGGGGGCCGCCGCCCCGCTGCCGCCCACCCTGCCCTGCTCGGCTCGGCGTGGGGGCTGCCTGCCCCCGCCCCGCTGCCGCCCCCTCCGCTGCGGGAGGGCTTAGCCTCGGGGGGGCTGTCTTCCTTTCGCTGGGGGCTTGGGGGAGAGTCCTGAGGGGGCTGAGCCTGGCTGAGGGATTGGGG
>JANZLQ010000092.1:10259092-10285751 GCA_026212715.1 Elanus axillaris | reverse complement strand
CCCCCCCCCCCCCCAAGCTCTGACCTGTGCTTTGCCACAGTGGCCCTGCACATAGCATGGGATGGCTGAAAGTGCTCGTCTGCTAAAGACTTAAAGATGACTTGAGTTGTTTCTGGTGTGTTTTTTCTTGGATGGTATGTCAGCTGGGTCAGTACTTTGAATGAAGCACAAAGACAGGCTGTGGTCTGAATCTCCAGGAAGCTTATTGCAGACTTTCTTGCAATAAATTTCCTTGTCATCTCTTGACAGACAGTTGGGAAATTTTGAGAAGTCTTTGCAGAAAATGAGTCATTCAGTGTACAAATGGGAGAAATGAAATGTTCTTCTCTGTATCTTGGGGATCTTGCTCATTAGCATCGGCATGATGGGGAATTTTGCTTTGTTGAATGCACGCTTTGTCCTCAGGATCTCCTGGTGTTTGCCAGCAGTTCCTGTTCTAGCTGAGAACACTTGCTGATAGGTGTTCCTGGGTTCAAACATAGCTGCTGAGTGAGACATTTTCCACACCGTGCTGGTGGAGAGTTCAGGTTTGGGGGAGCAAGTGGGGTGCTTCAGTGGCTTATCCTCCTTCCAGCCAGGGTACCGTGCCAGCCTGCAGCCACTGCTCACTGTCTTTGGCCTAGTACTTTGAAAACTCAGTCTCAGAGAAGCTTTTGAATTCATTATAGTGAACAAACACCAGTCTGCTCTGCCCCCCAGCATGTATTTTTTTGTGGCAGGAGCTTGTTGAACCACAGACTGAAGATTTTTTTGTTAAGCATAACCTTCTGTAATTCCCAGAGCTTGGCTTCCCCTGTAGCACCAGGCAAGCCCTGACGGGCAAGTGCCGAGGCTGGCAGCACCTGATCTTGCCCCACATGTGCCAGGGTTTCTGCCCTCACAGTGGTGTCAGTGGGCAGCAAAGCATGCAGCTGCCTCGGGTTGCAGTCCAGAGTCTCAGCCCAGGCCTGTCTTGGCAGGTGTCTTGGGCATCGTGCTGGACTGTAGACTGCAGCACAGGCGTGTGTTCGCTCTGCTGCGGTGAGATGATTGCCGTCAGAGATGTGGTAACAAGTGCTTTGGGGTTATGTTGTCCTCAGCGAACATGAGCCCTTAGTCATGGTGAGTATTGAGCTAGACCGATGCTACCCAGCACCAGGAGGAAAACAGCTTCTTCCCAGCTCCCTGGGGGATGGCAAGAGTATTTGGGAGCCCCTTGCAGCCCTGTTTAGGTGGGGATCCCCCTGCCAGGGGGACAGCATGAGAAGGCTCCACATTGCCCAGTCCAACAGCACACTGAACAGCTCCAGCATTGCTTCTACCTACTGACTAAAGAGCTTTCCTGCGGTAACCTTCCTGCAAGGCAGCTCACATCCCTGGCAAGGCAAAGAGGAAGCCAGGCACTGAGGGAAGGAGATTCACCCACTGTCCTGCAGTGGAACATGACAGAGCCTTGTGCTCCTGGTTTAACCACATCCACATTTGGTGGCAGAGAGCTGAGAGAAGTGATTTATTGGAGGAAGTTGCTCTTCGAGTGCTGCTGAAGTCTGACAGACCTGGCCAGGGGTTGCATGTGCCCAGCTACAGTCTCCATCCTGCAGCAGTTTGCTCTGCCATGAGCGGAGTTGTGCTCTATTTCCTGTCCCACACAGAAGAGAGCTGTCTGCCATCTGCAGTACCTCCATCATGGAGGGAAGGATTCATTGGATCTGTTGTCATCTGCCACTGTTGTATCTGGACGTCCTTTCTGTAAGGTATGGAGGGACCCAGCCCTGTAGTCAGCTCAGCAGCCCTCTTCTGGGACTGTGTGCATCCCCTGGAAGGGTAAAGGTAATGCCTGGATCTTTTTTTCCAATTCCAAATGGAGACAGAAGCTTGAGGAGCAAAGTACCCAAGTGTCCTGTTGTCTCGGAAAAAGTGCATTCAGCTCTTGGAACCCACAGGTCTGTGGCTGTGTAAACAGTGCGTTGTTCAGCTGTGCTCCTCTCGCCTTGCCAGCTGCTCTGATTTGCCTGTGTCATATGATTTACCATTCCTTTTCTTTGTCGGTTTGTCAGTGATGATTCCAGCCTGAGTTGCTATGGTGACTTTTTTTGCAAAGGTGCAAGTCCTTCGGCCCCCTGTGCCTGTGGTACCAACTGCTCCTTTCTACTGCGCTGCAGTGAAGGGGTGAGCAGAGCTGCTATTAAAGCAGCATCTGATCATAGAAAGACATGCTGGGAACCATGGAGAGCTGGCAGTGGGTGTTACCGGGGTTTTTTGTGAATGAAATGATGCATTGCAGTCTTATTGTTGGGAGTCCCAGGTCCTGTCCTCGCCACATTCCAGGGTTTGGTGTTGGCTTGGGAAGGAAATGGGTGGCAGCAGAAGTCACCAGGGGCTAAGGAGAGGAAGAGGAGGAAGCCGGCAGTGTGTTTGTTCTCAGCCTGCTGGCAGAAGGGAAAGCGTGGTGTCTGAGGTCTTTGCTGACCGGAAGTTAAGCTGAGGACCTAGTTCCAGCCTAGCTGGGGCTGAGTGACTAAAAACCAGCCTTGACTTTTGCAGACTAAGCAGGGCATCCTGCAGTGTGGGTCATCCAAAAGCCCCTGCTGCCAGCTGGAGGTGGCTCTGCCTGTCAGTGGCTGGAGATGGGTTCAAGGTCAAGTGCGGGATGGTGACTATACTCCCCTGTCTTTGTCATTCTTTCTTCAGGATGGGACTGGGATGCATGGAGGAGAGTCCTTTTGGCCTGCTGTCCCTCCTGGTGTGGGCAAACAGCAGCCTTCTCCACACGACGGGAGCCTCTGGCTTTTCGCCCCCATTCACCAAAAATCATACTTGGGCAGTGGTGCTGTAGGACTTTGCAGACTGGGTTTATTCTAGGCAAGTGGAAGAGATCTGGGATAAGCAAGCATCACATGAGCATCAGTCAGGTGGAACAAACACGAATGTCACTTCAGTGTGATGATGTTGGTGGCTAATGGCTCAACTCGGTAATGAGGGCTGCACTCTGTGACCAAATTTGCTGCTTGGGAGGCCACGTTCCTGCCCTGTGGAAGAGCTGGCTGGTGAGGAGGGGATTCTCCCTCTTCCTGAACTTAACAGCCTCATTGCTGTAAAAGCTGCATACAGCTCTTTGAGCACTCTTATCACACAGAGCCCAGGGGCTGCTGAGGGTTATCCCTTCCCTGAAATTATATGGGAGCTCTAAGAGGGCTGATAACTGTGGGGTAGTGTCCAAGCTGGGGAAAACTTTTTTGTCCAATTCTTGGCAAAGCACAAGTGCTGTCTCTGGTTCACAAGCACTGCTTGGGGCTTTTTTAAATTTGGTTCAGAGCGTGGGATCTTTCACTCAGACTTGTAAGTCAAGATCAGGTCTTTTCAGGGTGATTCTTCTAAGTAAAAGTTCGATAAAAAATGATCGATGTGAAGCAGTGAGAGCTGTTCTGTTTCATTTGAGAGCTGGGGATTGAAAGCTAAATCCCATGCTTGATTTAAGACAAGCTGGGATGATTCTGTGACCAGTACTACGTCTTCGGTGGTGAGATGATGACAGTCTGTTCCCAGGCTCTGGGAAGGAGTAGCTGACTTGGCACAAGGAGTAATTGACAGCCCTTTCTCTCCCTGCATGGTCAGGACTACGGCTGGGAAAGTGCAGCCTGCCTTCCTCTTGCACTCCTCCGAAGCATCAGGTAATGGCTCTAGCCAGCAGTGCAGAATAAGGGTGATGATGGGTTTTCTGGTGGCGAAATTCCTAGGTATGAGTGAAGACAAATTGGGGTTGTGGCATGGTTGCCAGTGTTGCTTCAGCAGTGGCGTGAAACTCCTTGGCTGGTTTGTTCCAGGCTCGTCCCAAGCAGCTGCTCGGGAAGCAGAGGTGAATGGCACCTGTCGTCTCCAATGGTCCATGAGCTCTCCAGCAGCTTTGCAGGAGTGCAGCCAGGCTGACTGGTAGGGATGCAGTGGGTGAAGCTCTGCTTGTTCCTGTTTATACAGGGAATGTTTCAGATACCAAACTCTTCACAGAGATGCTTGCAATGACTGCAAGTTTATGGAGACTCGCTACTAAATTTAGCTTTTATCAGGAGGAAAAACAGGCTTGTTTCCCAGATTTGGAAGAGAACCTAACAGTGCTTTTTGCTTTGAAATCAAGTCATAGGTCCAGCATCTTTCCAAGCTGGCCAAGGTATGGTCTGTATCTTCTGGGCAAAGCAAGAGCCGGATGATGGTTAACTGAGTTTGCAGGGAGAGCACGAATGTCAGGAATGCTGTAGAGGTGGCTTGGGTATGTCTTGGGTCTTCAGAGCTTCCATGGGGCTGCTGGAGGGCTTTGGGCATAATTGGGACAAACTCTTGTGATCAGGTTGGAGCAGCTTAGGAAGCAGAAATGCCTTACTTGCTGCAGCAGTGCTCCTGGGCTGTTTGGGGCAAGGCAGAGCAATTTGCCTAGAAGTAACTGAAATGAATATGTCTCATTTATGTCATACTGAAGCAGGCGTGCTTATGGGTACTGTGTCTTGGCAGATGGGAACACCGGCTTCTGAAATTGCTTACTTTTGCTCTCTGAGCCTCCTTGCCTGCTTTCTTGTTCAGCTGGAAGCTTCAATTCAGATTCAGGGAAATCCACTTATGTTTTGGAGCTGTAGAGGATCAGGACATGGACTTTGTCCCTAGCAGACTAGTATGTATTATGCGTTCAGTGTTCTCTTCCCCAGTTCTGTGGTCTCCTTGTAATTGCTTTTAGCTGACAGGAAAAGGCCTGATTTCTGGGTACATCATGCTGTGTCATATCACTGAGAAATCGTGAAAACCGCGAAACTTGTTTTAAATATTCAAGGGGGTACATGAACCTTCTAAAGAATTTTTAGCTGTGTCTGTAGTCATTAAACATAATTCGGTAACTAATAACCTGAGAAATCATTGATAGGAAAAATGAATGAAGTTCAGACCAGATTGAAACTGGAGCAACCACAGCAGTTGAGGCTGGAGGGATTTTCAAGGGAAGCAGATGTGATGCATCTCGGGGCTGGTCCTGGCATGGTTTGAAGACTCTGTGGTCACCTCTGCCTTGCTTACGGCTTTTCTGCTTTCTCTTTCACAGAAATGGGGTGAATGTTGAAGGAGCAACACACAAGCAAGTGGTGGACCTGATTCGCGCAGGAGAGAAGGAGTTAATTCTGACAGTGTTGTCCGTGCCTCCCCATGAGGCAGATAACCTTGATCCGAGTGATGACTCTTTGGGGCAGTCATTCTATGACTACACAGAAAAACAAGCTGTGCCCATCTCCATCCCCACGTACAAGCACGTGGAGCAGAACGGTGAGAAGTTTGTGGTAAGTATCAGCTTGGACAGTGTTTTCTGGATATCTCTGGGTATCTGCACCCTGAGTTGGCATGCTCATTGCTGTTAGTGGTAACACTCTCTTGTCTTCAGGATGGAGGCACGTTAATTTATTATTGACTGGTTTTGACGCTGTCTTATTTAGGCTTGCCCATCTTCACTCTTACTGTGCTTGGTTATTCTTTTGCAGCTATTTCTGATGTGTTGGGAAGCTTTTTTTATTATTGTATCTGGAATAGCTTGATCTCTTACAAAGATTAAGTAGGAAGCTATTACTTTGTTCGTATAAGCTTTCATATTTGTATCTCCTGTTTTACACCAAGTGTTAAGGACATCTGTGATAGATGTAAAAGAAAAGGGAACAGATGTCTTGAAGCATAGCTTCCCATCTCCAGAATTTCTTTTCCCCTTAGGGAGTGGCGGGGGAAATAGCTGTAAAAAGTCTTTTTCCTTTGGGTTCCCTGCCTCTTCTGTTGCATTTATTGGGGAGGCTGGCAGTCATTTTCCTAGTTGATGTGATCTGTCATTTAAGTACCTGATATGGGTCCATCCTCCAAGGCTTAAGGTTGATTCTGGCTCATCAGGGACGGCTGTCTGTGGCTGGTAAGGAAATGTTTGGAGAAGGACCCAAAACAGATTGGACAAAGACACTTGTCTGCAGAACTGTTTCTTCTTGCAATGTTTGGGGTATATTTAACCTCCTCGGTTGGCTTGGCCTTGCTTGGCTCTTCTGCTTCCTTGCCTGGCTGTGTAGTGTTCACAGGTGCTCAGCTTGCAAACTCTCTCCACTGCCCTGTCCTCCAGCACCCTGTGTCTCGCTGCTGGCTGCTGCTCTGAGTGTGCCTCGGGTCTGAGCTGCAGTGAGGGTCAGCAGAGCCTGCAGCCCAACCCCAGCTGGTTCCAAGTTTCAATCAGTGACTGGTAGAGACAGAAGCCTGCCACAAGGGCAGTATTCTTCCCCCTGCAAATAGCTGCTTATTGTTAGGAGCACAGTCCTACCCATGTCCAGACCATGTTTTTTGTTCTGCTCTGTGTGCTGTCTTCATTTTTCCAGAGCCAGGAAACTGTGTGGCCATCGGTGGGGGTGGATGATGAGGCGGAGGGACTTGGGACGAGATGGCGAGTATCGGGCTTTTTAGTTATGCCACTGCTTTGACTCATGGCTGGAAGATTTGTGCCTTACACTGGGTCCCTTCAGTCCCAGACTGGGAGGTAGGTTTGGCTGGAGCAGTTGCCCTTGGGACACAATTGCATTGTCGTGTGAAGTGCCAGGAGACAGATGACAAACTGGCTCATCGCTTTTTCCTCTCCCAGCTGAGGACTGAGGCATTTTCCCAATGAAGACACAAGCCAGCATCAGTGTTGCAGAAACTGCGTGTGGGTGTGAGAGGAAGAGTGGAGAGGGTTCAGCAGCGCTCAGTTCACCAGAAGAGTCAGGCTCCCGTGCAAAGTGTGTCAGTTGAACGTGTCGCCCTGGCACGTGTCTCTCTGAAGGGGACAGATGGGATCCTTGCAGATCTGCAGCTTCATGGGGAGCACATGCTTTCCCTGCACCCTGCTCTCCCAGCCCTGGTGGGATGCTGTCGGATAAGGTGTGCCATATGGGGCAGGAGAAAAAGGGTCTTAGAAACCAGAGGTTCTTAAAGAAATACAGTGCAGGGTGGGGTGTCAAAGGGAGCCTCTTCTCTGGACTGACAATAGCTGCTGCTGTTTGGATCCAGCTCCATTCCGGCACTTTCTCTTGAGGTGACACTGGAAGGGTTGAATGCATGCTTCTTTTTAAGGAAAAACCTGTGGGTTTGTTGGAGCACTCTTCCCTTGTGAAGGTTGTCAGGCAGGTATCTGGAGTGCAGACATGGAGGGTGAGTGAGCTGGGACTGCTCGCAGCCCTCATCTGGGGAGCAGGTTGGGGTTTTGAGTCTTCTGAATGCTGCTGAAGCCACCCTCAGTGCATCTTTGACACGTGCCTCTTGCTAGACTCCACCTCTGTGCTCTGCCAGCCATTTGGCTTCAGGAGGACAGCGGAGAGTGATGCTCCTCTCCTCAAGAGGAAAGGTTGCTGTTGCAAACGCTTCCCTTGTGCAACATGGAAGAGCGTGAACCTACTCTTCCCCACTACATCCCTTTACTCATGTGAAGCTAATTAAGGTAACTGCTGCTGTTTGGGACCTTATTACTAAGGGAATATTAGCAATGCCTAGATAAGAGCTTGTTTAACTTGCCTGCAAGACTGAGCAGATTGGCTTTAAAAATGGAGGCGGCTGGTTAATGAATGGGAAGGGAATTCCCTGAAGAGCATTGCAGTGCTTAGAAATGTCCTGCGACTGTAACTCTGCTCTGGGTTTCCCCTATTTGGGACCAGAATCTTACTTCCTTAACAGTGTCCAGAATGAAACTGGAAGAGTGCAAGCATAACAAAGAAGCTAATTAACATAGGGTATTCCTAAAAGATTTATGCTGCTTCTCCCCTGGGATCTGCCCCATGGCTGCCAGGGGCTGTGTCCAAACACAAGCTGACCCTCCTGCTCCCTTTGGGACCTCTCTGGGTTTTGGGGAAGTAGCTGTGAACCTGAATCCAGAGCTCTGGGGTTTTTGCTGTAATGTGAGGCTCAATTCTGCAACAAGCTGGAAATTCAGCGGTAGTGTCAAGCACATCTGGAAGGTTGATGAGGCTCCTGTTGCTGAAAACAGTTGATGCAGTCAGCATGGTATTGCTGTGGCATCCATCTGGTGGTGGCTTGGTACATCTCAGGGACCCTCCTGTGTGCAGGACGTGATCCAGGTGAATGCCATGATGGCTACATCAGGCTTGGGGCCTTTTGTAAAAGGTTTGGGTGTTTCTCCTCTCCTTTTGGAATAGAAATGTGTCTTGAACTCATGACAATCCTGCTGTTGTCAGAATGAGGTAGTAGTTGGGACATCCCCCAGCTCCAGAGATAAGCAGTGGTATATTTAACTATTAATACCAGTTTCTCATTCTAGCTCATACCCTCCTAATTCAGCCTTGTGCTACCTGTGGGTCTGGGAAGGCAGAGCTGTGCTAGTTTGCATTTGGAAAGCTTTTCTCACCCAGCAAGCCTCTTTTCCTCCCTGCAGGTCTACAATGTTTACATGGCAGGCCGCCAGCTCTGCTCAAAGCGGTACCGGGAGTTTGCCATCCTGCACCAAAACCTGAAACGGGAATTTGCCAACTTCACTTTTCCACGTCTCCCGGGGAAGTGGCCATTCTCTTTGTCGGAGCAGCAGCTGGACGCCCGGCGGCGAGGGCTGGAGGAATACCTGGAGAAAGGTACTGAGCTGGGAGCTGTACACTGCCTTCCTCACAAGCTGGTACATCCTTCCACAGGTGGTCCAAAACTTCACAGGCATTTGTTTACTTAGGAGGGAAAGAAGCTTGTTTGTAGCTGGATGGGATTTTATGGCCATAGTGGTGAGAGGGAGCTCAGACTTGCCACGGCGTAATGATGCATGTGTTACCAGCTTGCAGCATACTTCCAACAACAAAATGTGTAATTAGTTTATAACACACAACAAGCTTTTTTTTATAGTGTCATATTGCTCGCCAGTAATCTTGGAGATGAGGGAGCATGGGCAGGAGGCAGAGGAAGAAAGCTTTGGAGCAGGGAGAATGTCATGTTTGAGGCTGTTCTCATCAGGGGAGCTCAGCTCAACCTGAGCTTGTTTATGGCTGAATGCTTTGGTCCTTTTTAATCAGAATTGTAATACCTGCAGCAGGAGTTTCCTTTAGGTTGAATTCAGGTGATGGGGAAGTGGGTGCAAAACTTTATCTCTGTATCAGAGTGCCTGGCTAAAAGATCTGACCCTGCATTTTACAGTGAAGAGGCTGTAGATGGGATTTGGGGAGCAATGACCCCTCATCCTGTGATGCTGTGTTATCTTAGTTGCCTGGAAGCAGCTCAGTTATTTTGTGTGAGCTTAAAAGCCTCTTCCCTTAGCTAGCATCTTGGAGCGAAGCCCCCTCTTCCCATAAGATGGATGTGGGTCAGGTTTTCCCCACCCTGCTGATATCTCAGCCCTGCCTTGCCCAGCTCATTCATTTTCATCCTTGGTTACCAGCTGGCTGGAGGAACAGGCAGACTGGTTGCATCTTAGAGGCAACATGATATAGTTGGGTCCAAATTATTTGCTGAACTTGACCTAAATTCCCAAATAGTTTCAGTCCCTCTGGAATAACTTTTTTTTTTAGGGGCAAAAGTACTATTTACAAAATTCCTGCCCACTTTTGAGTATAGTCTAAACCTCCTGTTGGCCATGTGTCTGGGGCCTAGATTTCATCCATGGGGAATATCTCAGTGAGTTATTCAACACCACTATTCACTTGCTATTGTAGACGTTTCAGGCTGGATCAGTATTCATGCCAGGGCACCTGATACAGCCTGGAAAGCACTTGCTTTGAGAAGGTTTTTCCAGGCTGGAGATTCTACCCTTGTTTCACACCACCCATAGAACAGACAGTTGTTATTTCCATGTCGCCTTTGGGTTGGTCCTGGGAGGGGAGGGCACCCTCTTCCCCCAGGCAACCCACTAACCTGCGTTCTCTGTCCTGCAGTGTGTTCAATACGCGTCATTGGGGAGAGCGACATCATGCAGGAGTTCCTGTCGGAGTCAGATGAGGTAGGAAAGTAGGTGACAGTGCTGAAGCTCTGCCGTGACCTTCCCTATTACAGAGGCCATAAATGCTTGGTAAAACCAGATCAGAGAGCAAAGATGTTCCCTGCCAAAGCTTCAGTTGGTTGAATAGGAAACCATGGCAGAAAATCAAGGCCGCAGTTTGCTATCTGTCACTGCACATAGGAAACCTTTTCTCCATAGCAGCAGCTAAGAGCAGCTTTGATGCTGCTCTTGAAGGTATGCACAGAGCAGAACCAGCTGTGAGGCCTCATTGCATACCATGGCTCTCTGGCAAGGGGAGACCCAGCAAAAAAAACCACATTCACTGACTTCCCTGCTGGTTTCTGTGCTGGTGGCAGCCCTGGTGGCTTTGCATTTGTGAGCAGTTTGTGTTTGTCGGCCTTTGGCCAGAAAGGCAACAGGCACTCTGAATACCAGTCTGTCTGACTTGCTTCTCCCAAAATTTGAGTTGCAGGCAGCAGCAGTGAGTTGCTATTTGCCCGTCAGCTGTTGTTCTTTTTCCAACCTTTCCATGATGCATGAAGTTGCCATGTCCCAGAGCTTTCCCTTGCTCTTCTCTGGCAAACCTGTGAATGGAAAATCCTACCCTGAAACTGTTCACTCAGCTTCCTGTCTCAGAGCAGAGCCTTCTTTCAGGATTTCTGTGGTGCAGACTGGAATGGGATTCCTGAGGCTTGCAGAGCAGCTGGTTGTTAGAAGTGACCATTTTAATTAGCCAGCGCAAGGGAATAAATAGAGCTTGGGGCTCAGTTTGTGTGATGCTGATTTCTGTCCTCTCTTCTTCCTCCTTCAGAATTACAACGGTGTCTCGGATGTGGAGCTCCGAGTAGCATTACCAGATATAACAACAGTGACAGTAAGAGTCAAAAAGAACAGCACTACAGACCAGGTGTACCAGGTGAGCTACTTCTTTTTTTGCCTAGACTGGAAGATTACTGTGATTTGGATGTTAACCAAGAACCTATCAGTGCCCACTTGCTTCTCCCTGCTCCTCTCGAGTGCAGGTGGTCATCAGTGACACTGCTTTGCTGTAGCAGAGGATAGGGATACTAGAGAACTCTAACCTTATGCTGTGCTGAAGCAGTGTTTTCGCTGGCAGGCTTGGCTGCAAGGACAGTCATCACTGAATTAATTTTCACTGATAATATCTTAAAGCTGGCGGATGGTTTTAAGCACTAGACAGATTGTGTGTTACGGCTTGCAGTGGCTGTGGTGGAGGAGTTGGATCCAAGAGCTGCCAGCAGGCAACACATGAGTCTCACTGTGGCTGTGTGGCAGGACAGCAAGTTGAATATTAAGGGTAGTGACCCTTTTGGGGGATCTTCTGGCCAGATTACAGGTTTGCAAGTGGCCAGAGGCCCAGTGCTTTAAGTAGAAAACTGAGGATAACTGACATCAACCAGCACTGCAGGAGGAAAAGTGAAGCTGTTGATGGATTAGGGGGAATAAGATGATGCAAGGGAGACCCTTTTTGAAAGGGTAACTAAAAATGTTGCTGCAAGCGAGGGAGCCCCCGAGGGTTGCAAAAGAGCAGGCTCGCAGGAGCTCCAGATCTGTGCAGCAGAATCCTTCGGGATTCACAGTACAGGGTGTGTTTGGGACACAGCCTCTTGAATTTCATATTGCCTCTGCCGAGGTCTGTGAGTTTTGGCTGTGGTGTTAGCATGCAGGATGGAAGCATTGTTGGAGAAAACTCCTAGGGAAAGTGTGCATACCTCTTCTATTAGGAACTGAAGCTGGAGGCATCAGAATAAAAAGATGACCTAATTGTCAGCCATGGTGGCACTTAAAATCTAGAGCAGTTTACAGGAAGGTGAAAATAGAAGAGTCTAAGCCCTTGCATAAGAAAACACTTAGTTTTACTGGAAGAGTAAAATTCAGGTTTTCTGTGGTGACTAACACCTTAGGTTAGGGAATATTTGGGAATAACCTGTATGAAGCCAGCCTTGCCCTGGAGTGGGACAGACAGCTGCTGGCTTCTGTTCTGCTCACCCCATTTTCCCATTTGGTTGCTCTTTAGGCTGTGGCTGCGAAAGTTGGAATGGACAGTATTACTGCAAACTACTTTGCCTTGTTTGAAGTGATCAATCACTCCTTTGGTAAGTCTTTTAATCCCCTCGGTGCTGACAAGCAACTGGGAGAAAGCTCTGCAGCACTAGCAGAGCCCAGTGGCACTCTCATTTAGGTCTTATCTCTACTCACAATATCAGGAGCCCCCAGGAGGAATCGGGCAGGCACAGTAGGCTCTGATAATGAGGAGCCCTCAGAGTTTGATGGTTTTTTTTGCTGCTGCTTAACTTTTCCTTTCTTAAGCAGTTCAGGGAGACAAGCTTTTTGTTAAACTGAGAGATGCATTTTACTTTAGTTCAAAGGTTCCAGCAAGCTTAGAAAAAATGGGCAGTGTCATTGCAACATGGCAGTCTCTGGAAAGGGGGTACAGTATCTTGGGACAGAGCGAAGGTGCTGGAAAGTGGATTGAGGGCACCCTCAGTCTGTACATACAGAGGTGTGGGGCAATATCCAGGGCCTAGAGACGGGGTTGTTGCAAGCTGCATCTTAGCTTCTCTTCTCTCCTTCCATGGTTAAATCCTGATGGTATTTGAGGCTTGACTGTGGGATCCTGGGCAATCATTTTGGCACTTAAGTAATTGTCATCATTCCAACTTAGTATGTTTTGGGGTCCCCTGGCTGCTGTTCAGATCCCTGGCCGCAGCAATCTCTGGTTTTGCCCAGCTTCATGTTGGGTTTGCTGAAGCTGTAGAGAGGCAAAAATATCGTGGTCACACCACAAAATGGGTGTAGTTGTTGGTTTGTGTATTACTTTTCCCCTGTGCTGGGTTTTAAGCCAAGTGTGTTTCTCATTCCCAGTACCTTCATTTCTGAATTGTCATCTCTATGTGCCTCAAACTCATCCTGTTGTTACAGCAGACTGCCTTGTAGGAAGAGATTTCTAGGGCTGTTGCTTGTGCTTACAAGATTCTGGCTGAACAGAAGGAATGATTTTTAGCTTCTTTTAAGACCTCCTAAAAAATGACTCATCTCACAGAATAAGCTGGGTTTGCATTCAGATGCTGACCCTGCGGCAGCCAAGGTCACCAGTCTCTTGTAAAAGTATTGGCATCACAGAACTGCCTCTGCCATTGGGTTTGTGGGTACTTTTTGAGAGTTACCAGGTGCTGACAGAGCAAGACATGGACACAGGGAGGGAATACCAGGGCTGCAGGGTTGATGTGTTTCGACATTGCCAAGGCAGAGCTGTGCGGAGAGCCTCAAGTGGGAATATCTGCTCTTGGGAGATGGGACACTGCAGCACGGTTGCAGTCTCATGCAGGAAATTTTATTTTATTTTTATTTATTTTAATTTTTATTTTAATTTAAATTTATGGTGCCATAACTAACTGGAGCTATTGAGTGCACTTCTCAAACTCCACTGGAAAGTAAAAACTCCAGTTAACCTTTATGGCTTGTGCTTTTTGGACATTCGCTGTGAACATCCACATGTATTCCTGTCTGGATACACTCCATTTAATTTCTCTGGAAACCATAAGCTCCATCTGCAGTAAGATAATGACCGTATCCCTATCTGATGAAGGAGGCATACTGGCACTCGACTTTTTTGTCCATCATAGCTGGGTAAAGCAGATTTGAGCATAGTAGATGTCTCGATAGGGACTTGCTGGTGGCCTAGCTGCTCCAGCTTGGCTGAGCAATGCAGCGGGTTTTGTCCAGGCTCTGGCGACAGCCTGCCAGGATGGGGTGGACCTTCTCCAGTCCCCCCCATGTTTATGGGCACGGTACATAGGTCCAGGGCAAAGGTCCTAAGGCTTAGGCAGGGTGGACCTTCCTGTGCACAGCAGGGAATGAAGTCAGGCTGTTGAGCTGATGCTTGAGAGCTGTGCTGAGCTCTCCAATGACCGAGGGGAGTTCAGTCTCTTGCAGATGCCTGCCTGTGCACTAGAGGCAATTGCAAGGGACTGGTGTGGTCCAACAGTGTGGAAGTAGATACTGAAAAAAGCTGGATTCGGTCAGGGAGGAGAAGAAAGGTCCCTGGAGCAGAGCTGGGCTCCTGATCCCAGCTGATTCAGCTAAAGGGCATCACCAATGATTTGTGCAGCAGCCAGGCTCCAGTCATAGATGATGCTGTTGATGCTGTGTGGGGCTGTGTGCTGACCTCAATGTCTTGTGCTTTTTCCAGTGCGCAAACTGGCGCCCAATGAATTCCCTCACAAACTTTACGTGCAGAACTACACCTCAGCAGTGCCGGGAACTTGCCTGACCATCCGAAAATGGCTCTTCACTACAGAGGAGGAGGTTCTTCTCAATGACAACGACCTGGCAGTCACCTACTTCTTCCATCAGGTAGGTGCCCAAGAGTTGTAATTTTTTACTGGAGGTAAGGCAACACAAGTGCCCGGCTCCCAGAACTGCTCCAAACACTGCTGTCCTTTGGCATACTGGCAACAGAGCATGAAATTGAGGGCCAGTCCTGCTTGGGTAACTTCAAGGAGTAGAAGTCCATGGTTGGGCGAATCAGCAGTGCTGTGGTGAACTTGTGGCCAAGTCACAATCAAACTGGGAGGCAGGACTCTGCTGCTGTCATTGCAGGAAGTTGCCTTCCCAGAGCAAGCTAAAAGGATTGTGGGAGGCTGCATTCCTTGGGTCAGATATGTTTTCCTCAGTTCTGTGTGTTGTCAGTGAAGACGGGGAACAGACTTCTCACTGTTCACCATAAGGAAAGGGGACATTTCTGCCTGTGATTTCACTTTATGCAGATTCTTTGGGATGAAGCGCATCCAAGAAGAGCTATGTTCTCTCATTGCCTGTATAAAACCAGTCTAGGATGACCAGCTCAGAGGTAGATATCTGCAGAGTTCAGTGAGATGAGTCCTGCTCTGTCTTAACCACCAAAAATGCTGTCCCAGTGCTCTCTGAACTGAGCTTGTACTGGCCTCTGGTGCATATTGAAATAAAAAATAGTAGTTGTCAAATTCTTTGATCTCCTAGACTGGTTCTTTACTGACTGGCAGCTTTACAAGCCGCTTTGTGCCGGGGGCAGGAGTTCTTGCTCGGATGTGCAGCTGGGGAGTGAATGGAAGGGGCTGCGTACCTGCTCAGTCCTGAAGGAAAAACACATTTCCTGCCAACACTCCAGCAGCACAGTGGGTAAAAGCCAGCACAGCACTGCTGGAGGTGGCTGTGCCTGTGTGTCTGGAGTGGAGGGGTTGTACCAGCCTGTCCTTGTCTGTGCCTGAAGGCAAAAGCAGGATTCCAGGTACCAGCATTTCCAGATTCATCCTCTTTTGCCAGGGGACATTCTTCCGAAGTCCACCTAGATGCTTAAGCATCTGTATGCTCCCCAAGGCAATCAGGGGCTCATGGCAGGAGTCAGTGAGTGCAAAGAACCACCTCTTTGAGCCTCTCCATCTCTCTGCCTGTTTGGGGACATTGGTCACCTTCTGGGGCTGTGAATTGGTGTGGCTCTTCAAAGTTGCCTCAGGGCCAGCCAGGGAAAGCAAAGCATTGTGACTCAGTGAAGAGTCCTCTAGTCTGACTTCCTGGGTTTCCTTTCCCTTTCCCTGTCTAGGCTGTTGATGATGTCAAGAAAGGCTACATCAAAGCAGAGGAGAAGTCCTACCAGTTACAGAAGTTGTGTGAGCAGAGAAAGATGGTCATGGTGAGTTATCCTACCTGTCCTGTTTGCTTTCCTTCCTGTTTGCAATGCTGTGTTTGGAAAGGAAACACTGGAACAGGTTGCCCAGAGAAGCTGTGGGTGCCTCATCCCTGGAAGTGTTCAAGGTCAGGCTGGACTGGGCTTTGAGCGACCTGGGCTAGTGAAAGATGTCCCTGCCCATGGCAGGGGGGTTAGACTAGATGATCTTCAAAGGTCTCTTCCAACCCAAACCATTCTATGCACACAGTCTTGAAAAACACATCTTTCTTGGAAAGCAATAACTGTGGAGAGCCATGGGGGTGTGGGCATAGCACAGGAGGGATTGGCAGGGTGTACAGACATGCAGGAGTGCCAGGTGCAGGGCGGGGATGTGCCTGAGGGTCGGCCGCCGCATGAACCAAAACCTCCCCTTGTGCCTGGCACATTTGAACAGCGGCTTGTCCTTGGCAAGATCACCCATTGACTTGGCTCCAAACAAGGCAGCAATAAAACCTTGTGGGTTATTGCCAGTGTTGAAAGGTGAGGTGCTTAACATGTGATGTAGCAATCCATCTGCAGCCCTTCGGGGATGGCTCTTTCTTCCTAGTAATTGAGAAGCAAAGATCTCTTTCTGCCTCAAGACTGTCTCTGAGATGGTGATGCTGGGCTAGCGAAAGGAGGGGTGGGTCCTGGTCTGCTCATAATGCGAGTTGCTGCCCCCTCCATGCCTTAGTTTTGGGGTTTCTTTTGTCTGGCACAAGTCTTCCCAGATTGCAAATCCTATGTTAGAGCTCACTGTCTGGTCAGGGATTTTCTGCCTCTTATCACCTTGCCCAGCAAATGCTTGGGCGCTTGGTATGACTCTGTGAGCCTGCCTGTTGTGGACTTGGGGGACTGAAGGGGATGCCCTGAGCTCATCTGCCAGATGCAGGCTTGGCTTGAAGATCAAACAGCAGAAGAATCTGACTTGTAAATAACTTGCTGGGCTGCTCCGGGCTGCTGGTACTGAATGAACGCAGGCTGCCCTTTTCCTGACTCACTGCACCCTCCCTGCGTTCTTGTGGCCAGCTTGGCTGCTCTCGAAGAGCAATGGCCTTAGGATCCTCTTCTCCAGCTTGATCGGTCTTGGTCAGGCCTCTCCTCAAAGCCTGTTTGACTGCAGTAGCTCTAATGAGGGGTCCCTGCTGGGGGTCTACCTTGGGGTAGACCCCAGAAGGGTCATCTGAAATGTTAAGCCAAGAAGGTTAATTATTAACTAATGATAAGGATCAGTAAATAGACGTTTCCTTCTGTGGGTTATCTCATGGCTCTTTTGTTTCTGCTTGTCTCGCTGACTTTCTAATGACCAAAGAAAGATCTGAATCTTTTGAAAGGGTATATCCCAGCATAAATATATATATCTATATATCTGTGTACACATACACACGTACACCAGGTGCAGTAGGGCTGTGGTCTAGCAGGAGGTCAAGAAGACAATGTCTGTGTACCAAAGAGCCTGTGAAGTCAAAGTACTTCCATCCTTTACCTTCTTCCATGTTATTAAGGATCCTGCCTGGAGCACAATGCTTGAGGATTTGGCCCCTTCCTCTGGTCTGGATTTGGCTTGTTCCTTGGTTAAAAAGTCACTTCAGGCTTTGTTGTAGTTCTGCCCTGTGTAAACCTTTCTCATGCACCAAGAGGTTGTGGGGCTCTGGAGCACCAGCTCCTGGAGAAGCTCCTGGCTTTTCCCATATCCCGTGCTGTGACTCGGAGTTCCCAGCATTTCTTTGGTATCCTCACAGTGCTGCTTTGTCTGGGCTACACTCAGAAAGAAAGAAAAATATCCAAAATACCTCTTTGGACCTTTTCATGAGTTTCAAAAGCATTTGCATCAAAGGACTCTGAGAAACCTAGATCCCACATCTTCCTGACAGCCTCTTTTTCTGATCTCATCTTCAGCCTGTAATGATCAGGAGGATGGCTCTAGCAAGAGTGGTGCTTTCAGTCCTGGTGCTGCTTTAGCTGTTTGCTCAGTTCTGTACCCTTCCAGGGGGAGTACGGGCACTCTGATCATCGACTCTGGCTCCACCAGCTCTCCTGGAAAGGGCTTTTGGCATTCAAGGCTACAAGATGCTCTGTGTATAGCTGTGCTGGATGGATCCATGGTTTGGGGAGGGGAATTGAGCAGCTGGAGGGGTCTCCTTCCTTCCCCTAGCACAGCCCTGCTGCCTGTGGGATTTTTGTTTCCTTTGGAGGGGATCCAGCCTCCCTGGGCTGGGGTAAAGCCAGGGATTTCCAAGGGAGTGATTAGCACCAGGGCATGCACGAGGTGGAGGCAGTGTGAGAAGCAGGAGGATGCAGGGGTCCCCTTCCCTTCATCTGAGCAAGCTAACGCCTGCGGCTTTCTCTCTGCAGTATTTAAACATGTTACGGACGTGTGAGGGTTACAACGAGATCATCTTCCCCCATTGCTCCTGTGACTCTCGAAGGAAGGGACATGTGATTACAGCCATCAGCATTAAGCACTTTAAACTCCATGCCTGCACAGAGGAGGGCCAGCTGGAGGTAAGGGGGTTTCTGTGAGGTCCTGGGGAGCTGGGCTCAGCCCCTGCCCTCCACCTCAATTTTGCTATAGGCAGAGAGCATCAGTACCGTGTCCCCAAAGCTCTGGGGTTTCGGGACTGCAGCTGAGAGGCCTCCAAAGGGATTTGGGCAGTGGTTAGAGCACAGGGGTTTATCTGGCTGCTTTGTTGTGGGTGTTAGCGTGTGTTTCCACTGCTGCTTCCCTGGCTTATACCTGTCTCTGCAGCAAGGCTGAGGCATCCACATTCCCCCTTTGTGTGGCTTTGCTTTTGCCGCCTGATCTGCCTTAAACCTCCTCTTCCTCGCCGTATGCTGAGTTCTGGCCTCACCTGGGTTTCATCTTCCTTCAGAACCAGGTAATAGCATTTGAATGGGATGAAATGCAGCGGTGGGACACGGATGAAGAGGGAATGGCATTTTGTTTTGAATATGCACGAGGAGAGAAGAAACCCCGATGGGTTAAAATCTTCACCCCCTATGTAAGTAGCCCCGTTCTTTGCGAAGGAAAAGCCCAGAACCTGCATGTTTTCCTCCTAGAAGCTGGAGGAGCAGGCTCTGCTCCAGTTTTTGGGGTGGGATGTGATGCAGTGGCCGGTGGCCACCAGGAGGAGCCCGCAGCACGGGGAGTTCTGGGCTGGCAACCAGTGCCAGACTCCTGCCGGCTGGGAGCCGGGGCAGCTGTCTGGGGCTGCTTGCTGCTCTGAGGGATGCCTGCTTTCTCTTTGCAGTTCAACTACATGCATGAGTGCTTCGAACGGGTTTTCTGCGAGCTCAAGTGGAGGAAGGAGGTAAGAACCTGTAATTGCAGGGGGATGGCTTCACCTGTTACAGGAGGCTTTTAGTGGCGAGTGTTTCTGCCTGGTCCCTAACAGCAGTTTGTATGGAGAGTAATTGGATGCTTAGAGCAGTGATACTGGGTCTCTAGGGAGCATTGGGGGTAGACTGGCTGGCTTTCAAAGGCCTGGGCTTTGTAGGTGTTTCATGTTGCAGCTGGAGCAAGGAGCTCCCAGTGCTGGGAAAGCCTCACGCAGGTGTGACTGACCAGGTTAACCAGTTCCCAGGCTGTGTGGCTGTGGCCAGTTGCTCCCCAGCATCTGCTGTCGAATGCAGATGGCAAAACATCCGTCCTCCAGAGAGGTTATGTAGGTTGCTGAATTATTCAGAAAGGGTTGTGAGAGCCTTCACCAAAAAGCTGCTGAGAAGTACAGAGAGGTTTTGGGATGGGTTTGTTGGTTTTTTTTTCCTGAATCCCAGCCTGAGGTGCCTGTTCAGCCTTCTCCTGTCAAAGCTGTGCTTGGACCTGGCTCTGAGCCATGGGTGGGGAGATGCACGTGAGCCAGCCTGCCCTGCCTTCTTCATCCCTGCTGCTGCGCTTTCCCTGTCCTCTCCTCCCACTTGAGGGAGACATTTTATCACCTTGCATCCATCTGCTGCTCTTCCTTGGGGTTGCCCCACATCTGTCATCCCCAGGGACTGCTCCCATCAGCTTTGCTTGCGGGGAAGAGGCAGAGGGCAGCTAGAAAAGCCACATGCAATCACCTTGCTCAGCTGGCCCCAGGGTGCTCTGGCCCAGGTTTGCCCTGTGTGTGGCTACTGAATCACCATCCTGTGCCTCTGCTGTCCCAGAAATGTTGCTCTCCCTTGTGGGATCAGAGATAAGCAATTGTTGAAGGGTGGATCCTCTCTTGTTGCTCTTGATCTGATCAGTGCTGTTGGCATCAGCCCTCCCCTTTCTGCTGATGGCTTATCTCTGCCAGCTGATGGATTTGGGTACCTAAAACAGGGCTTAAACACTGCAAGACTGAAATGCTGATCCAGGAAAATCTGCCCTGCAGCTGCCTGCTCTTGGAGGCTCCTAAATGGGAACGATGCCTCCCTCTTTCCTTACCTGGAAGTTTCCTACCTGCTGGGGATTGGCTTGGGACAGGGGTGTTGGTGCTTGTCCTCAGTGTGGCTGGGATCCGGGGTTGGCACTGTGCTGGGTGTGGGAGGCATGTTGGAGACATGCAGAGAGCACAGGGTCTGGACCACAGCAGCTGGGCTTTTCAGAGGATATTCACATCAGGATGGAGGAGTATATAAACCTGGAAGAGTTTTCCAGGAAATGAGAAAATGGGATTCTTGGCTTGCCTTAGCTTGAGGGATGGAAGCTGAATCTCCCACAAGTGACCAGAGACCGGCACAGAGGCAGGGGCAAGGAGACTTCCTGGTGCTGGGCGGTACTCCAGAGTCCGCAGAGTCCCAGATCAGCCCACTTATCTGGTAGGTGACTGCCAGAGCAGCAGTTAAAAGCCCCCCTGGAGCCTAGACCCACTTTGTCCCAGCCCTGAGCCTTGTGGGAGGGAGGTTGAAAGGCTCGATAGCATGTGGTTACACGGTTCAGCTTTGTAAAGCACTGAAAGCTCCCTGTGCACCACGTGCAGAGCCAAGGAACTTGGCTCTAGGGTTCATGTCTCAGCTGGGGATGACATCTCTGTACCTCCTAGGAACAAAGTCTTTGTGGCTCTTGGTTCATGAAGTAGCAGCTGCCCAAGTGGGTTGCCTGGCTTATTCTCCAAATCCCACCTCTTCCATAGCTCCCCATGTCCAACATCTGTGGAGCACCCTGGATCCCATTCTGATGCTCTCCCAGCTGCTTCAACACCAGCTGTTCAGTCTCCTCCTGCCCCCCTCCAGCTCTACTTTTTTATTTATACCCTTTTTATTTTTTTCCCTTGTAAAGGTGGAGGAGGAAGCAACAGACAAGGATAACAAGAACTGCAGTAAAGACAATATGTGCAGCAAGGTAATTGGGCTGAAAACAAACAGCATCTGTGCTCTCTGAGCCAGTCTGGCTGCTCTGCTGCGGATGTAGTGTCTCTCCTGCTTCTCTGCTCCAGTTCCTGTTAGCGTAGGACAGTGTCCTTTCATAGTGGCTTCTCCTTGAAGGGAACCTGCAAAGTAAAATACCCTACTGCTGCTTTTCATGGGATAGAGATGGCTTTGCGCTTAAAGGCCTCTTTCCTGATGGTAGAAACACGTGGTCCCGACTTGCCTGTCTCCTGGACTCTGCCAATCTTTGGATGACCTGGAATGTGACGCTGCAGCTGATGGCTGAGATCCGAGCCGCGGCTCCCTTCACCTCCCTGGAGGAGAGGGAAAGGGCGCAGTTGTAAAAGGGGACAAATGCTTTGGCTCTGCACTTCTTTTAAAGGACCAAAGACTTGATCCTGCAAGCTGCAGGCTAGTGGCATGTGGTTTTTTTTCTCTTTTGTTGTTCTGCAGTGGTGGAGCAAAAACCTGTAGGGATTGACGAATACCGTTCACAGTGCTGCTTTAATAGCAGGGAGCAAAAGAACTTGTGTTGTAGCACCTTCTAAATGTACCTCCCTCCTCATGCTGCTCTCTGCCCAGCCATTTTCACATTCAGCCCGGACAGGATGTAAACCTAAACACTTTAAATTGCTTCAAGATGCACCGGGAGGCATCCGTGAATGTCATCTGCCTGTCTCTAGGATATCCCCTTGTAGGCTTTTATCCCAGCACTTTTGCTGTAGCGTATGCATGGACAAGGCTTGCAGAGAGTCATCTAACACTGTAATGCCCTGCTGTGGTGGCATATGCCAGGAGCTGCAGCCTCTGCAGATGCCTCTCTGCAAGCTTGAAGGTTCGTAACATCCTCCGTGGGGATGCAGAAGTGCCATTCTGACATAGTGGACCCAGCGCCTTGCTGTACTCTCACTTCAAATTTTACTACTTCTTTGCTGAGGCATCAGAAATAGCCACAGGCTATTTAACTTGTAAGAGAGAAAGCACAGTTGTGTGTAGTGAGGCTGAAAGTTGTTAACCCCAGCGGTACTGGTACTCTCGGGTAGGAGTTGTGTTGTGTTGGCTAGAAAGCGTTGGATACCAAAGAGGGCAAGAGCCCCTGTCTGACTGAACAGAAAGCTGTAGTAGACGGTGTGGGATGTGTCACCTGTTAAGGCAAGAGCCATGAAACGTGGGGGTGTGGGAGCCTCCCGCCCTGTGTAATACTTCCTCTGCCAAACAGATCCTGCACGATAACGCTCCCCGTGATTGCGCTGGGGTAAACCCTCTAGTCTGAAAACACCAAGCGTGTGCTGCATGGGGCGTATTTGAGGAAGAAAAGGCAAAGGTTTTGTGTGCAGAGTCATGTGTGTGTTCCTGTGTTGCCCCTTCAGACTTAAAAGCAGTTGTTTGATGTCTTCTCTACAAAGCCTGGAGACACCAAGAGGGATTCGCTCGTGCTGCTTGCAGGTGAACAGGTCGGCTCTGCGGAAACAAAAAGACACATTTTGCCTTAGCTGTGCTGGGGCTCTGCTTCTCTTTGCCTTGCTCAGGGCAAGGGACCAAGGATTGTCTGACTCTGGAAATTTAAATGGCCTCATTGAGCAGGGGAGCCTAGTGGGTGAGTCGGGAGAGCTGGGGGCTGTGGAAGAACTGTGCTTGGAGCTGCTGGCTCCCAGGGACTGCTTAAAACCTGCCCCTTGCTTAGCCCTGACAGCAAGTGAACCAATTTCCCTCCAGGGAGGGGAAGGCAGTGGCAGCAGTGAGGGTGGCAGATCTCCCTGGGAGGGTTTGTTGCAATCGGCCAGCGAGCTGGGTACTGCAAGCCGGGCTCTGGGCTTCACGATGCAGCCTTGGAATGCAGCAAAAGCTGCAAGGAGCAGCCTCTGCCATCGCTTCTCCCCTTCCTGGGCCCCATGCTTTGCTGCAGCCCCAGCACCCATTGAGCCACGGGGAGCGATGGGAGCCAAGCGGCCGCGGCTCGTGTGCCAGCCCAGCTCACACGGGCACCGGAACCGGCTGTGGGTTGTGCTGGGCTTGGTTCTGCTTCCTGCCGGGGCTGCTGCTTGAGGGCTCGTCAAGGAGCAGCTCACAGCGCTTGCTGAGCATCACCTCTTCCCTGCAGCCCATGATGTCTCTTCCTGGGGCCACAATAATGGATCTGGAAATGGAAACCAGGGCAATTGCTTTTCCTTCCCTCTTAAATCAGTTGTTCCTCAGTACTAAACATCCCATTAGTTCCCTGCCAGGGAAATAGATTTTTCTCTCATTCAATTTATATACATCTGCATAATTTCACTTGCTATAACGAGAGAAGGCCTTGGCTGTAGCTTCAGGGTGGTGTCTCCCCCGGGCTGTGCTCTGTGGATCACCACTGCAGCTCCCACCACCCCCAATGCTCCCTTCAGGGCATGGTGCATCCCCCCGAATGCTGCCTGTTCCTACCAGTCCCACCATCAGCGTCAGGGGAGAGAAGGTTGTTTCTGACCAGTCACTTGGTAATTCTCTCTCCCCAGCATAAAATAAAAAGATTGATGGAATCTTGCAGAGACTTTACAGATATATTTAGTGCCCTGTAAACTGCTGACTTGCCTCCCAAACTGCAGATGCTGGACGATAACCCTGGCTGTGTTTGGGTAAAGCAGGTTTGAGGCTTCGCTGCTCTGCTGTCTTGCTGAGAAATAAAAGCCCAGCTCCTTGTCGGACCCTTGTGGTCCCTGCTGCTCATGCTGGGTTTTAAGGGGATGTGGTGGCTCTGTTGTGTCCCTTCTTGGGAGGGGAGGGGAGGCGAGGCTGAGCTGTGCATGGCTCCTTGTAGGATGAGGCTGGCTTGCTGCAGCTGACAAGCTCTGGGAACGTTGAGGTGGCTCAGACCTTATAGGTGAAGTTGTGGGAGGGAGACCGTGCCACGGGTTGGAGGGCAGTCACTGGTGACCCCTGTGACCAAGCCAGGGCAGGGGGGACACGAGGAAACAGCTCTGTCCTCCTTTTGGGAGAGCTGAGCCGCTGCTCAGCTTGGTTTAGCTCTTGCAAACGTAATTTGGGTTATTTGCAGCCTCTGGCCCTTTTCTAGTGGGAGGGGTGCTTGTGGAGCTGGGAGAGAACAAGGCTTCCTGGGGGGATCTGTCCGATTCCCAGGGCTCCTCCTGACCTCCTTCCTGACCTCTTTTAATCTCCTGCTCGAGCTTCAGCCATCGGGCTGAGCCACTTTCCTTCAGGGCATTATTTGCCTTCTCATCTGGCTGTCACAGCCCCTTGTGCATGGGGAGGATTCATTAGTGCCAGAGACGAGCCGGGATATGCTGGATCGAGGGCTTCCAGCAAGCACCATGGCTCTCTGGAGCAACAAACCCCGAGCAGGAGGTCCCTGGTGTGTCTGAACCCTAGGCTTGTCCTTATCCCTGAGCAACCCTCAGCTCGGGTCTCCCCCTGAACATGACTGGCATCCTCCTGCACGGTGAATCCCAGCAGCCGAAGGTGTTGCTGGAAAGCTGGAGGATGTGGGACAGCCAGGAGGGTGTCCAGCACCATGGTGTGATGCAGAGGTGGGCAGAGCAGGATAGTTAAATCATTGTGGGGCTGTTCAGTGCTAAAAGACCAAAGGGTAACACCAACACAACCCTGCAGGTGGATGGAAGTGGGGCTGACTGTGGGGATGTCTGCCTGGGCCAGGGGTACTTCAGCAGCCCTGAAGCCAGCAGTGGAAAAGGGGTCACATACTGAGTACATGGGAGCACGCAGGTGGGATGTTCTCCCAGAGCTGGCCCAGAGAAGGAGGGTGGCAAAATCATCCCAGCTCTGCTCGGTCTGGTGGGTGGCTCCCCTGAGCTGCCCTTACAAACCTGCTGCTCCATCAGGGCCATGGCAAATCCCCATCTAGGAGCAGGTGCCTAAATCCTGTCTGCTCCTGTAAGACCTGGCTTTCCCCAGCTCTCACCACTGGGTTGAGCGAAGGCATCCGCTCCCTTGGGAGCCCTTAGCATAGGGAAGCCTCACAGCTGTGTGTGCAGGGTAGATCCTCTCCCCTCCTGCCATCCCAGTTACCAGCTGGGAGCTCGCAGCGAGCTGGGGTGTTAGAGCCTGGGGTGACCCGAGCTGGGATGCGATGTACATCGGTGCTGGGAGGGCTCCTTGCTCCCAGAGCATTGCCTCCACACAGGGCAGGGGGGGACTCTCGGAGATGTAGGTTGTAGTTTGGCTGCAAGCCCTTTGGCTCCTTGCCCTGCCTGCTTCCCGTTGGGTCATTGCTGGTAGGGTGGAGGGCTGTCAGGGTGGAGAGGGGCTGGGGGGATCTGCAGGGGGTTTGCTGGGAGGACGTTTGCCCTGCAGGGAGTCCCTCGCTTTGTGCAGTGTCAGTGTTGGGACCAGGAGCGGTTCTGGCTGTCCTGGGGCTCGTGCTTGCGCTGGGGGACAGGCAGACCCCCCCCTTCTGTGCTCATAGAGCTGCAGTGTAGCTTGGCAGGAGAGTCGAACCCAGCTCTTCCTGAGTGACATCGCACTTTTAATGTCCTTTTTCTTCTCTTTCAGAATATCTTTCAGATGGTCAGGTCACAGCAGAGGGACGCAGCCACTTAGCCCCTCGTCATGGAAGAACGTAAAACCCCCCTCCCCCAATTAACACTTAAAATTCTGTTATTGTATTAAAGCCCTTAAACTAAATATTATTAATAATAATACCATTTGTGAACTTCATGTTTATGGAATTAAGCAACTAGGATAAGTGGCAGGCTCAGCCAGGAAAAGAGCGGAAAAAGTGCTGGATGGCAGAGGAACTGCCCGAAGGTGTTCTGTCTCTTCCTTCCACTTGGGTCCTGTTCCAGAAGATGGACTGTGCTTTTATTTTTTACAACTGGAACTAGAAATGTCATCCATTTGCACTATTCAGACATATATATGTATGTATGTAAAAAACAAACAAAAAAACCCCCCAACCAACCACCCCTAAAAGGCTATATATACAAATACTGTGCACGTATATACATACATATATTTCTTTTAAAATTACATATCAGTGGCAGTACCTTTTTTAAGCTTGCGTTTTTACACGCATTTCTCTTCCCAACCCATCATGTTTTTTTAAAAACTAACTTTAGAGGAAAAAAAGCAAAAAAAAAAAAAAAGGAAAATACAACAAAACAAAACAAAAAAAAAACAACAGAGAAGCAACGTTACAGGGAAATACCTCTCCTGGCACAAGGACCTCGACATGTTTACAAGCTCTTGACTTTTTTTTTTTTTCTTTCCCCCTGTGTTTTGGTTTGGTTCTGGGTATTTTCATGCAGACTTTGAGCAACTGTGGGGGATGTCTGGCTCCGGGAGTGAGGGGAGCGCAGCGGTGTGGCCAGTATGTAGGATCTCATGGGTTCTAGGATCAGTCCTCTCGCCCTGGCACCCTGAGGTGAGGGGGGTGCTACCCGCTCCCCTCACCGCCCCTGTGGGCCAGCAGATCTGGGTGGTGGTCCAAGACCCTCGGGCTTTTTGGGAGGGGTTGGAGAGCACTTCCAAAAACCGTCTGGCTTCAGCCACGGCAGCAAGTGATCTTGGCTCGGGTGGCTGAGCAGTGCCAAGGAGGAGAAATAAGGTAGAAAAGCTGCTTTTCCTGCCTCCAAGCAGGTTTGAGGCTGGTTTCTGTATCAATCCCCCAGGTAGTCCTGGGTTTGGGTGGCTTTTGTGATATTTGGGAGATGCTGGTCGTGCTGCTTCCCCCC
>JANZLQ010000092.1:10107099-10123111 GCA_026212715.1 Elanus axillaris | reverse complement strand
GGCCCCCAGCCCCGGGGGGGGGCCCGTCCTGCTCCCTCTACACCCCTAATCCCACTTCCCTCCCCCCCCCCCCCGACCGTGGTGACTGTGTACAGATCTCTCATAAACAGATGGAGATGAAAGCTGCTCTGGAGGGTCGCGTGGCTCTGTGAGGGGGGCATTTGGGTGAAAACATGGCCAAAAAGGGGCAAAATACACCCCTCTGGAAGGGAGGGCTCGGGGACATGTTGGCCCTGGGGCTGGGGGCAGGCTTAGGGACATAGGGAGCCTCAGGGAAGTGACAGGGGGAAGGGGACACGCAGCCCTCCACCTCTCTCTGTTGGTTTTTATTGCATTTATATATAATATATATTCAAACTTTTACAATAATTTTAACTTGATAACATCCAAGTTCGATTTGGTTTTAATACATATAAAATTAGGCCTCTAACAGTGACAAGGAGCCCTCGCCACCACTCCCCCCCAGAAGAGATCTCCTTAGAAGTAACAGAAAATTAAAGGACCTTCCCGGTTCCTGGGGGCTCCGGCCACTGCCCCAAGCCGGGGCAGGGGGGGGGGGGCGGAGAAGGGCCAAACCAAGTGCAAATCACTGATATGTACAAACTAGACAAGCATCTCTCTGCAAACACCCCCGGGATGAAGGGGGGGGAGGGAGGGAGGAGGGGATGCAGCCCCCCCCGGGGGGGCCAGAGCCCCCGGGGAAGAAGGGGGAGCCCTGAAGAGTGTGAGGGCTGGTGCCAGGGAGGGGGCCAGTTCCCCCCCAGAAGAGCATGAGAGGGAACCAGGGGGCCACGTTAGTACAAAAATCCCCCAACCCCCATCTCTGTGTGGGTCCTGGGGAGGGAAAGGACCCCTGGGCCGAGGCTGTGCCATCTCCAGTGGTCTGGGGGGACTGCGAGGATGAGGGAGGGAATGGGGGTGGGTCCTTAACAAGTCAATACAAAGCTCAAAGTGTTAGTAGGCATGATGCGTGCCCGGAGCCCCCCCGCACTGGCCGGGGGCTGGGGGGGCTCATGACGGCATGCACTGCACCCGGTCCGGCCCCTCTTCCTCATCGTCCGAGGTGTCAGAGGAGCTGGGAGACTCGTCCGAGTCGCCATCCGGCGCTCCTGGCTCTCTTCGGCGCTGCCAGGGAGGGGGGGCAGAGAAAGGGGGTGAAGGGGTTGGGGGAGCAGCTGGAAAAGGTGGGGGGACACAGAGGGGACCCCAACACCTACCCGGTGATGGCGTCTCTGTCGCAGGTGGTGCATGAGGAACCAGAGCATGTGGCTGTCAAACATGTCGGTGTGGTGGAGGCTGTCCTCGTCCCGCTCCAGCTTGTTCTTCTTGATCACCTGGGGCCAGGCAAGGTGCAGGGGGTCAGGGGGCTGCAGGGCCAGGGGGAACCCAGCCCTCTGACCCCCACCCCTCACTTTCTGGGTCTCACCTCCTTGAGGCCGGCCAGCTCAGTGGGATTCTCTGCCGTGGGTGCCCAAATCTTGACGTCATGGTCAAGGCCGCTGGTGGCCAGGACAGGGAGGTGGGGATGGGGCTCCAGGCAGTTCACCTGGGGGCAAGGGGAGGAGGGGGTGTCACCCCAAATGGGGCAGCAGGAGCGACCCTAGCACCCACAAGCTCTCTGGTGGCTCTCCAGCCCATCACTCTGGCCTCGGGTTGGGGTCTCACACAGCAGCATGAGAGGAGATGAGCCCTTGTGGGGCTTGGTGAGGTGGCCTTCCCATGGGACCGCCCGGCACAGAGAGGGGCTGCCAGCCCCAGCATCCCCACACTCTGGTTTTGGGAAGGGGGGGAACACGTGCCACCCCCCTAATGAGCAAACCCCAAAATCTGGGGTGCCCCCAAGTAATTCATGGGGCACCAAGCCCAGTGCACCCTGAGAGGCAGCAGGTGCAAGGAAATGCAGGGAACCCCAACCCAGGTAGCAAACCCAACAGGAAAGGGGCTGCATCCACCCTAGGGTGCTGAAGCCGAGCTTCGGCTGTGAGGGAGGTCCTCAGGCTGGATCCAGCCCCGTAACAGGTCTGCCGGCTGGGGGTGGCGGTGCCAGCAGCCACCAGGAGCTGGCACAGGGCCATGGCCACCCAGACAAAAGGCGACTGTGGGGCTGGGGCCGGCAGAGGAGCAGCACAGCGGGGACCAGCTCAGCTGAGAGTGGGAGGGAGCAGCAGGCAGGGCTCTGCTGCCCATCCCCACGCTAATAAGGCACCTGCCATCCCCTCGATACCGACCCAAAACCTGTCCCCGTTGTGCCTGCCTGGACCCAGGAGCCAAGGCTGCCACCAGCATGTCCCCTCCTCTCTCAGCCCTGTGCCCATGGAGGACAGGTACTGACTGCTGGGGCAGCATGCGAGACCAAGTGTCTGCCGGCTCTGAGCCAAAACCGGGCACAGATCCCCCCACCAGCACAGGCAGCGGCTGCTTGGGACCTGACCGCTGTTGGCCAGAGCCTGGGAAACTCAGCACAGGGCAGGCCCTGGTGCAGCTGCGTCCCTTTCCTGGATGTGACTGGTTGAGGACACAGCTGCATGCCCAGCAGGGAGCAGCGCCTGGATCTGGCCCGGGAGCATGCAGCTCTCCCCACAAAGCTCGCGCATCCCCACTGGGACAGGGGGAAGGGTAGGGGGCTTGCTCCATCCTGGGCAGCAGCAGCTCTGACATCCCCACCCCTCCATCAGTGACAAGCACCCCATGGGCATTTGGGCGAAATCCCTGTGGTATTTTGTATGCCAGAAGACCTTCAAGGCACTGTGGCCCTTGCGAGCATGCACCAGCTGCCCCTGCTGCCGCTCCCCAGGCAGGAGAGGTGCCGAGCACCCCACACATGGTGCACCAGGAGCCTGTGAGGGCCCTGCTTGGCTTTAGGTAGAAAAAGCACAGAGAGCAGTGGCAAATTCATATGGGCATGTGGAAGTGGCTTGAGCTGTTGGAGGAGCAGGGCAGCACAGCGACGGGGACTCACCACTCCTCCCTTGTCACCCTCCATGAACTGCACGATCTGGCAGGACGATTTCTCCCACAGGAAGATGTGGCCACAATCGCTGCCACTCACCACAAACTCACTTTTCGGGCCGTAAAAATTGACGCCTTTCACTGAAAGGAGAGAAACAAGCAGCCCGAGGCCATCAGGAGCCCTCCCTGCCATGAATTCGCTTCCTGCCTGGCAGCCAGCGAGTTTCCAGGGTTACCGGTGTGGATCTCTTCTGTCCCCAGACACATAATAGCTCATTCTTTGCAAGCCCAAGAGTTTGTGTTAAGGGTCTTTGAGAGGAAGATGAAACACTGAGAGCCGCAGAAATAAGCTAAAAGCAGGCAATTATTCTTCCAGGTTGCTCTGGGGATGGCCCTTCACTTTCAGACTGCCCCAAAGCCTGGTCGCAGGTGCGAGGAGGGGGAAGCCATGCTCCACATCCCCCTGTCCTGGGGTGTAGGCCCTACTCGCTGCTGAGGAAGGGCACATGGTGGTGGTGGGAGTTCTACACAGACCTGGGGAGAGCCTCCGAGCTTCCCTGCACTGGGGGATACAGCCTGCCAGGGGGTAGTCTGCCCCAACACCCATCCCAGCTGGTCCTTACCAGTGGCATTATTGCGATGTCCCTTGTATCTCTTGATGTACTCTGCTCCATCGCTGTGAGAGGAGTTGAAGAGATAAATGTCTTCATCGTTGTAGCTGGCCAACAGCTCTGGTGTAGGATGGAAGAGACAGGCGTCAACAGGGAGCACACAGAGATGGTCTCTCTGCTAGGGGTGGGCATGCTGCAAGCCCCCCGGGTGCTCCATCCCACAGTGCCAGCTACCCATGACTCGCCCATCAGCCCTGCACGGCTGGATCGCCTCTGCAGGTTTCCAATAGTCACAGGATGCTGCAGCGCCTGTACAGCCCCCAGCCCGTGGGGCGGTCACTCACCTGAGCCATCGTGGCTGTAGACAAGACAGGTGATGTTGGCTTTGGACTCGCTGTTCACCTAGGGAAAGCACAGACAGCTGTGCTCCCACCTCCTCCTCCCACAGTGTGCCAGCACACCCACGCCAGCCACGTGCCCGCTTAGAGAGCTCGGTGCGCGAGTGACTGCTCTGCAAGGGCTGCAGTCAGATCATAAAACCACTGCCTCTTCCTACACCAAGACAGGGCTTTATGGACAATGGAAGATTTGGGTCAAGGAAAAAAACCAAAGCCCAGGCAGTTGTTCGGCCTCTCCAGCTGTTTTCCAGGCAGGAAGCCTGCGAGAGACTTGGCCAGCGAGTGCTTCTCAGCCACTCCTACACAAAGTTCCCGAGGGAGTGCTCCACAGATCCGGGCAGTGAGGTCTGCCCAGGACCCATCCCAGGCTCTTGCTCTGCAGCGAGTGCTGCCGGCACTAACCTGGCTACAGGAGCTGGGCAAAGGCCAGTCCTGCTGGTGAGGCTGGTACAGCCAGCCCCTCTGCTAGCAGGAGACCTAGCTGCCTGTCACTAACCCTGCAGCGAACGCACTGTCCCCCGCCAGGTTTGCCCACCCATCAGGCTCGGCTTTGCTCGGTGCCGGCACGCAGGGCACACAAGCTGCAGCGCTGTGGCAGGGCTGCTGCCCACACATGTAGGTGGCCACCATGGGATGTCCTCTGCTGCTCCACCCACCCATGATCTCTCTCACACCACATCCCTGTAGGTTAGGGACCCCTGGTGCTGCCCATTGTGCCAGTACACCACAAAATCAAGCCACTTACCAAGTGGTGAGGGCAGAACTTCTTTAGCACACCGTTGTTCTCATTCTCATCTATTTTCCGCTGGTCATAAATCCTGGGAGAAGGACAACAGGCATTTGGCACTCACTCAAGACATGAGGGATGCTGAGCTGATAGGCATGGAGGGCTGACGCTGCCCACCTCTGTGGGCCAGGGCAGGAGGAGAGCAGCAGCTCTCCCTGACAGTGCAGACACTGAGCCAGCTCTGAAACCACAACTTGTCCCAATGCTGGCCAGAGGCTCTGACCTTTGCCAAGGGATCTGCAGAGTTGCGAGTGGCCTGGACTGGCGGAAGCCTCAGACAAAGCAGCTTAATGTCACCTCTTGTTACGTGGAGGCATTGCTTGGTGGCGCATGACAATGTCAAAGCCTGCATGCACACAGGCTGCGACCTGCATTTGGGACTCTGTTGGCCCAGAGGCTGCTCTGAAAGGGGGACATGACTGCCACTGTGCCTGTCCCTTGGTTGGCTTGGGCTCCTCCAGGTCCCCAACCTCCCCTTCCTGATGTGGAAGCCCACCAGGAGCTGCCCAGTGCTGGGGAAGCTGAGGAAGAGGAGGCACTTGGATATAGGCAGAGAGAGCAACAGAGTGGGAAGGAGGGGAGACTGTGTTTTGAGCAATGATCCTGGGCTCTTCTGAAATCTACCAAGCTAGCAAGGCACCGGCACTGCTGTTTGAGCAGTCTGCAAGCCCATGTGTTAAGTGTTTCCATGCCCAGCGCCCCAGGAGCTGCTGCCTGCATGCCAGACACCCACATGGCTGGCGCTCCAGGGAGCTAATGCCGCATGAGCGATCCCAGTGGCGGGGCTGCAGCGTCCCCCTGCTCCCCAAGGAACAAACCCTATGCATCCTCAGGGGGCCAAGCGATGCCACGGCTCTGCTTGCTCTCGGGGAGCTGGGAAGCAGGCGGGCTTGGTGCATGTACGATTCACCTGTGCCCAAAACAGGCGCCACATGAGTTGCACCTTGAAATCCACTGGCTGCAGGGGAGCTCTGCACTAATGCAGGGAGCCAAGGGGCCAGACACACAGACACAGCCTGGTCCCATGCCAGGGGCTGCCCTGAGTGTTTCAAAGGCCAGGGGAGCTTGCATTTGTCACTTAAGGAGCTCAGTCCCGCTGAAACCAAGACCATCCCCCAGCCTTAATCTCATCTCTGATGTCCACCAGGCACTGCCTGCAGGTGGGGCATGGAGAGGTTTATTGGCAGCTCGTTAAGAACACTGCTAGTTCCTGACAGAAGGACGGCCCGGCTTCAGGGCAGGCTGCACAGTGGATCCCAGGGCTAAACCTCAAAGGATCCAAATCCTCCTCTATTAATCCCCCTTGTGTTCCTGCTGTTATGGGAGAATAGGCTTTGGAGGCATTAATGATTAAAGCCACAAGCATTTCTGCAGGGGACATCAGATTTCAGAGTTTACAGGGGTACCAATTGAGCCCCACAGGGATGTTCAAGTCTACTCTAGGGGCTCTATCTGGGCCCCCAGCACAGACTCACCTGACAAACTGATCTCTGCCTCCCACAGCAAACTGGTAGGTGTTGGCTGGGTTCACATAGATGGTGTACAGACCCACTTTCTTCTCCTTTTCCTTTGTCACAACCAGTTTCCTTTAAGGGATGAGGAAAAACAACAACAAAAAAAATTCCACCTCGAATTGAAAACAGTGTCCAGATGGGAAAAGCAGGAGCTGTGCGAGTCTCTTACTCACTCCCAGAAAAAAAAAATAAAAACAACACCACCAACAAAAAAAACCACCACCCAACCATTTTAGCCTCCCAGCTGAAGCGAGCACATGTTCTGTCTGCAACTCAAACAGCACAGAGTGAAATCATTCTCTGGCGTTTTCCCCCAAAACATCTGAAGGGTTTCAGGGCCTGAACTTGAGCCCAACAGAGCCGGACAGGCAGTGGCGAGGGCAGAATCAGATTAACTCCAGAGCAGAAACACTTTGCTGTTATTTTTCCCCACCCGCCTCACTGTAATAAGGCACAGATTTAACGAAATCCAACACACATACCATCCCCCCCTCCCCCAGGAGCTCAATATTTCAGCTTTGCAAACACGAATACAGACTGAGGCAGCATCCTCAAGAAGGAACAGCCAGCTCAAAAGCTTGTCTTTCTTCTAATTATACCATTTGGCTTAATGAAAGATGGGAGCTGCCCACAGTCTGCCTGCGAACCCGGCCTCCAGAATGGTTTCACACTCACAGGGTGACAATTCCCTGCGAGCATCAAACCCAAACAGCAGCATGGATCCCAAAGAAGAAAGAGGAAGGAGAGACCCATGCCAGTCTACTGACCAACAGACTCCTCTCCAAACAGACCCAGGAAATGGGGGGGGGAAGCGGGGATGAGGATTAAATATGGCTGTTTTGAAATGCCCTGGCAGTTTTTGTCCTGGTTATGAAACAGATGGGTTTAAGGCTGTAGACAAAAGCACTTGCACATACAAATAAAACCAAACCACCGGGAGACAAGAGCTGAAGCCCTCAATTTTAAGCAGGATCATCTTCAAAATAATATGCCGTTATTTTGGAAAAGTACCCTGATACCAAAACCAGGCGTCTGTTTGAACACCCGCCGGGGATTTATTTTGGAGGCTTGTCAGAAACGACACATCTCTCAGTGATAAGGGTTAAGATCCAGCACACACCACCCAGCTGGTTGCTAATTATTGTTTTTCAATTAACTGCAATAGCACTCATGCGATGAGCGATCAGGCGATCCATGAGCTCCGAGCTGCTGCCAGCATGGAGATTTCAGTACTGTGATTAATCTGCCACTTCACTGCGCAGAAGGAGCACAGGACCCTCAGCACTGCCCCCGGCATGGGTAAACGGGTACCGGACAGGCAGCCTTTGGCAGCTGCCACAGCACACGTGCTTATGCAGGGGCAGGGACCTGCCACAGAAGTATTATTTCTGTTTCCTGTCTTAACAGGGCCCCACCCTGGGGAGGATGAGGGTTCAAATGCACTCATCTAATTAACAAGGTTCATACCTGTATCCTCACATGTGAAGGCCAGGCCCAGACCAGCCACCAAAAAGCCCTCTGGTCTAACCCTGCACCTCAGGGAAAACAAAACAGCTTGAAAGCCAAAAAATACCCGTTTTCCTACTTTATGCCTATCGAATGGGCGCATGCTGCTGTGAAAATGCAGCAACACAAGCAGGACCCTCAGCCCTACAGTCAAGTGCTGGCCAGATCTCCCTCCTGGGTCCTTAGTCCTGGCAACGGGAGTGGGTAGAGAAATACTCACGAGGCAGGCCGGTCTTGTCTCAGATCAATGGTGAAGACTACAGCATCTTCACCTGCTGATAGGAAAGTGCATGGAGAATCCGGTTCTAGGGCCAGCTGGAAGATAAATACTTGGGCATTGGTTCCCTTTTTACCTAACAAAGTGGCAAGATCCCTTTCTCCCAGTAAACCGTCAGCCATTAACAGGAGCTGACGCAGCACCAAGCCCTCTATACCCTGCAGCCGTGTGCTCATGTCACTGCTTTGTAGGCACCAAGACCCTCCTCCTCACCCTCAGAGGTGACAGTGATTATAAAGAAGCATTTAAGAATCGGTCCCTCCACAGCAGCAGCTCTGCCTTCACTATTACTGGCAGCTGGTGGGCCAGAATGGCCCTGGGGCGTTTTGGGGGTCCTCAGCTGCCACCTGCCCCCTCCACAGGCTGGTCTGTTCTCACCTTGTGTGAAGCTCCTTTGTGCTGTGCCACGCGCTTGGTGTTTTTGCAGCACTGGGTGGCAGAGAGCTCGGCCACCCGGACCTGGCCGTCCCGAGCACACATAGCCAGAGTGGAGTCGCCACTGTTGGGGAGGAACTTGGCCTGGAAAAGAGCAAAGTGGAGGGGTGGCTTTCAGCACTGGGGCCAGGGCTTATCTACACATGGATGGAAACAGGGTGAAACAGGAGAGAAACCAGCATGGCACAGCCTCTCTGAACACAGCTCCTGCCCACAGCCATTCCCAAAACTGTTGCTCACCAGGGCCACAGAAGCAGTGTGGGTAAGCTCTGCAGGGCATGGGGGCATCTCAACCCACCATCCCCAGCCAGGGCTCCATGAGACAGTGGATTTTAGGGCACAGCAGTGGGTTTTGATGGTTAGTAACCACCGTATAGCAGTTGGACTCCTCCTGCAGCCCTTAGCTTTAACAACAGCTTTCTCCTGCCCTGCACAGCATAATCCAGCCGAAATTACATGCTTCTAGAGCAGGCACCTACCCACCGTGGGGGATCTTCTATCACCCCCAGCCCTCCAAGGACCCTCCCCACATGCTCCTCACCTGGAAGACGTTGCTTTTGTGGCCACTCTCGAACTCCAGCACTGGCTGCCTCCTGACCCAGTCCCACACCACCACTTTGAGGTCATCGCTGCCACTGGCCAGCCATGTGCCACGCTGGTTAAAGTGCAGGGTGTTGACGCAGCCCGTGTGGCCCTCCAGGCCATGCTGGAGGCGGAAGCGTTGCACAAAGACCCTGGCCCCGCAGGCCTCGTAGACAAAGCGGGCACTGGAGCCCAGCTCCCTTTCCCGGAGGGCATGGACCGCCTGCCAACGGGGCTGGGGCAGCGCTGTGGTCTCCGAGGACACCCAGTCCTCCAGGGCCTGCTCATCATCGGAGGAGTCTTGGTCGTGGCTGGCACGCTTGCGCTGGGCACGGCGGTGGGACCGCTGCTCCTCCTCTTCGTCCTCCTCCTCTTCCTCCTCTGAGTGTGACCGATCAAGGGCACGGTTCTCCTCATTTATGGAGTAGTGGCCCGTATCATCCATGCTATCAGAGTCCTTCTCTTCCCCCGAGCTCTCTGTGTCCGTGTCCCGGCTCTCTGTGCTGGTGCGGTTGGGCCCCACATCGTCTCCTGTGAGGCTCAGGCTGAGGTCGGAGGCCTCCACCTCGATGCCAGAGGAGGTTTCTCGGCCCTCCTCGGCTGACATCTCCTCTGGGCTGCTGGACAAGCTGCCTGCATGGTGCAGACAACACTGTGAGCCTCCCCAGTGGGAGACCCGAGGCACAGGGAGACTGGTCCCCGCTGGCACCCTTACCATTCACTATGTCCGTCTTCCCATCCATGCTGCTTCCTTTATCGGACATCGTGTTTTCCAGAGCACTCACCCTGCGTGCAAGAGAGGGAGAGAGCAGAAGCTGCAGCATCCCTGCTAGAGTCAGTCTCCTGAGGCAGGGATGTGCTGGCCTGTCCCCATGTCAGTGGAGCCACACACAAGCCCATGGCATTGCAGGCTGGTCTGGAGAGCACCACTTTCTAAGGGAAAACACAATCAGCAGAGAAGCGCCACAGGCTTGGTGACCACACGATGCACAGAAGCGTGCATGGCAACAAAAGCTCATCGGCTGTTGCTGAGGGCAGAGCAAATGGTAACGTCCCTTGGCCTCCACCAAGGCACTTGCAGCTGAGTAACGAGGCCACTTGCTGCCATCCCCTGAACCCCGCTTCAGTTTCTAATTTGCTCAGATGCTGTTGATTTAGCAGGGAAGCAGATTTGTGACACATTGTGCTGCCTGTCCTCCTGCCTGTGGGACGGCTCCCAGCTCCTGCTGCCTGTGCCTGGTCCCTGCTTCACCCCTCACAGTAAGATGGGTGCTTCTCAATCAGTGATCCCTGTCCAGGCTCAGGGGAAGGAGGTGTTGACTCCAGTGACTGCTACAGCAAGGCAACTGCACAACACAGTCCCTGGCTTGGGATGGGCAGGGAGGCTGGAGTGGGGCTCGGATCACAGGCAGATGAGGAAAGGTGCCTGGGAGGCAGCAAGTCACAGTATCAAGAAACTTCTTGGCACCTGCAGACGGTAGGCAGCCAGTTAAAAGCTGCTCGAGCAGTTGGTTTTCTTAACCCCAGCAACAGATTTTTGAACACCTTCCCATGCACAAAATCCTCACAGCATTGCCAAGGGGCTGTTCTCCATGCCACAGGCAGGACAGCAGCCCCGGACACCCAGTCAGCCCACCTGGCCTCCCCCAAGAGCAAGCTTTGGCCTTTCGCACCCCCAACAACTCAGCTCCTCCTGGGAAGCAGGCAAGAGCAGAACCAGGTGACAAGGCCAGGAGCTCCCTGGCATTTCCAGTTGCTCCAGGAGAGGTTCACCAATTCCTCGGCAGCATTTGGAAAACCAAAGACAAGCACATTTTTGTCTCCCAGGCATTTTCCACCCTTTGTTTTGGAGGGCCGGCTGCTGCAAAGAGGGGAGGCACAGGCTGCAGGAGCACTGATGACCTCGCTGCATCCAGGGACGGCATCCAAAGTGGCCTTGGCTCCCCTCCGCTGCGGGGGCAGCTCCTGTGGGACTATTGCTGCAAAGTAGAGCCACCTCCGTGCCTGGGGGCTGCAGACCCCCCTAGGATTACGGCATCAATCTCCCACAGGTGGCTTTTGGCGAGAGCACCGGCAGCCATCAGCCGACAGAGCTGGCTCACCAGGTTACACCAAGACACGAGGAAAACACATTGGAGTCACGAGCAGCAGAGTTTTTGCCAAGGTGGAGGGAAAAAAAATATTAAAAGTAACATTTTGTTTATGCTTGCTTGTTCTTTACTCCCCTTCTATTTTTAGTCAAACTTTTTCATACTTGGTTTAGCTGCTTGCTCTTAACCAGTGTCAGGGAGTCTGCTAAAAAGTTCTCCGTTTACACACAGGGAAAAGCTTGAAGCCAGAACATTATTAACTCCGATTACGGCAAACACTCTGGAGACTAATCCTCACTAGATTGAGAATTAACATGAGCAGAGCCCCAAAGAGCCAAAGAAGGCAAAAAGCTCTGCCTACGCTGGGTCTGTCACTGCCAGTCCAAGCCTGGGCATGGCTCCCCTCTAAGAAACAGACAATTTAGGAGGCAAGTGGGGCTCGCTGATGCTGCCAACCCAGAGGTATGGCTGTGGGGCGATGGACCAGGGGCCACCGCCACTGCCTAATGGCACTGTCACCACCTGATGGCACTGTGGCGGTGCCCAGGGAAGGCCTGGGCAGCCAAGCTGGCTCTGGCTGAAGCCTGATAAAAGCTCTTATAGTGCAGGAACATTTATAAGGAAACGAAGTTTATGCAACTGAAAACACCAGCAAGCCTCAGCCAACTGCAGCCACTCGCTCAATAACAAGAGTAGTGGTGCAGAATAAAAGATAAAGTGTTTTCTGCAGCTTCAGTTTTAACTGCTCCCCAGCTGGTGCTGCCAGCCTGCGCAGAATCACTTTAAAACCACTGACACTGTGGAGAGGGGGTGGAAAGGGCTGAAAAGCAAAGCTGGGGACAAGAGCCACCCCAGACCCTCAGCCTTCCTCTCCCCTGCCCAAACTTGCCAGATCTCCACTCTGCACTGGTAGCCAGATGCGGTGCTGAGCCCAGCCCTCCAGCACCGGTGGCTCTCGGCATGTGAAGGCTTTGCACCAGTGGCACAAAGGAGAGCGGGTGTTCACCTTCTGCAAAGTGCCAAGGCTCAGCCCTATGAGATTACTCACTGCCACAGTGGGGGCAGCTGGTGCTCACTCAGCTGGCAAGTTTGCAGTGCTGCAGTTGGTGCCCCGTGCCTGGCCAGGTCTGTCCCCGGGGTCTGCGGGCAGGACCACGAGGGAGCTGGGGCAAGACTGGTTTTAATTTACTGCTCTAAATGGTGAGGCAGCTCCATCCCTTGTACAGCACCTGTCAGGCCAGATGACTAGAGAACAGGCTCAAAACACCACAGTGCTCAGCTATGGCTTAACTCCCCATGCTCAAGCTTGAGTTGTTAGGAGATCGGAAAGTCCATCAACAGGACAACTTTCACTCTGTCAGTTATTGTGCCTTTGGCAGCATTATTAATCCAAGGGGCTGGAAGTCTTTGCACGTACAAAAGGAACCAGGTTTGGACTTTGCTCCTCAGTAGTTATTTTCCTCTTCCAAATTACCTATTCAGATCTGTCATTAACACCCTTTCACAGCAGCTTTTTCATGAAGGTAAGGAACAAGAAACAAGCTTTCAGAGGAAAGGAATCCATTACCAAATAATGAGCCTGACTTCATGTCTCATCCACCCACACTGAAGGACCATAACCTTGCTAGGAAATTAAGCAAATTGAGGGGAAAAAAGCCCCCAGCTGCCTTGGCAGATCTAACAGCAGGGACAGACACAACCTCTGACAGTGCCACAGACACCACGGGGGACACTGGGATCCCCAGCCATCTTCTATGCCCAGGAGCACAACGCTAGCCTATGCCAGCTGCCTGGTACCAATGGATAGGAGAGCTAGGTGCTCAGCACCAACAGCTCTGCGTCAGCCTCCCCAGCCACCCACCAGCTCCACCCGCAGGCACTGAAGCCATTCATGTGGCAAGAAGATTGAATTGTGCGTAGACCAGCAGCCCTGCATCATGGCATGGCACAGCATAGCGTGCCATCAACACTCGAGGGCTCAGGCATGGACAAACTGGCGGCAAGCAGACATGGGGGAATGCCACACTCGAGTTACCAGCAGCTGGAAACACAGGTGGTGCTGAAGGTATTGCTTCTACCTCCCCAAACTGGGGAGCATTGGTTGAGGACTGGAGGCAGCTGGGACAGTCAGGCCTGCAGAAAGCCCCAAGCCCTCACCAAGAGATTTCAGCCTGTCACCAAGCCGCTAGTGCCAGCCTGGGTCTCCCTGCCAAGGTGGCAATGCCTCAGGGCACGTGGCTGGAACCAGTGAACCCTGCGCAGTTCCAGGGCACTGTGCAGAGCGACCCTGGGGGCTGACATGTGGAATCTGCAGTTTCCTGGAGTCAACATCTGGACAGGATCAGTACTCCCAGCTTCACATGCTTGAAGCCTGACTCTCCGGCACCCTTGTGAGAGTCCTAAAAATATCACTCCACATGCCACAGCCTCCTGGCTGCCGGGATCGAGCTGTGGGTGCTGCCACAGCATGCCAGGCTCAGGCCGCCATGCCAGGACTCACACACACCATCATGCTTTCCCACTGCTTTGCCAGGCTCCAAGCCCCCAAACCGTCACAATACCAGTCAGCAACTCCAACGGTTGTGCCCAAGAGACAGTCCTTTCCATCCCAAGGCGCTACCTCAACCTGTAAACCCATGAGCTGGCAGGACACAGGCCATGCTCTGTGCAGCAGATGGCTCCAGTCTCTCACTGCCATGCAAGATCTGCCATCCATCTGCACCGGCACTCAGTGTGCCTCCACAGCACCCACAGGACTTGGCCAAGTGCCATGACATTGGCAACCCAGTCGCTTTACACCTGGAAACCCAGTGCTTGCAGCTGCTTCGTCCCTGAACGATCTGTCATTAGAATATTTACGTAGCTATATAAACAGCTGAATAGCCAGACTCCGCAGGCACTCTGCACCCAGGCCATGTTTGGGCTACATAAAGCAGAGAAGCAACAGGGCCAGAAGTGAGCGTGAGGCATTTCTGACCCACCAAGAGCCCCTCACCTCAGCTTCCAACACCCTGGCACCCCAAGACGCCCACAGGACTCCACAGCACAGCCTTGTGCCTGCATTTACACCAGGTCCCTCGTGCACATGTGTTGCGCTGGGCTCCACTGAGCCTCTTCTATTTAAGGAAAGTTTTCTCATCGGACCTGGACTGAGGCAACCTCGTTTGTTCACTGCAAAGGAGCCCTCTTTCACCCCCAAAGTGGTGTTGAGGGGTTTAAACCCCTAAGTAAACCTCCCACAACAAGCAGGTTTCTAGCCCAAACGGCCCTCGCATAGGAGGGGCTGGCCGGGCACTTCCAGTTTGCCAAGACACAGGCAGAAACCTGCCAGTGGGTTGCGTTCCGGAGAGCCTTGGTTAATTACAAACCTACCCGGGAGCCCAGCAGGTCCTAGTGACAACACTAATTAAGCAGCTTCCCATTTGCAATTACATGGAGGTCCTAGATCCCCATCTCTGAGCATCCTGGGCACAGCAGCACCTCTTTGGGGGATGCAGCTCCCACCTCCCCACCGCTTTTCCCAGCCATCCCATGGCACAGCCGGGGGATGCCATAAACCCACTCCCAGTATGGGCAGAGCCTAATTAACTGCGGCTAACGAGCACTGGCTGCCTCAGCATGCAGCGCCACCCCTTCCCTGTCCAGCACCCAGGAAGACAGAGGCTCCCAGCTCTCCAGGGGAGCACAGTGGTCCCAAGGCCAAGCAAAGCCTGGCCAGCAGGAGAAATCCTACAGGAGCAAAGAGGAGAGCAACACAAGACCACTCCACCAACACGAGTAACTCGGCATCATGAAGGAGACAAAGGCAGATGCAGCCCTAGCCTTCACCTCTGCAGCAAGCAGGACAGACAGACATGAGGCAAACGCTGCCAGACCCAGGGCGTCCCACTCACCTGCGCAGTGGTGGCAGCAGTGCTGCGGGCAGTGAGTGCCGAGGCCGGAGGTTCACTGGCAGCTGACAGAAACGACAGGTTAAAGCCCAGCAGCACAGCACCCAACCACGCCTGCCCCAGGGACCCCTGCTCCCTGGTGACCCCCCTGGGGACAACAGGGACTGTCCTGGAAAGGAGGAGGTGGAGAAGGCCCAAGGACAATGAAGTTCGGACCTGGGAGGCCAGGAGGGACCCTCAGCCAAGCTTCCCCACAGGACTGAGGCAGTGGGACCAGCTGTAGGGCTGAAAGGGACCCCCAGTGTCTTCTCAAGGCACTGTGACACCATGGGGGCACAGGGGAAAGAGACCTGGGGGAGGGGGGGACCCTCAGCAACACATCGAGGTGGGACAACACCCTGGGGACCGTCGGGGATGGTTGTGGGGACAGCAGGGGTACACTCAGCATCCCCCCAAAGAGATGATAACACCACAGAGCTGACAGGAACCAGCCCCTGAGGTCAGAAGGGACCCCCCAGTACTTCCTGAAAGAGATGGCGACACCTCAGGCGCAACAGGGACCGACTCTAGGGGCAGAAGGGACCCCCAACGCTTCCCAAGGGTTGATGAGCCATTCGAGGCAACAGGAACCAACCCTGGAGGCAACAGAGCCCACCCCAACATCCTCCCCAAAGCACAGCGTCCCCAGAGGGGCAGCAAGGACCCCCCCAAAGGCACAACGACTTCCTAGGGACAGCAGAGACCCCCCCCAAAGGCGCAAGGACCCTGCAGGAGCAACAGGGACCCCTCCAGCGCCCCCCCAAAGGCGCACAGACTCCCCAGCGCCTGATGACCCCACGGGGGTACCTAGCCCCCCCCCAGCCGTCCCCAAAGGCCTAGTACACCGCGAGGGCGGCCGGACCGCCCGGCCGGGGCCCCCTCCGAAGAAATCCTCCCGGCCCGGCCCGGCCCGGCCCCGAGCGGGCCCCGCCCC
>JANZLQ010000092.1:10089638-10100586 GCA_026212715.1 Elanus axillaris | reverse complement strand
CCCCTTCCAAGCTCCGCCAGCATCAGAGAAGCGGGAGGAAACAAGAAATCTGGAGAAGCCATGGGGTGGCTGGCTTTGGCAGGGATGCAGGCAGGGATGCAGGCAGGAGCAAGGGCCTCCCTGGGGGGCCGCTGTGCCCCACCACAGCTTCCCCCCCCCCCCCCTTCATTCCTTGGGGCCCTTCTGTCCCTTAGGGCTATGGGGGAGGTTGGGGTAACCCCATTTCGGCAGCTCGGCCGCCGGGTACCAGGATGCTTCCTCCATCCTGGGCGCTCCCATTCAGCGGAGCCAAATCCCCCAGGAGCAGCGGGGGGAGGACGCTCCCATTATCCGGCTCCTGCCGTGTTGGAGGCAGCTGGACCAACCGCGCATTAATAGATTACCCAGAGGATTTGGCCTCGCCAACAGCGAGCGGAACGCGGGCAAGGCCAGGGCGGCTTCCTGAGCCAGCGGGGACGGACGCAGCCCCCGCTTCCCGCTAACACCTTTTCCAACCGAGGTAGGTGGAGGATTTGGCCGCGGTGCTGGGATGCTACTGGGATGGCTGGAGTAGGGATGAGGATGCTGGTCCCCATCTGCTTCCAAGAGAGCCACCAGCAGGGACCGGAGCCCTGGGGAGGCCGGACAGTGGGTGCAGGGGGGGGATGTTGGGCTCTGGGTTCTCACCCTCTGCCCATGCCTGGCTATTTTTCCAGGGAATGCTTTGCGGAGAAGCTGAGCTGGGGCAGCCCGTGCAGCTGCCCAAGCCGTGCCGGTGCTGGATTTGAGCTGGGGGGGGGGGGGGCTGCAGCCTGACCTGGGGTGCAGGATGGGGCCCACGGGCATCCCTGGGGTTCAGGCACCCCCGGGTGCTGCTGGGTGCTGCCCTGCGCCTCTGCAATGCTGGAGAGTCTGGGGGTCCCGGCCAGCCACAGGCAGGGAAAGGTCCCCTTGTGCCACTGATTTTTGGGGTGGCACGGGGACCCAGGTGCTCGCAGAAGGTCTCGTGCGACTGTGGTCACAGCTGGTGCCCCTTCAGCTGCTGTGCCTCAGTTTCCCCACCCTTAGCCAGCACCCAGGGCCAATGCTGGGGTGGGGGGAGGATGCGAGGGGGTACGTGGTGGTTTCACTTGCTCCCCGAATCAGAGGTGACCGTCCATGTGAGCCATTTCCAGGGCTGTCTATACAACCAAGTGGATGCCCAAAATCTCCCCTGGCCCCCGCTCGGGGCTGCAGCCAGGCAGGAGAAGGCCAGGCACCCACCCCACTCCCCAAATAGCCTCCAGTTGTTATTTATTTGCCACTCTCCGCCCCAAGCAATATTACCATCCAAATTGCAGTCAAATCTGGCTAGGTCCTCAGGTTTTGCGTGTGGCTACAAGAGGACAGCACCGGGCACCTGCCCCGTGCCGGGCTGGCCTCGCACCCCGCAGGTAGGTGCAGCCTTTGCCTGATGAGAAAAAAAAAAACCAAAAGCTCCCAGAGCCGTGGGCTGATCCACCATGGGGTTGGAAACCACCTCCGGAGCATGGTGGCACGCTGTCCCCATCCTGGGGGACCCCATCTTTTGGGGGAGATGCAGAGGTGGGGGGTCTGGGCAGGGTGCAGCCATGGGGTATGGCATCAACATCCTCATTTTCAGCCCCCCAGAGCCCCCGGCTGCCGCCATGGACGAGTGGGACCTTCCGCAGTGGAAGAAGGAGGTGGAAAGCCTGAAGTACCAGCTGGCCTACAAGCGGGAGATGTCCTCCAAGACAATACCCGAGTGAGTGGGTGCCCACCCTCCATTCCTTCCCATGTCCCTCCCCAGATCCCTGCATCCCCCCCAGGCTCCCTCCATTCATTTCCATGTCCCCCATCCTTGCCTAGGTCCCCCTCATCTCTCCCTGGGGTCTCCCCATCCCTATCCAGGTCCCTCCATCCCTCCCTTGGGCTGCCCCATTCTTCCCTGTTGTCCCTCCATGTTGCCCAGGTCCGTCCATCCCTCCTCTGGTCCCCCTTCCCTGCCTGGGTCCCTCCATCTCTCCCTAGGGTCCCCTCCATCCCTCTCCAAGTCACCCCCCCCCAGGTCCCCCTTCCCTGCCCATCTCCTCCCTGCAGGGGTCCCAGTCTCAGGGGTGTCCCTGGTAGCGCAGCCCCCCAGGGAGCAGGTGGCAGAGGGCGACCGCCTGGTGCTGAGCTGCTCGTGGCACCGACCAGGCTCAGCTGTGCCACTGGCCACGGGCCCCTACTACAAGCTCTGTCCTGTGAGGCAGCAGGATGGTGGCCGCTACCACTGTACAGCCACCAACGGCAGCACGGCGGCTGACAGCCCGGCGCTGTGGGTCACTGTCCTGGGTGAGCAGGACCCTCTGGCTTTAGGTGCCCCTCACCCACAGCATCACCTCATCCCACCACCAGTCTGACCTCAGCACCGTCTTTCTGCCTGGCAGTGAGGGTGGCTGGTGCCACCATCATGATGCCGAGGATGGAGCCGGTGGTGCCGGCAGGCCAGAATCTCAACCTGAGCTGCTCTGTGGGGGTGGGCACCGCGCCAGCAACCTTCACCTGGCTGTGGGATGGGCAGGAGCTGGACTCGGGGCCCATCCTGTCCCTGGGGACTGTGGGACCAGCGCACGCCGGGACCTACCAGTGCCTGGCCACCAACCGCCTTGGCACCTGCCACATCTTCCGGACACACAGCCTGGCGCTGGCCCTCTCAGTGACGCAGCCAAGACAGGGAGGGCAGCAGCAGGGCACAGGGTGCCACCAGGAGCCAGTGTCACCAGGCCCATGGTGTCCCTGTCCCCACAAGCTCCAGCCCCATCAGATGGTGCCATCATCCCCAGGGGGTCCCTGGCCCCAGCAGGAGATGGTGCCACCATCCCTGTCCCTGGTGGGTTGCCCAGCCCTGTTGGCAGCCAGGGCCATTGTACCTGTCCTCACACCATATCCAGACCCACCAGGAGCCAGTGCCATTATCACCCCCAGGGTCTCACCCCGCCATTACAGAAACGCTCCTGCCCTGTTTGTGCATGGTGCTGCTTTACTGTGGGGTAGATGGCAGCAGAAGCAGGGGGCAGCACCATGCAGCCCAGGCAGCTTCAGCTCCCCCAGGCTCAGGGGGTCCTGGCGCTGCAGTGGCACTCAGGCTGTGCCTGGGTCCAGCCAAAGGTAGTTTGGCACTGAAACCAGCCACTTCCAGGGGGGAAAAGCTCCAGTTCTCCATCATGGTCTCAGGAGGTGAGAGACTAGGGGGGCCATGGGAGGTTCCCAGCTGCTGGGGACGGACAGGAGGACAAGGGGCAGCTGCGGCACGGCAGCAGCACAGGGTCAGGAGTGTTTGATCTGGAGCGTTTCGTACATCTCTTGGCCCTCACCGCTGAGCCCCTACATGGGAGAAAGTGTTACAGGATACCTGCCTGGGCTGCATGCAGCCCCCACAACTGCCAGCCCCCTCCAGACTGTCACCCCACTGTGGGAGATTCCCACCCAAGATGTGCCCCAGGGAAGGGCCCCAGGGAGCTATGGGCTGTTGTGGGGGGGCTGCACCCAGGGTGGGTGCTCCCAAGGAGGGGGGGTGATGGGGGGGACAATGCACCCCCCAAGTTACAGCACCCATGGGATACGGCACCTGCAGGATGGGGCATCCCCATGGAATAGAGCACCCATAGAGTGGTGCACTCAGTAGGATACAGGCACCCCAGAGGACAGGGTACCTCACCAGGGACAGCAGCTGTGGGTAGGGCCCCCCAAGGACAGGGCCCCCGTGGGATGCATCACCCCCAGGCTGACTTACAGTGTAGATGGCTTCTTCCTTCTGCTCCAGGAAAGTGAAAGAGAAAGAGCTGGGGAGGGGGAACACACACGAACACGCCTGCCCCTGCCACCCCTGTACACCCCTCCCTTCACTCCCTGGGGAAGTGGGGGGAAGCCATGAAGTTTCCTGGATTTCTTCCACCAATCCAGGAGCACCAGAGCCCCCCCCCCCCCAGTTCCCTTTCGCTTTCCCCTTCCATGGCTGAAAGACCATCTGGGATGGGCACTGGCTGGAGGACCCCATCCCTCCTGAGGTACCCCAGCCCCAAACCTCCCAGTCCCGGCCACCCTTTGCCGCCAGCGCTGTTACCTCCTTGACAGCTCCCTGCCGTGACGCTCCACGAGCCAGGAACTGCAGGGGGGTGAGGGAGTTGCCCAAAAGAAAAAAAAAAAAAAGTAAGAGGAAGAAGCCCCTGCATGGGTGTGCGGGTATGGAAGCCTTGGGGCACTTGCTGTCACCTTCTTGGGGCTACCCCCCAAAAAATGGGGCCTGACAGGTGGCTGCAGACCAGATCCTAGCACTCACCTTGAGGCGGCAATAGAGGACGGTGAGGATGACGCCATAGAGGAAGAGGATGGCGTCCAGGATGTAGCAAAGCTCTGGCTCCATCAGGGCCTCTGGGGAGGATGGAGGGAAGGGGGTGGGAAGAGGTTCCCAGGTCAGCATTGCTATGGGTTGGATCTTGCACCTGTCCTGGCTGCCGAGAGTTTGGCTCCACTGCCTCCAAGCATCACCCCTTTCCACACACTGGTGACAGCAGGGGGTCCCAGGCTGCGCCGATGTCCCCTCAGATGGCACTGACATCCCCATGGATGGTGTCGGAGAGCCCCAGAACCCACTGGGACTCACCCTGGGGTGCCCCTCCATGCCATGAGCACCCAGGGGGACTTCAACAGATCCTGGCTCACCCCAAAGGATGAGGACACCATTGAAGGAGCCAGCCTGACAGCCATGCGCCCACCCAGCCACTCCCCATCCATGCGGAGCCCCGATCCCCACCTGCCACTGGGGTCCACAGCAGCAGCAGGGCTGCAGTGAGCAGCGGACAGGCACCCATCCCTCCACGTGGCCCTGAGCGGGGTCCGGCAGGCTGGGGCTATTGTGGCGGAGTCAGCAACCACAGAGCCAGCGCCTTCCTGCCGCTCACACCACCCCCACTTCGCTTCCCCCCTCCTCCAGCGCCCACTGTGCTGGGGAACCAGCCGGCACAGCTGTCCCCTCTTCCTGCAAAGGGCGGTGGGGATGTTGCTCAAGGGCCAAGCAAGCCTTCCCCAAGAGTCACGCGTCCTTCCCATGCCCGACCCACCCCAGCCCTCATGGCACCCCAGCTCCCCAGCCCTGCTGTGGTCACCTAAGTGGGCTGCAGGAGCACCCACGAGCCCCAGGTGGATGAAGGCTGTCAGGGAGAGCCCACAGGCTGCAGGTGCTGGCAGCACCCAAACCTGGGGTGCTAGAAGTGAAACCCCTGGGGGTGTCTCCAGGCTCCCCTGGCCAGGAAAGGCTGCAACCATGGGAAGGGGAAGCTCTCAACCACGTGGGAAAGGGAGGAAGAGCAGGGCTTCACCGAGTTTCAGCTGGAGAAGGGCTGAGGTGAGGACAGAGACGTGGCACTGGGCAGGCAGGACCTGGTTTAGTCTTTATTTGAGTCAGATGAGGAAGGGGGTGTGGTTGCAGGGGGCTGGGGGACCCCCCTGCCCAGAACAGCACACACAACAGGAGGCGGGTGCAGTGGGGCTGGCTGGGGCTGCCACCTCACCGATCCACTTCCCCAAAGACGATGTCTTGCGTGCCTGGGGGAGGGAGAGAGGGGTTAGGGCATGATCAACCCCCAGGAACAGGGAAGGAGCCCCCCGCCACAATAGCTGCGGGAACCCCCAGCCCCAGGAGGGAACATACCGATGATGGCTACTACGTCTGCCAGCATGTGGCCCTGTGACATCCGATCCAGACCAGCCTGAAGCAGAACACAGGGACCCCCATCAGCCCACAGCCCCTCCTCCAAAGTACCCATGAGCACCCATCACCCTGGCCCCAGGCCTGCCGAGGTGGGAGGGGGATGGCTCTGCCTCCCAGGTTTGCACAACTGCAGACTGGCCATGCAGGGCTCAGCCTAGCTCACCACTTCCGGAGTGGGTGCCATGCTGGCAGCAGGGCCCACTACCCACCCCCACCACGGCTGGGGGCAGGCAGGGGAGGGGATGCTGCCCTCACCAGCACAGCCTGGCAGGGAGGAGTGGCGGAAGTGGTCAATTATCAGCAGAGAACAAAACCGGCTCTAGTGGCAGAGGCACGAGAGCCAAGTTCGGGTCCCAGAGGGACCCCAGGGGACACGCAGGCAGTTGTCCATGGACCCCTGCCCCAGCCCACCATGTTGGGGAGCCCACCATGTTGGGGAGCCCAGCATGGAGAGAGGGAAAGAAAGCTCATCCCAGGCTGCGCTTGTCCCCTCCAGCCCAAATCCCACCCTCATCACAGGCCCTGGCACGGCAATGCTGCTGGCCACCCCAGCCTCCCCTACCAGGTGAGCAAATCCAGGTGCCTTGATCTTGCAGCGGTAGGGGCGGCTACTGCCATCCGAGACAAGGTAGACACCAAATTCGCCCTGCAAGGACATGGTGACAGGATTGTTAACATGGCGACACTGGCAGGGGGCTGAGAGTCTGTCTCCCAGCCACAGTGTCCAGCCCTCAAACACCAGTTTTGTGCAACAGCAGTCTTGGGGACAGGACAGCCCACCCAGCTAGTGACAGGAGCACTGCAATTTCCCCAAGAGCGTCACAGGGGAGCCAGGACACCCTTCACAGTGCCAGAGCCCACTTCCCCCATAACACTGTGAGAAGTGGCACCTTGGGGGCCTCGATGGCCGTGTAGGTGGCTCCAGGGGGCACCTGGTAGCCTTCCGTGTAGAGCTTGAAGTGATGGATCAGTGACTCCATGGAGGTCTGTAGAGAGAGAAGGACGCTGCCACTGAGGATGTGTGACCGGGTGCAGGGAGAAAACACTGCCCATCTCCTGCCTGTGCCTCATCAGCTGGTGATATGGAGCAAAGCATGGGAACTGGGGTGGTAGCTGCATTCACACAGCCACTGGCACTGTGTTCACATGGCCACAAGCACATGGGATGACGAGGCAGGGCAGCTGCCAGGTCTCCTCTGTGCCAGCCCCTGCCTTCCCCAGAATGGCTTTTCAGCCCAGCTGGACTGGGCCTGCCAGAGCTGGGGAAGGAAGATCCCCTCCCACGGCACAGGGCTGGATCACCACAGGGCTCAGAAGCGGCGTCAGCTGGCAGCAAACCTGCCCTGGGTGCAAAGCTGTCTTCCCTGCCCATGCACTGCCAGACCAGGCAGGGGCAGTCCACAGGAGGCCAGACAGTCCACAGCTGAGCTGGGGGACGGATGTGGTGGCAGATAACACTGGCAAAACCCTCAGCGCAAGCATCTGATGCCAAACCGCATTTCCTGCTCGCCAGTGCCGACGTGCAGCCAGCAGCAAGGCCCAGTGGGGGAAGGAAGCGCATTTACCTTCATCTCTGCCCGCTTCGGAGGGGAGATTTTGGCATCGTCTACTTTGATCTCCCCCTCAGGCATCTTGTTGAGGCACTGGAGGATGATACGGAGGGACTGTCGCATCTCTTCCACGCGGCACAGGTATCTGTGGGACCCCCAAGCCGCTCAGGGCCTGCACCCTGTATGGTGGGTGCCCCATGGGGAAGCCACAGCCTCACCACAGGCCCACGGAGAAGCTGTGACCCTGCTGAGGCCTCCCACAGTCCCCAGCAGAGCTGATATGTGATGTACCTGTCATAGCAGTCACCCTGGGAGCCGATGGGAACGTCGAACTCCACCTGGTCGTAGACGTCGTAGGGCTGGGTCTTGCGCAGATCCCACTGGATCCCTGAGCCTCGGAGCATCACCCCGCTGGGCAGAGGGAGGCAGGTGAGCAGCCCACCAAAAGCAGGGGCCCCAGCCCACGCCAGCTCCAGGCCCTCCCCGCACCCTGAAGCAGACCCCAACACAGGGGAAAGCGGCCACGCATCCTCCACCTGCGCACACCCCACAGCCCTGAGCAGTGGCCACAGGGAGGACGGCTTGGGGACATCAGGCAGGTAAAGCCAAACAGGATACCGTGCCACAGCTCCAGCCACGCTGTGGCCACCGGATGGCACTGCCCTGACAGTCAGCAGTGTCATCGGTCCCCAAAATGGCTCCCAGCTGAGACCTTTGGACTCAACCCCAATCCTTCTGGGGGAGACAACACAGGTGGGCAGTGGCAGGAGGCTGAGCCCCCCACCCAGGCGTCCCTGGGAGCCACTGGACCCACCTGAACCCGTAGTTGAGAGCCTCCTCTGCCGTTATCACCCCAATGTCAACTGTGCGGTTCTTCCAGATGCGGTTGTTCGTGAGCATCTGCGAGCAGCAGGGCATTAGTCACCTTTCCCCACACCGGCTGCCTCTCCCCAACTGCACACCCTCTTTCCTGACCCATGTCACCTTGTCACCACTGCTACAGGAAAAATAACTCTGTGTTGGCTGTGCCCAGGAGACAGGTAATGCGAGACCCCAGCCCTCAGGGTGCTGGGAAACGGGGACTGTCCCTCTCTCCCAGGTTTTGAGCAGAAGTCTGGCTCCTATCCTGCCTCACCTCCTCCACCTCATCTATCCGCATGGAAAAATTCTTCACGAACTCATAGATGTCATCCATCAGTCCCAGGGGCAGGTCCTGAATGGAGGGAGAGGGAGGTGAGCACATGCACATCCTGTGGCACCGGAGACGTGGGCAGGGAGACATGAGAGGAGCCATCAACCATACAGAGACATCCCGCACATCCCTGCCAGACCGGAGGGGCTCTGGAGGGAGCCAGGTCACAGCACAGCTGCCCTTACCTGGTGCACCCCGCCAGGGCGGATGTAGGCAGCATGCATCCGTGCCCCCGAGACTCGCTCATAGAACTCGAACATCTGCAGGGACAGAGGAGAGCCCTTGCTCCACAGCACAGCCCCGCAGACGACACTGAGCCCCAAATCCACACCCCTGCCAAGCCCCTGGTACAGCTGCACTGCCCTTTACCTTCTCCCTCTCCTCAAACATCCAGAAAAAGGGGGTCATGGCCCCAATGTCCAGCGCATGTGTGGTCACAGCCATGATGTGGTTGAGCAGCCGGGTTATCTCCGCGAAGAGGACTGGGGGCAGAGGGGGCACAGGAGAGTAAGCACCTCCAGCCCCGTGCACCCCCCTGTGGAGGGGGGAACGAGGGCTGAGCCTCCAGAAAGCTGAGAGCTACAAGCCCTTAGCAGGGCAGGCAGAAGCACCTGCTTCCAGGACGGGAGCTGGAGCCCCTGCAGAAAGGTACAGTGACATGTGGGGACACCCTCACCTCGGATCCACTGAGCCCGCAGAGGTGGGCGGATGTTAAGCAGCTTCTCCACGGCCAGGGAATAGGCCTGCTCATTGCACATCATGGAGACATAGTCAAGACGGTCAAAGTAGGGCAGTGCCTGCCAAAAGAAACAGCCTTGAGCAGCAGCTGCTGGCGCCTACAGCTGGGCAGCAAAGACCTGGGACCACTGGGAGTGCTTGGAGGCATCACTGCAGCCAGGGAGCACTGGGACGCAGCCCCCAGGCACAGCATGCTCAGGAAGCATCAAGCATGACAGCAGCCATGAAAGCAGCCCAGAAGCTCCAGCCCTGGGCTGGAGTGGACACAGGGACAGCTCTGCCTTGGGATAGGGCTTGAAGGCAGGCAGACAACGTCCCTCTGCAAGAGTTTTCCAGCTCACAGACACAGTGAGGGCTCTAATCCTGCACCCTTGGCACACAACAGCTGAGAACTGTCTCTGCCGTGCAGCTGTCGTGGTGCTGCCTCAAGCCGAAGTGGCCAGCCAAGACAGCGCTCCCCCCAGCCCTGGGCTATTTCAAGCTCTGTTTCTCCCACCGGCAGAAATGTTAAACCCAATCAGAACAATAAATCAGCAGGGTTTGTTTACAAACACAGCTGCAAACCCTGACAGGCAAATAAATCCCCTCCCAGTGCACTGAGGAGGCTGCTGATGTATCCAATCAGACAGCTGCAGACAGATGGACACCAACAGCCACTCACCTCCTAGTTTCCTCACCCCAAAAGGACACCCCTCTCTGTCCCCACAGATAGACACCAGCCCCCAGGATGAGGAAGCACTGGGAGCCTGGTGTGTCTTACCTGGAGGTATGTCTTGTACTCAATGAGCTTCTCAGTGCCTCGGTGCAAGAGGCCAACATGGGGGTCACACTTCTTCACCGTCTCCCCGCTCAGCTCCATGACCAGCCGCAGGACCCCGTGGGCAGCCGGGTGCTGGGGCCCAAAGTTTATGGTCAAACTGGAGACCTTTTTGTGAGCCAGAGGGTCCTTGTCTGCTCAGGGGAGGAAAGAGGAGAGTCGGGCAGGGAGGAACATCCATGCCCAGAAGCACCACTGCCCCCAAGCGCACTCAGCCTTTCCCGGCAGCACGGACACGCAGAGCGGATGCTGGACAGATGTCCAAGCCAAGCTCAGTGCTTGGCCGGACATCAGGAATGTGGCGTCCTGACCGCAAGCTCCTGTCTTGGCCCAACACAAGACTCCTGGGACAGGTCCAAGGGCCTCCTGGGAGGCTCAGCCCAGGCTGGCTACTATTCCCAGAGTACGCGGAGCCAGACAGCTTCCTGATGCTGCATGGCACCATACACCTGCACCCCCTGAGAGCCAGGCACCCCCGGGACACTCAGGACAACAAAGCAGCCCTGAGCATCCAGTGAGTCCTAGTCTGGCCCCGGGCACCCACCAAGCAGCACCGCTGCATATCCAGGGGCCCAGGACACCTCCAGACCTCCACATCACCCACAGGGCCCTTGCTCCAGGCCCCAGCGGGCATCCAGTGAGCCCCAGACTGACCCAGGGCAGCCCCCAGCCCCTACGACCCCAAAGCTGACATCCACCGAGCCCCCATGAGGCCCTAAGTGCCTCCTGGACAGCCTTGAACACCCATAGGGAGTCCAACTGGCTCCGGAGCCCACTGAGCATCCCCCAAGGTCCCCCAACAACCCCTCAGGGCTCCCTCAGAGCCTTGGGGCCCCTCCAGGGCCCATCCGAGGGCCTCAGGGCCCCTCCATACTCCCCCCAAGGGCCTCAGGGCACCCCCCAGGGCCTCAACTCCC
>JANZLQ010000092.1:10035537-10053141 GCA_026212715.1 Elanus axillaris | reverse complement strand
AGAACGGCCAACACCCCCCCCCCCCCCCGAGTCCTGCTGGCAGCCCCATTTTGGGGTGGTTTTGCCCCAGTTGGGCAGTAGGGCTCACCTTAGCCGTCGCTGCAGGGCCACCTGCCGCCTCAGCCAGCAGTAGCGGATAAGATAGACAAGGGCCACCACCACAGCCACCAGCAGCAGAGCCCCGCCAATGATGGAGCCCAGCACGATGCCGTAGCGGGTGGGCACTGTGGGGACACCAGTGCCCCATCAGACCCCCCAGCTGCAGCAGGGAAACCGAGGTGGGGAGGGGACTGCTGGTGCCATACCTTTCTCAAAGACATAGAGCGTGACCTGGGAGGACTTGCCCACGATGTCAGGGGGGTTCTTGACATCACAGGTGAAGGTGCCATTGTCAGTGTAGTCCAGGTTGTGGATGACGATGGAGCCGTCCTTGCGGTGAGGGTTGCCCACCCACTCCATTCGTTCCTTGAAGCTGCCCACGTCATCGATGTAGGGCTGTCCCTTGGCATAGTGGAATATCTAGTGATGGGGACAGACACATGGGCATCGGGGTCATGGTGACTCTGGGCACAGCAGGACCACCCCCAGCCCCAAAGCGGAGCGGGTGCTTACGGAGGTGCTGTCGCGAGACCCCTCAGCTTGGAAGTGCCAGGTGATGGAGATGTCTTCCGAGATCCACTCACTTGACCAGAAGCTGCAGGAGAGGGTGACGTGGGAGCCAACGGTGCCATACACCTCCCGCTGCGTGTACACGTGGATGGACGATGTCGGGGACGGCCCTGCCAGGGGGCACAAACCCATCAGCCCCACAGGGAACCCCAGCACCAGGATGATGCCCATCACCGGGGCTGCTGGCTGGTCTGCGCCCCCCTGCTGGCCCCATACTCAGCCCTGTGCTGCCACCAAAGGGCTTTTGTTGGCCTCAGAGAAAGCACAAGGGCTGGTGAGAGACAGCAGCTCTTTGTGCCACCGTGGGTGACTTTGCGGGGAGCCTCTGCCCTGGCATCCCCATGGCTGGCTCAAAGGGGACCATGTCCTGGCACTGGCTGACACCCATGGATGCTGGCAGGGCTGGGTCTGGCACCCAGCACCCCTTGCCTGTCCCCAGGGAGGTTGCTAGTGCTGGGACTCCCCTTGCAGCCCGCTGATGGGGACTGGGGCATAGCAGTCAATATAGTCCCTAAGCATTGCCACAGCCGATGACAGTCCTAAAAGCAGATGTGTAGGTGGCCACCAGCCCCACAACCACCTCCCAGGGATCTGGAGCCCCCCGATAGCCCAGCATCTGGGATCAGGATTTTGGGACCAGCAGCCCTGGTTCTCTATCCCCATCCCCAACTTACCCAGTGCCGAGAGGAGCCCGGCGAGGAGGAGGAGGCTGCTGCTGCCCCCGGCACCCTGCGACATGGTGGCTGCCTGTCACCGGCTGGCTCTGAGCCGCATGGAGGGCTGGCAGTGTGCAGGGCCTGGTGGTGTGCCGAAGGGTGCTGGCAGGACAGGGGCTGAGGTTTAAGAGCAAGCAGCGCTGAATGATGCCAGTGGTGCCCCGGCCTCGGGCCAATGGGCGCTGGGCAGCTGGGGCGGTGGGGGCCAGAGGGTGCTGGGTGCCCTGGGCTGAAAGGGGGCATTTAGTTTGGCAATGGGTGAGGAGGGGGAAGCATGTGGCAGGGGGGCTGATCACACAGCACCCTTTGTCCAGCCGCATTCCCGCCCGCAGCAGAGGCGGCTTGGCAGGAATGTGGCCGGAGCCGGAGGGCACCAGCGCATGGCTGCGGTCCCTGGTTAGTCCCAGGGACAGACCTGTCTGGCGGGGCTTGGGGTCTCACGCCAACCATGCCACAGGCCACCAGTGTGTCCCCTCCTGTCCTGCAGCCATGGGCCGGCTGCCGGCACCCTCCGGTGCAGTCTCTGCTTCTGGCCCACCATGTGGGGCTCCCCGGCTGGCACTGCCAGCTCCAGCCAAGTGTGCTCCCAGCAACCTCTGCTCCAGCTCCGTTTTGGGGTGAAAACACATCTTTGAGAGCGTGGTGATGGCTGAGGGCACATCTGTCTCCACAGGGTGCAAAGCAGGGAGCCACCAAAATCCCACCACCCTGTGCAGAGCCCTGGCCAGGAATTTGCACAACGGCTTTCCAGCTGCTTTGCCACCGGCTGAGGAGCAAGTAGTGTTTTGGAGAAGCTCCAAAATGGGGTTTTCCTCAGAAAGTTTTAGAGCTCCCCGGAGAGCTTGTGGCTGAGGGAGGAAGGGCAGGCAACAGGGATGGGGACGGGACTCGCCCGGGAGCTGCGAGATTTTCCTGCCTCAACGTCCTCCATCGTCTGCAGCTGCGGGCAGGAGGGTCCTGGTGGAACGGGAAACTGGGGATCCCCCGTCCTGCCCCCCAGTAGCTCGGGGATACACGGGGGAGTAACAGGCAGCCTGGGGGGGGAAGGGGAAGCTCTGGTGGTAACAGGCCGCTCTAGGGGTAACGAGGGGGGAGGTTAACGGGCCGTCCCCTAGGCGTAGCGGGGGGGGGGGGGGTAACGGGCCCCCCAGGGCACCACGCAGCCCCGGGGGGACCGGGCACCCCGTTCGGCGAGGGCGGAAGTACGTCACGGCCGCTTCCGGCGTGCGGGGCGCTCTAAGATGGCGGCGCTGGCGTTGAGGTGACTCCCTGGAGGACCGGGCCGGGCGCCGTGGCGGGACTCGCGGCCCCAGGAACGGCTGCGTGGCGCCGCGGACGGACGGGCCGGTTGGCCCGGCCCGGCCCGGCCCGGAGGGGCCTCGTGGTCTGCCCGGCGGAGGGGGGAGGGGCTTCGCGGGAGCGGGGCCGCGCACGGAGCCCCGGCTGGGCCAGGCTGGGCTGCGGGGTGCCCCGTCCCGGGCCGCGTTCCTGCCCCCGGCCCGCCGGTGGGTAACGGTCCCCGGTGTGCGGACGGGCCGGGCTGCCCCAGCCGCAACAGCCCCTGGGCCTGGTCCCGGTCCCTGCGCCCTCGGGCACGGCCGTTTCGCTGCGGCTCCCAGGGGCTCGGGAAGCGCCGACGCTTTGTGACCCGTCCCTCGGTGCGGTTAAGGCGGAGGAGGGGGCCGGTGTCTGTCCCCTCGCCCCCCCCCCCCGCACCCGGCCTGGCGGCTGCAGGGAGCCGGTGAGCCATCGCCCCCTCGGGCGGCTGAACCATGTGCTGCCCCCGCCGCGGCGAGCGCCGGGCTGCGAACGGCGGAGTGCGGAGCCGGCCCAGGAGCCAGGACCCCCTTGGGCTCCGGAGGGGGGGGGAGGCGAGGCCGGGGCACTCGGCGGGGCTGGGGCTTTATTGTTGCGGAGGAGGGCACTCCTGCTCCTTCCTGCTCCCTGCCTGCAGCCGCTCCCCGTTCCTCGCTCTTGGGGCTCTGGGTGGACAAACGTCCATGTTGCCACGAAGCCTGCGCTGGCGGGGTGTCCCCCGCATCGCAGGGCCGCCCAGCGGGGTGCTGGTGGCTTCGTGGGAGCTCAGTGGTACCGTGAGGGAGCGTGTCCTGCCGTGCCTGAGGCACTGAGTAGCCTTGGGGAAGGGTGCTGCGTGCGCTTGGCCTGAAGGTGGCTCTTCCCATCTGCCATCCCCACCGGAAAGTTTTGTTCCTCCTCGAGGCTGTGACCATCCCCCCTCCCAGGCCCCGTTTCTGGCATTCTCCGCTATTCTCCTTTTTGATATCAGCCTTGAGACAGTGTTTGGGATTTCATTCTCTTAATTTATTCTGTTTCTAACGGCAGTTGGAGCCATCATGCTTTTGCAGAAAGCTCTTTGTTGCGTGTGCAGGTTTGTTTAAAGGCAGGATGTGCCGGCAGCAGGAGAGGTGGGAGGCTCTGATACCTGCTGGGGTGGGCGCCCCGCAGCTGCTGCTTGAAAAACAAGAGAGGAGTTGCTCGCTCTGGTTTGAAGCCTTCACCTGATAACTTCATCTCGTGTGCTGCTTCTGCTTGTCAGATGAAAAAGCATATATAATCACTTCTCATTTGCCTCCTCCATGGTGAAATCTGAGTGATTTTTATAGACCTGTCTTGCAGGATAAATGCTAATGATGTCTATCAACGTGACACTGAGCTGATGCTGCTCTAGAGCTTTGACTCCCAAAATTCTCCTCCTGAGCTAATGGAGCTGTCTGGTGGGGCGTGTGCAGCCTGTGCTGTTCCACTACCAGGCGTTTATAGACTTCTCATTTGAGCTGCTGCTTTACACTTGTCCTTCTCCATCCCTGCGTGACCAGCTGTGCTCTGTGAAGTCCCCAATAATTAAGACTATCTGGGGGTCCCCTGAGTCTTTGCACTGTCCTCAGGTGTGGGGCAGAGTGGGAGTTGGCTGGGGTGCTGTGGGAAGCTCTCAGCAGGGGTCCAGAGGATCCTCTTTTAGAGCTTATTCTTTTTAAAAAAACATGTTTATCAGTGATCTGGAAGAAAGTGCAAGTTAATGCATGGAGAGCTGGAGACGATGCAACAATTTAGAAAATGATAAATAATGAAGAGGACAGGTCCTTGGTACAGAGTGACCTTGATTGCTTAGCTGGAGGGCTTCATTTTGCAAGCAATAGTAATACTGAAGCAAGATGTAATGGTTTGCATCTTAAAAAAATATTAAAGTTGAGCCAAGAGGATAGGGAGTTTTTTCTGAGGAGTTTAGCTTTGAAAAAATGCAAATGTGTTGTGGATTTTGTTCTTGTTTTGAATATTGTGTGTGATTTGGAGCCAGCCCTCCCTCTTCCACCACCCTGGCCCCCAGAACAGTTGTTGAGTGGCTTCTGCACAGGGAGAGATGAAGTAGGTTGGGCCTTTTAATCTGGAAAAGAGGACTGAGGAGGCGTAAGCGAGGGGTGTAAATCATTAATGGTCTGTGTGTAGAGATTTATTGTTCACCTCCTCTCCCCTGCCCAAGAACTGGGAGGTGGCGGCTGGCACTGGTCTGCAGGGGCCAGGACAAGCAGGGAGCTGGTTCTCTGCATCTGGTTAAGCCATGAGAATTCATGCTGAAAGCTGGAGGAGTTGGGAGGTGGCAATGTGATTTCATGGTGGAAAAGGCCCTTTGTTATGAACTGAAACCCTCTGGCTCGGGAAGTGCATGAGCTGCACATGGTGGGGGGTGCTCCCATGTGTTTCCTGAGACTTTTCTCTGGGGATCTGTTGTTGGCTGCTCTCAGATGCGATGGTGGGCTTGGTGGAGGTTTGGCTGGGCTCAGCCATTTCTGTGTCCTCATGAAGCTCTCGGTCCAGCTGTCAGGCCACACTTAGGGAGGGTGTTGATAAACTAGAGACTGTTCAAAGAAGGGTTTTCAATCAGGAATGTTGCACTGCAGCATGGGCTGGATTCTGCATTGCCAAAAATTTATGCATCCAGCTGGGCTGCCTTCCTAAAAACCTGCTGTGTTTCAAGTCTAGCCTTTGAACACAAGGGAGGATTTTGAAAGGAAACATCCTAAAGATCATTTACACAGGAACTTGGAGTGGTTAATAATAATGACTTTTGTTTTGCATTTACATCTGGTGAAGACCTGACCTCCAGATGTTTTTCCCACTGCATCCTTGAGACCAGCTGTAGGACAACTGAAGAGCAGCAGAGCTTCATTTATCTATGGCTGTTAATGAAACAGCAGGAGATGCTGGTACAGATGCTTGTGTATTTAAGAAGATTAATTAGTGTTTGTCACTGTGCTGCACATGAGCATGCCAAACGTTATTACACACCTTGTTCTCATCGTGTCGTCAGCAAAGGCAGTGCTGCCTGTTACATTTTGTCCTGGAGAGGAGCAGGCGCCGCAGATTCCAGCCCACATCTGCAAACGCTCGAGCTGCACTGGGCCAGGGGCCTGTTCCTCCCCGTTCCTGGAGAGATGCCCTTGAATGTCAAGAGTCACAGTTACTACAATTGCTCTGCAGAGAGTGGCTCCCACTCCTTTGGGCACCACAAATCCCTTTTTACCTCCTGTCCCGAGCCTCGGCATGGCTGAAATGCTCTGTGCTCTGGGCTGTGGCAGAGACCTCCCATCTCATGGGTGCTTGGAGCTTAAGAGTGGCGGTAATGAAATGCTGTAATGAAAACAAGTGTTTGGAGGAAGGGGAGGTGATGTCTTTGTCTTGGACATGTGGAGAGCGGTGGCCTGAATCAGCCCTTTCTGTGGAGCTTGGCAGATGCGCCTTTCTGGGGATGTGTGCCACCCGCCCAGATAATTACCATAGTGAGAGTGAAAAATGGACTGCCTCAGCGTAGCTGTGAGCTTAGAGTGCTGTTTATGTCTGTCTTACAAATGAGGTATTACATCTGAGCAGACTAATTACAGGGTGTCGTAAAGAATGAACCCCCAGGCAGAGTCTAGAGACTCTAGTTAAGAGCTCAATGTAGGAGAGAGAAGATTGGTTGAGGAAGAGCCCAGAACCTCTCGTGTTAAGATTTATTTTAAGATATGAACCGCTGAAGTGGCGAATCCCCTCCCTGGCCCCATCTTGCTGGCTTTTTCAGGCATTTATTTGGCACTCACAAAGCCTTTCTATCTTCTCTCTTGCAGATGTGTCAGTCGGCAGTGCCTGCTGGCTCGGCTTGGCCCCAGCCTTTCTGTGCAACAGTGAGTCCGAGGTTTTATTGAGAGTAACAGGATTAAGTTCTTCCTGGAGGGATCCCATCTAAGGCTTTGGGGCGTGTGTGCGCTCCATCCACTTAGTAATTCTGGTCAATCAACGCTATGTTTTGGCCAGGCACTTACCACCTCATGCCACCATGAAGACATGGCCTGTTTACAGAGGGGCTGGGGTTTGTGGCCGGGGATGAATGGAGAGCCTGGCTAGCTGCTGAGGTGGGCCTGGGTCTCTGGCAGGGATGGCCGTACCCCTGTCACCCCTCTGTGCCGCTCTGTGGGACAGCTTTGCACCTGAGGAAGGCTGTGAGCCACAGAAGCCCTCTTGTTCCTGTGCTTCATGCTGTCGGGCTTAGGGAGAAACAGTTATTTTCTGCTAAATTGGGCTGTAAGTGTAATTGCTGTGTAATCTCAGGAACATTAAATTACAAGCTCTTTATTTGGTGCAGTGTGCAATTACCGTGGCAGTAAAGAGCAGGTTGCATGTTATCAGTATTATATAATGTGTTATCTGATATCCTGTACCCTGATTTGGGTGGTGCTGGGGGGGTGTGGCTGGGTTCCGCTGGCTGAGTGGATTCCAGTGCGACAGCTTCCCATCCTGCATATTGGGATATATATTGGGATATATATTGGGAGAGCTGGCAGGAATCCTCTCCTCACCTGGGTCCATGCACAGCTGGAGCCGTTCTTTGTGCTGTTGTAGTCAAGGTCAGCCAGGAGCTCACATTCTGTGAGATGGAAAGCTGCTGCAGCAAAGCCTGGCGGAGCGGGCAGGGGTAAAATGCTGCCCACCTCTCTGCACCTCCCGTCTCCCTCTTCTTTTGCAGTGTTGTCCCGATGGGAACAACGGCCAAGGAGGAGATGGCCCGCTTCTGGGAGAAGAACAGCAAGTCCAATCGTCCCTTGTCCCCTCACATCACCATTTACAAGTAAGAGCCTCTTGGCCTCCTCAGCTTCGCACTGGAGCACCTCTGGGCTCTGGCACACAACAGCCCCATTGCCGGAGGCACCCTTGGGTGGGAGGAATATGCGTGTTCCCACTGTCACTTCAGGCAGAGTACAGGGGGACCCTCTACATTGTGCTGTGAACTGTCTGAGCTGTGTGGGGGAATTACAGCCTCCCCCACAGAGTGATGACACTCACTGTTTTCATACGGGGTGTTGCAGAGGGGTACAGTCCCTCCAGAGCTGTGCCTCAGGGTACTCGGGCAGGGCAGCATTTGTTGAAAGACAGCTGCCTCCACAGTGGAGGCAGGAGGCCAACTTGGGGCTCTCGGGTTCTCTCCTCAGAGAGGCGATTTATTCTCTGGGGACACCTCCATCAGTTTTCCAGGTTTTCTTGTTTATCCATGAGCCTGGATGCCCAAACCCTGCCCTTTTCTTCCTAAACTGTGGGAGCCTTATAGTCTTCTCCTGTTTCATCTCCCTTTAAGCTTTCTCAGCAGACGCCCTTCCCCTTCCCAAACCCGTGCCAGTGGCATTTGCCATTCCCGAGCTGCCTCTGCAAATTCCCCTGTCTGTCCCCTTTTGCTCTGGCTGGATTCCTTGAATAACTCTTGAGTGCAGAAATACCCGCCCAGCAGCGTGGAGCTGTCTAGGAATAGATGGGCTGTGCTTTGTCCTGTGGCCTTGGAGGCCTCCCTGGTGTTGTACCCTGTTTTGCTCATGAGGTTGGTTGTTTTGCAGGTGGTCCCTGCCCATGGCGATGTCCATCACACACCGGGGCACCGGCGTTGCGCTGAGCTTAGGTGCGTGCATCTCCCACCTGCTTGTGATGATGGAGGCTGGCGGCTGCAGGAGGGAAGATCCCTGTGACTGATTCAGAGACATGACTCCAGGGAGATGTTTCCTCTCCTCTGTCCCCAGCTTCAGCAGGGTTTTTTCTCCTGGGAAACCTGCGCTTTGTCTTCTGCCTTTCTGTGTCCTGTGAATATCTCCCTGTCCCCGTTTCTCTGTCCCTGGGTCTTCTTGTGCTGTGAGTGGCTCCAGTCCTGCAAAGGCAATGATGCTCCCCCATAGGTAAAAGCCTTCGAAGCCTTTGCAGCACTTGGCTTGGCCTGGCTGCTTTCTTCTAGGTCTCCCCCAGCCTGGAAAAGGCTGATCAGTTGCTCTAGGTCTCAGCTCTTTTCTTCTGTGGCTAATTTTTGCTGGTTTATCCTTAGAGGAGACACTGTGTGAGGGAAAGACTCTCAGGCAGTCAGAGCATAGAGGATTTTCCTTAGCACAGGTGGAGTTTTTCAGCTTCCTGGGAGTGGCTGCTGCTTTCCCAGCGATCCTAGTGGGGGAGAAGGTGGCACCAGCATCCAAACCAGTAAACTCCCTCCAGCAATTTGACTTGCATGGTTTGACTAAGGACATCTAACTGTGAAAGGCTGTTTTATTTCCATTAATGCCCTCTCATGGCAGCAGGAAGGCGCTTCTCTGGTAGCTCCCTATTGAGGGGGGCGGAGCTGGGTTGGTGTTTGCAGAAGAGCAGAGAGTGAAGGGACTCAGAAAAGATGTGCAGGACTGAGGACTTGTGTTCTTTGCTCAGCAGAGTGAGAGGGAGCAGCGAAGGCTGCAGCCTGCCCTTCCCAGCCTGGCTCCTGTGAGGGCTTGGGAGTTGGGATCCTAGAAAAGGGCATCCATGTGCCATCCTGCTGCGGTCCCCATCCAGCTTGCTGTCAGACAGGCTGAGCTGGCAGGTTCCCTGTTGCCTTTCTGCTCTGAGCTATCAGCCTCTGCTGGAGGGGAAATTGTCCCCTTCCTAGGCTGATTGAGCATGAAGGAACATCGCTTCTACCGACCACAGCTCAGCAGCCAGGAGGAGGGGGAAGTGTTCAACTCTTCTCTGTCAAGGCCTGTAATTATAGAAGCCTCTGACTTCCTGCGCTTCTTGCAGCGTGAACACAAAGGCCATTGAGGAGACAAGTGGCTGAGTGAGGAAGCAGCTGTTTGACTTGCTCTGCCAGTGCCGGCCTCAGCTGAGGTGCTCAAGCTAGTGTGCTGAAATGTAATCAGGCGCTATTGAGCAGAGGCTAAATCGCGACTTGGCTTACTGCTGGCTGCTATCGTTCCCTTTCTTTTGGCAGCACCATCTGGAGGAACCCTCTTGGCCTAGAAATGAAGAGGAGAAGCTGCTGCGGCTCCTGCAGCTAGCGCAGCCACATGTGTCAGGCTACCTCTTTGTCTGTTGGTTCCTTTGCTGATCTCCACTGAGGCAGCCCTGCTAGATCACTGCCTGTGTCAGTGGCTGACAGCAGAGGGGTTTCTGTCTCAATTTGTGGATCTGTGGACTTTGCTGAAGAGCTGCCACCCTATGTTTCCAAATTTCATTGTTCCTTTCACCTTGAATTTGGGCTGGTTTGGCTGCAACTGCATGAGCTCATACCAGTTTGGTCTCTGGGTGTTGTATGAGCAATGCTGCCCCCAGTGCAGGACCCAGATTCAGAGCGTTGCTGCCCCAGTTTGAGTCCTCAGCACCCCAGGATACACTGTCACAGTGCAGCTGGTGCTGCCACCAGATGAGCAGAGCTCTCCGCCCTCCTCCTTCTTCCTCAGGCTGCCATGGGCTGATGGTGGTTCAGACCATGTCACCAAACCAGAGATGTAGAGGTGGCCTGGGGCTCTGTGGGCAGTGAGGGGTTGGAAATGCTTCTGCTGGCTTGACCTGTGGGGTTTGTGTTTCTCAGGAGTCTCCCTCTTCAGTCTGGCTGCCCTGCTGCTCCCAGAACAGTTTCCCCACTACCTGGCCATGGTGAAGTCATTGAGCCTGGGGCCCACTCTGATCTACTCTGCTAAGTTTGCTCTGGCTTTCCCCTTCTCCTACCACACCTGGAATGGAGTCCGACACCTTGTGAGTAGCCTTGACAAGGGGCCAAGGGTGTGAGGGAAGGGAAGCATCTGTTGGCTGTGAGAGTGCTGGGTGCAGCATCTGGGAAAGTGCCCTTGGAAATGGGAATCAGTCACCTCAAGTGTTTCAGGATCTCAGTGCTATTTTTGGGTACATTTAAGTTGCAAAGAGCATTGCTACGCTGGTACTTCAAGGGGTGGCACAGCTGGCTGAAGCATCCTGCTGCATCTGCTCTGCTGCAGGAGGTGGACAAGGCGTGGCGTTACAGCTGGGAGAGGCGTCTGCAGAGCCATGGGCATGAGCCCTGCAGAGGTGCCACCCATTGCTCATTATTTCACTCTCATCATGCAGCTATTGTGCTGTGATTTTCCAATGCTTTATAATATTTAATGAGCCCAGATGTGTGGTAGAGGATTAGAGATGGCGCTGCCAACGCAGAAAGTAACCTGTGATGTTTGTGCTGGGCTGAAGTGAGGAACAAGCAGCTCCATTCAGCTGAGCTTCCTGTGTTTGATGAAGGAGTCGGAGAGCTGAGAGTTTCTTGCTGGGAACAGTACAAGATGTGCTGCTTTTTGAGGTTGACTTTGTGTTTTCTGTAGCTCCAAATAGGTTGGGGTTTATGGGATCAAATTGCAAAGGCAGCTGGCCCAGAGCATGACATGATCCTTCTGCTCTGGGTGGGGGGAGCATCACATGCAGAGCCGTGCTGCAGACGTGGGCTTGTGCTGCGGGCACTGATGGCTCTCAGTGTTTCCAGCGTGGAAACGTCAGACTCGAGCACTGTTGGATGTTGTATCCTGTACCCAGGAGCAGCCTTTAACGAGGTGCTCTTGTCAGAGTGCCAGGAGGCACCTGGCCAAGCTGCTGTGGAGAGCAACAGCCATGTGCTGCGAGGTGAGCCCCCTCTGTGGGTCCTTGCGGCAGACGGTCACTGGCTGGCAGTGCTGTGAGCACTCATTACCTGCTTTTCAAGTACTCTGTGTCAGACGAGGTCTCGGGGCATGGGACCTGCAGCTGGCTGAGCCCTGCTTGCTCATGAAGACGCTTTTGGGCAAATGGAGCAGTCATAACTGGCTGCTTGTTCAGAGTGTTGTGAGTCGAATGTGTGCTGAAGTCTCTGACTGCACATATATATTAGAATGCTAATTAAGTTGTCTTGAGAAGGAAACCAGCAGCATTGGCCCCTGGCTGTGCTCGGCTGCGCAGCCCATCAGTGACAGAAGGGGAGTCGATGGGGAGCAGGTTCACTTTAGTGCCTCTGCCCCAGATGCTTCTCTGCTTTGAGCCCTGGATCTTGGTGGCAGGCTGGGAGGAGGTGTGCACCCCCCAGGCTGTCCTCAGCCACTCCACTTTCACTTGGCCAAAGTCAGGTGAGAGGTGCAAACCCACCTGCAATACCTGGGAACCAAGGACACCCAGCTCTGGGGTACCATTCCAGCATCCCTCTTTGCCATCTGGGCTCAGCCTAGCCTCCACAGCTCGCATCGTACCCAGGGGCGTACACAGGGGTGCTGAGGGCTGAGGCTCATCCCCACCCGCTCTGCTCTGCCCATGGGGATGTTGGTGCTGCCTCAGATCTGCAGCTTGTGCTCTGCTTTATAACCTATTTCTGTCAGCAGGAGAGAAGCAAGCGGAGAGCAGCTGCTGCTTTTGAAGTGAACCTGGTGTGCTGTGGCTGTTGGGGGATTAGGGAAAGCTCACAGGTGGCTTTGCCGATAGATGTGGGGGCCTGGTGAGGGCTAAGCTTCATCTTGCATGGCACATGAGTGCCTGCACCCAGGGAGACCCCTGCCCGTTGCCCTGCAGCAATGGACACTTTTAGCTGTCCCTCTGGTCTGTACCCAGTGGTCCAAAGGCTTTTTTTTGGGGGCGATCTTGCTAGCTTTTATCAGAAAGATGGTGCCTTTCTGCCTGCATCTGGCACATCCCCCATTAGGGACCATCCTAGCCCTTTTGAATTAACCCTGCTGTGTCTCTTCTCTTCTGCAGGCATGGGACATGGGGAAGGGGTTCAAGATCCCCCAGGTCAACCAGTCTGGGGTGCTGGTCCTGATCTTGACCCTGCTTTCCTCTGCGGGCCTTGCGGCAATGTGAAGTTACCTCCCGGTTGATGGCTTCCCATTTTTTTTTTTGGAAGATTTCCTCCGTCCTGGCCCACCTCAAAACATGCGTGGAGAGGGAGGCGGGAGGACAGGCTCCTGTGTAACGATGAATCTTTGGGGAAGGTGGCGCTTCCCCTCCTCGCAAATCTTGTGGATGATCAGAGTTGCTTTTCATAAGCCTGGGTGATGTGCTAACCCGCTCTTAGTGGTGGGGGGAGAGGCCAGGCTGTCTCCTGCTGTGCCACATGCCTGAGCAGCCACAGAAAGCCAGGCACAAATCAACAGCCGGTCCTGGCATGTTCAATCGCTCACAGAGAGCTGCCTAACTTCTTCCAGACAAACTCCAGGGCGTTTCTTTTCTCCGCTCTGTCCCCAAGCTTGAGACAATGCTGAATCTGTGTCCCCGCAGGTCCGAGTGGGCTCAGTGGTGGCTGGTTGTGCATGTGTAGGCCCAGCACAGGACAAGCATCTCCATTGAGGTACCCTGTGCCAGGGCAGGGAGAGCAGGCGGAGCTGCCAACGCCAGCACCCGTGAGGGGAATGGGTGATCGGTGGTGTGCAGGTGCTGTACTGGCCATGGGACCCTGTACTTTCTGAGCCCAGCAGCGTGAGCTGGCTGGGATGGGCTGCTCAGACCTGCAGAGGTTCAACCCCCCACCCCTTATGATTCAGCCAGCTTTGGGGCCCCGGAGCCCCTGCCAGTGAAAAATGTCCAATTTTCCCCTGTTAGGAAGTTACTCTGTCTCTGGCACAGTGGGAGTGACATGGTTTTCCAGTCATGAGTTGCTACCAGCTCTTGTTTCAACACTTGTCACTCATCTGCCTTTGCAATAAAGCAGCCTTGATCCTTCACACTGAACCACTGAGTTTGTTGTCTGTTCTCAACACTTCACTGCGGCAAAGTTGGCTGGGAAAGGGTGTTTTGCTCTGACAGCCAGGGAGTTGCCACTTCCCTGAGGAGCTGGGTGATGAAAAAACAAACTCTTGGCAGCATTTAGAGGCAGGTGTAGCGCCTGACCTTTGGAGCTGGGGGTGCAGGGTTGACTTGTCTGTGAAATGCTGCCAGCCCAGCAGAAAGGAATTTCCTACCTGGACTGTGGTTGTTTGTGCTGGTACAAACACCTGCACAAGGTCCAGGAGCTTTTGCTCAAATTGGCCAATTTTTAACATTTGCCACTAGGAGCAAAGCTTTGCAAAGAGGACGGTCCCTGTCAGGAGCTTTGTCCCACTTTCCTGCCCCAGTAAGGGTCTTGGCTCTGTTTCAGGAAGGATCCTCCTTGTTCACATCATCAGCCAGCAAAATGTCGGCTTTAGGGGGAACACCTGCTCTCCTCAACGGGCTTTTGGTGGAGACCTGAAGTGGCAGGAGGGGAGCTGGTCCAATAATGCACTGCAACATCCCTTGCACTGGCCAGGCTTGTTTCCACATGACTGCTTTTACTTCCACCACTGATCTGAACCCCGTCCTTCCTGCTCACTCAGCTCCTCTTCTTGCCTAACAAATCTGCCACTCCTTTAATTAGCAGAAGGCAGTGCAGCCCTGAGGGGATGTGGAGCCTCAGAGATGAAAAATCATGGAGGAGGAAAAACTGTCTGCCGTCAGCGTGGCAGAGGAAGAAGACTTACTGCTGAATCCTGTTTGGTGTAGTCACATGTCCCAGCAGGAGAGAGCTTCTCCTGGGTGAAAATGAATGTATTTTAGCTTTAAACCAATTACTTCCTGCAGTTGCTGAAATGGCTTTTATTTGGAACACACTTCTGCTCGCTAATGAGCTATTCTGTGGTGTGTGCCAGCTGCTAACAAAGTTTGACTTTGCTGTGTCTGTCAGCCGTGCTTCACAGACTTTATTTCCCTTTTGTGAGCAGTGGCAGGGGGCTGGCAGCACTGCCCCATGGCTGGGGCAGATGGGAAATGAAGCCAGGCCTGCCTGCCCCCTCCAGGAGACCGGTCAAGGAATGGATGAAACTAGCCTGCAATGGTGGGATTTCTGCTGCTTGGGGAGAGGCAGGGTGAGCTGTGAGAGGCTGCAGTCTGCTGGTTCCATGCTTCCAGCATGAGATGCTATTAAATGGGATAAGCTGAGATAGATACAGAGAGGGCACCACATCCATCACTGAAGCAGCACGTGGACTCATGCAGCCCAGACCAGCCTGGGGCTCTGCCCTGAGCTATTGAAACCAAACATGGGCATTTATTTTTCTTTAAACCTCTATTTTTTTAATTGCCACGAAAGCACAAGCACAGGCCCTGTGGTCTCCCAGTGTCAGCCTTGCTCAGGCTTCTTTGATGTGTTCCCCTTCCTCACCCTTGCGGGGTAGAGAAGGTGTTTTCTGTTGGTATGCACATCCAAAGGGGTGGATGGTTGGCAGGAGAGGTCGGGAGCAGATGGGGAGAGGAAGGGAGGGGAGCAATGCCAGCTCACAGCCCAGCACGAGATGGCTGCCTGGCTCTTGTGTCTGCGGTGCTTCCTCCAGGACTGGCCTTTCCCCATCCCACACAAGGCGATGCCCTGAGCCTGGGAGGTCTGCGTTTTGGGGACGCATCTACCTTCAGCTGGACCTCTGTGCAGCTGGGCTCATGGGAGAGCGGTGCCGTGGCTCCAGCACCAGGCAGCTCCTCCAGCAGTGTCCTGGGCCGGGGCCCAGCAGGCTGGATGCCCTTGCTGGATGCCTGACTGCTCCTTCGGGAAGGCTCTTTGGCAGTTTGTGTGTCCAACCGAAGCTCCTGGGGCTGCGCGAGGGAGATGTGTGCTGCACTCAAGGTACAAAGATGGGGGACGGGGGGCAGTGGGAGAAGGGGGCGGTGACTGGACCCGAAAGAAATGCTGGGGCTAGTGAGTTTGGGCCAGCCCCCACTGCTGTGGAGGGGTTCACTGCAGGGCCGGGCTCTGTGCTGGGCTCACTGCAGCACTTGGTGCAGGGGCTGGTCTGCCCGGGGATGAAGTGCTGTTGCTGCAGTCCCCAGGGAAGAGCAGGGAGTCGAAAAGGAGTGCTGGGGGGTCTGGGAACCCCTCCACATCAGGGCAGACCCTATTCTTGGATGCTTTTCTCTGGGAGGAGAACGGTGGCTCGTGAGCTCCTCCTGCCGGCACAGCATCAGCTGCGGCGGCCCAGGCACCTTGCCAGCAGTGGAGCCTGGATTTGGGGTGGAGGGAGCCCTGTCCCGAGAGCAAGGGGAGGTGCTGGCCCAAGCACTGGACACTGCCTCGTTGTAGAAAACACCCCTGAAATCTGCTCGTGGGCCATCCCCAGCCCTAGAAACCCTCTCCCAGAATTCGCCTCCTGCAGCACAGGGACCACCGTGATTTGCACCAGCTCACGAAGCTACCCTGGGAGATGGGCCGCACTGGAGCCCCAACAGGTGCAGTTGCCAGACCCCCAGAGAGGGGCACCTACCTTCCCGATGATCTCTGTCCGGAGGCCATTGCAGGCGTGGGTCAGGGCAGTGGGCTGGCAGATCCTGTCCATGAGCTGTGCGGCAGCCGTGGCCGAGCGGGAGGTCAGGTCCAGTCTGGCTGGGGGAATCCTCAGTGGCATGTCCCAGGTCCCCACAAATGTGCCCCACGGGGAGGCCTAAGAGGGAGAGGGGAGGGTGTTGGGACTCCAGGGAAGCCCCAGTGCCTGCTGAGGGGCAGGAGGTGTCACCTCTGGCCCCCCATGGGTGCCTGTGGATCTGGCTCACCTGGGAGCGGGGCACGGTGGGGAGCAGGTGCCCCCGGTCATCAGCGATAATCAGTGTGGAGCCCTCCCGCAGCAAGGGGCACTGGGGGAGCAGGGGTTAGAAGCATGGCTGGGGGTCCTGGGGGGTGGGGTCCAGTCTGGGGGTGAGGGGGGTCCTGGGGGTCCAGGCCAGGGCTGGGAGGGTCCCAGGGGCAGACTGAGCCAGAGCTGAGGGGATCCCAGGGAGTCCCACGGGTTCAGGCCGGGGCTGGAGGGGTTCTGGGGAGTCCCAGGGTCCAGGCCAGGGCTGAACGGGGTCCCGGGAGTCCCGGGTGGGGTCTGGGCCAGAGCTGAGGGGAGTCCTGGGCATCTGGGCTGGGTCTGAGGGGGGTTCCAGAGGGTCCTGGGCATCCAGGCTGGGGCTGGAGGGGGTTTTGGGGCAGTCCTGGTGGTCCAGGTGAGGGCTGAAGGGGGTCCTGGGAATCCCACAGCACATCTGGGCCAGAGCTGAGGGGGGTCCCGGGGGTCCAGGCCAGGGCTGGGGAGGTCCCGTGGGGTCCCAGGCATCCGGGTCTGGGCCTAGAGGGGGTTCTAGGGAGTCCCAGGAGTGTGGGCCGGGGCTGAAGGGGGTCCCAGGAGCCCCAGGCGGGGTCTGGGTCAGAGCTGAGGGTGGTCCTGGAGGTCCGAGCTGGGTCTGAGGGGTGTTCCAGGGTGTCCTTGGGGTCCAGGCCAGGGCTGAGGAGGTCCTGGGGGGTCCCAGGGGTCCGGGGCTGGAGGAAGATTCTGGGGGGGTCCCACGGGTCCGGGCCAGGGCTGAAGGGGGTCCCGGGAGTCCCGGGCTGGGTCTGAGGGGGGGACCCAGGGCGTCCTGGGAGTTCAGGACCGGGGCTGGGGGAGGTCCCGGGGAGTTCCGGTCCGGGAGTACCTGCCGGCAGGTCCGGGGCAAGCTCCAGTTCTGGAGGCGATGGGGGCTGAAAGCGTCCTCGTACTGCAGGGAGAGCGGGGCCGGTGAGAGCATGAACCTGGACCCGGACCTGGACAGACACCAGGCCTCCCCGCCCCGCGCCCCCACCTGCCCCGCGCCGTAGCGGGCCGCCATGCGCCGCGCGCAACGTCTCCTGGCAACCGCCCTGCGGGACCTCGCGCCGCGCGCTCCCCCTGGCGGCCGCGACGGGCGCTGCCAGCGGGGCGGGGCCGGGCAGGGGCGCGAGGGGGCGTGGCCCGTGACGTTAGCTCCAGCTGCTGCGCGCCGCGGCCAGGGCGGCGCGGCGGGTCCCGGTGCTGGTGCCGGTGCCTACCAGGCGGGAGGAGACCGGGCTGGGACTGGAGTGATGGCGGGGTCAGGGTCGGGCTCAGGGCCTGGAGTTACGGCTGTGGCCGGGCCGGGGGTGTCTGCGGGGCGGGGGTCGGGTTGGGGCTGAGCCCCTGGGGCC
>JANZLQ010000092.1:10019158-10035437 GCA_026212715.1 Elanus axillaris | reverse complement strand
GTGGGGGGGGGGGGGGGGGGGTGGGGGCTGAGCCCCGGGGGCCGGGGTTGGCCGGGGCAGCCCCCGCCCCGTGGGACCAGCCTGCTCGCTCGCAGCCGTGGGGCCGGTGGGGGGGGTAGGGTTAGGTTTAGCATTAGGGGTTGGATTAGGCTTGGGGTTAGCACCTGGGTTAGGGTTAGCATAAGGGTTAGGACTGTCGTGGTTAGTGCCAGGGTCCAGATTAGGGTCAGGGTTAAGGTTAGCGTTAGTGTTAGGGTAGGGGTTATTGTTGGGCTGGGTTTATTGTTAGGGTCAGGTTTAGGGTGTGAGTCAGGCTGGAGATTAAGGTTAGGGTTACAGGCAGCACTGGGTTAGGGTTAGGATTAAGATTAGTGTTAGGGCACCCTGGGTCTGGGCACCTTTGCCGATGGGGCTGCCCTCGCTCCCTTTTCAAAGGTCTCCCTCCTACCCGCTGTGGGGGGTGCTCAGGGTCTGCAGTGGCTGCCTTCTGCTCCCCCATCCCCTGCCAGATTTCACAGCAGCCCCCAGGCGATGGCTCCCCAACACGTCCTAGCTCGCCTGGCGTCCTGGCTGGTGTGGGGCACCCAGGGCTGCATGGCAGCATGCCCTGGCAGCAGCCCCAGAAAGCACCCATGGGTGCTGTGGGGTTGTGTCAGCAGCGTCCACACAGGGACGCCAGGACGGGCGCTGCCAGGATTGTGCCGGGTGCCCTGCCACTGCCATGGCGTTATGAGACCCATCCCAGGACAAGCTTCCCTCCACCTTTCTGGTGAATCAGTGCTGCCGACTCCCTGGGACCTTCCCGAATGCATTGCTGGGGCCGGCAGCTGCCTCCTCCCTGGGCTGCCCAGCTGGGGAGGGGTGAGACGCGACAGGACAGCACTGAATTCACTTTAGTTTATTTCTTTTCATTTTTTCTTGTTCCAAACTGCAAATCCTGGTGCCAATGGCGTCTCGTCTCGAATAACACCCAATTGCTAAAGTCAATGCAGGGGCGCTGGGGGCGCCGGGCCAGAGGCAGGAGGCTGCCCGGCAGCCAGTTTGGGCAATTCAGGGCTACCACGTCCCTGCTCGACACCGAAGGGACGGGTTGGAGAGAAATAAATATTGCTGCACTAGCAAGGGATGCCTCCGGGAGCGGGGCCGGGAGCCTCCCCGAAAGCCGGGCTGTGGCTGGGAGGGGGGACGACATACAAAAAAAGGCCAAAAAAAAAAGAAAACCAACAAAACAGACTGATGAACCCAAACGAAGTTTGCTGGAAGCCGGGGCTGTTTCGGGGGGGAGGAAGGAGCTGGATTCCTGACTTCAATTTGCATGGTAAGCCCCGGCAGCACAGCCCTGCGCCGCTTGGCACCGGATCCCGGCGGTGCTGCCGGCTCTGGGCTCGCGGTCGCTCCCCCTGTGGAGCCGAATCGGGGGTGGGCACCGGGCCAGCGGGGGCTTACAGCGCCGGGCAGGTGACCTGGTGCCGGATACCCTCGTTGCACATGAGGGCAGCTGCCCGCTCGTCACTGTCGCCGTGCTGGCACTGCATGTAGCTGATGCCGTGGGGTGAGTAGCTGTGGTGGGCACAGACGTTGCAGGTGCGGGTCATGGTGCCGCCTGTGCTGCTCCTGTGGGCAGAGGGAAGCCCCAGTGGCACCCAACAGTGCTCAGTAGTGCGCAGTGGCACCGACCAGCACCCATCAGTGACTGGTGGCAGCCCTTGGTGCTCATGGATGCTCAGCAGTGCCTAGTGGCACCCATTGGCACCCCACTGGTTTCTATCACTGCCAGCCAGTGCCTTGTGGCACTCATCAGCTCATCGGTGCCCTCATCAGTACCTACCTGATGGCACCCACCAGTGCTCACTGGGATCCATTGGTACCTGGCAGTTCCCGGTGGTACCTATCAGCACCCAGTGCCACCCATTGGTGCCCATCAGTGCCTGTTAGTCCCCATCATTGTCTGGTGGTACCCATAGGTGATCCATGGTGGCCATCAGTGCCTCGTGATACCCAGCAGTGCCCATGGGTGCCCGTGGGTGCCCATCAGTCCCCAGTAATGCCCAGTGACACCTGTCAGTGCCCAGTGACACCTGCCAGTGCCCATCAGCCCCCAGTGGTACCTAGCGGTGCCCACCAGTCCCTTGCAATGCCCAATGATGACTTCCAGTGCCCACTGGCCCTGTGCCCATCCCATGCCCCTCACCTGCAGTCGCTGCAGGCTCGCTGGCACTCCTTCCGACGGTAGCGGCAGATCAGCGCCCAGATGAGGAGCCCGAGCAGGCTGAGGAGCAGGAGGGAGCCCAGGATAGAGCCCACGATGATGCCCGCCTGCCTTCCTCCTGCCGCGGGAGCACAGCCTGTCACCGCCGGCCTCCCCACCGGCTGCCCACTGGTCACCATGCCGCCAGTGGCACTCTGGCACTCAGAGCCAGCCCCTGGCAGCACCCTGCTTGCACTGTCCTGCCCATGGTGGCACTTACTTGGCACAAGACTGAGGTTGAGCTGGCACACAGAGTAGCCCACACGGTTGGTGACGCGGCACTGGTAGATGCCGGCGTGCACCTCTGACAGGCTACGGATTAACAGGTCGCCAGGAGCACGTCCTGCAGTGGGGAGAGACAGCCCCGTCAGCCCCACCCCTGGATACGGGTACACAGGGACAGGGCACATACAGACATGGATATGCATGAATACAGGTGCGCATGGACACCCATGTATCTGGGTGCACACAGCCACGGGCACCCACCCACACATGCAACTCACAGACAGGGACACCCCACCCATGAGTATCCCCCGCACCCAGCAGAGCCTCCTGGGGAAGTGCCCTGAGCCGGTGCAGCCCCGCCAGCACCCACCTTGGATGGTGCCGGAGGGCAGGCGTCCCCCACCGTAGCCATCAGCCAGCTTGGCCCACTGGTAGCCGAGTGGGGAGGTGCCTCCCCGGCTGTAGCACCGCAGCAGGATGCTGCTCCCCTCTATCACCTCCCCCTCGGTCCAGCACTGCGGGGTGGCTGGCTTCTCTGCGGGAAGAGGGACACCGTCACTGCCAGGGTCACTGGGGACCACCTGGAGCACCTGGGAGGGGGGCACAGGGCAGGGGGGAGCTCACCTTGCACAGTGACAATGACCTCGTGCACGGCCACGGTATTTTTCTTCACCCGGCACTGGTAGGTGCCAGTGTCGGAGACCTGCAGGTCGGCCAGGCGGATGGAGGCGTCATACTGGCTGGGGTCGTTCTGCACGAAGGCTACCCGGTCCTGCAGCCCTGAGCCACTGCCATAGTTGACGTGGTGGTCGTGGTAAGACAGGAACTGGAGGGGGCAAGCGGGGAGACTGGGCAGGGCAGGTCCAGGTTGAGGGACCTGGGGCTGCCAGCTGGGGAAGGAAATGCACTGCACGGTGCCTGCCTGGTTCTGCCTGCCCTTGCCTGCCCTGCCTGTTCTGCCCCTGCCCTGCCAGACCCTGCTTGGTCCTTCCCAGCCCAGCCAGACCTTGCCTGTCCTGCCTGCTCTGCTGGGCTTTGTCTGGTCCTTCCCTGCCCTGCCAGACCTTGCCTGCCCTGCCTGTCCTTGCCTGGCTGGCTGGGCTACATCTGGTCCATCCTAGCCCTGCCTGCCCTGCCTGCATGGTGGGATAGCAGTTGTTGGGGCAAGTGACACTTACCACATTCTCTGGTCCGGGCCGCTCGGGTGTGATCTGGATCCACTCGATGCCCACACCCTGGGGACCGTTGTCTTCAGGCTCAAGGACATAGGGGCAGCCCAGCTTCACCGAGTCACCCTTGGCCAGGTACAGCACTTCCCGGCCCTTGCTGTTGATCCTGACGGCCAGGAGGAGAGCTGGGGAGAGAACGGCACCCATCGCACTGGCTGGGGAAATACCCCAAGCCCGTGCCACAATGCACCCCAACCCCACACCTGGCAGCACCCCGATCTGCAGGGAGCAGGAATGGGTCAGGAAGCCATCTCCTAGGATAGGCACCCGCAGGGATTACATGTCCTGGTGGGTTGAGTACCCATCAGGGCTGGCACCATGTGGATCCTGTGAAGCTTCATCATGGACAAAGGGACTTGGTGGGCTCAATGCCACCCGCCTGGCTCTGGCCAACACAGGTGGGTGTCAGGGCAGGATCAGGGACATATCCAGCACCCTGGGGTGCCCCAAGGCTGAGCAGGGACCCTTCCATCCTCGGCGGCATTGCTGCAGAAGCAGGTCCAAGTGCAGGGATCCATCAGTGCCTACCTGGCATGAGACCCAGGAGCAGGAGCAGGCTGGCGCCGTGCCCTGCCATGACGCTGCAGCCGTGCCGGGCAGTGAGGAGGAGTGGGAGCGGAGGAGGCTCCGAGGCGACAAGGCAGCCGGCTGTGCGGGGCTGCTTTTACATGCTGGGCTGGGGCGCTCCTCCCTGTGGGGCGGATGCCTTTGGGATGACTGAGTGGCTCCAAGCTGTGCGTGAGCGATGCCGCCCTGCTCCACTCCCTACCTGGTAATTAAGCATCGCCATGGTATTGGCCTCCCATCCAGCTGGACCCAGGCCGGGGGGTCACTGCAGGCAGCGTGGGCAGGAGGCACCAGCACACCCTGGGGCACCCGGAGCAGCAGAGCCAGGATCAGGGGGGCTGTGGACCTCATGGTGCCCAGTGGCTGGTACCCTGGTGTGGGCACTGGTGGGATGAGTGTGGCTGGTGGGAAAAGGCTGCCTGGTGTGGGCACTGGTGGGATGAGTGTGGCTGGTGGGAAAAGGCTGCCTGGGACCCTGCAGGAGCATGGCTGAGCACCATGGCTGCATGAAGTGCCAACTTGGCCCCATGCAGGTCCCGAAAAGATTTTGGTCTTGAGGCAGGACTCAGGGCAATTGGAAGAGCTTAAAGGTGTGGTTTGAGCGTGGGCTTAAGCTCCTGCAGATCCCTCCTCTAGACCTGCCCCCTCAGCAAGCGGGCATGGGGATGCAGCCATGTAGGGACTGTGGCACCCACCAAGCTCATGCTGGTGCTGGTGGCACTGCTGAAATACAGTGCACAGAGACCTGGCTGGTGCTCCAGGCCATAGCTCACTGCATGGAGACACTGTGGCATGGCAGCAACAGGGGCAGCACACCCTGGGTCATGCTCAGCACAGCAGAGGAGGCAAGCAGTGTGGCTGGAGGAGGTTGGGACAGCCAGAGGCGAGGAAGAGAGGGGCTGAAACTTGCGGGGATCTGAGGGCAGGAGTTGGGACAGGGATGCTTGGCAGCAGATGGAGGAGCTGGGACAGGGATGCTCAGCAGTGGATGAAGGAGCTGGGACAGGGATGCTTGGCAGCGGATGGAGGAGGTGGGACAGGGACACTCTGCGGCAGGTCTTGGGAGCCTCACCCGGGATGCTCAGCCCTGTGGCAAGTCCCAGCCATGGACATTCTCCATGTCCATGTCCCTTGGTGGGGCTGAGCCCCCATGCTGGGCTGCTCTGGTGCTGTGGGCCAGGGCCAAGCCCCACGTCCAGCTCACCCATGCACTGCCCTGCGGCACAGCTCGATGGTGCTGGTACTTTCCACACCAGGACTGCCCCAGCTGGCTTGGCAGCACCACCCAGCCAGTCCCAAACACTCCCTGAGGCCAAGAGCTGCTCCATTTACTGGCCCCAAGCTGAGCTCACCACTGCCAGTTAACCCTTACCGGCCCTGTGCTGGGAATTGGGGTTGAACCCAGCACGTGCTTTGCCGCGTCTGTGATTTTAGGGCCCCTGTGCGTGGCCTGGCCCCAGGGCAGCACTGACACGGTGAGGGGTACTGCCTGCCAGGGCTGTTCCCACGTGGCCGTTCCCGCTGTGACGAGCCCATGGCTCACTGTGGCTTGGGGCTCCTTGCCGGCGCGGCACTGGCTCCCCAGCCAGTGACTCCTGCATTCCTCGGCATAGGGAGCCCTGCTCTCGCAGGAAGGGTGGGGAAGCTGCTCCACCCCAGCAGGCTGCCCGCTGGTGGTCACAACCCCCTCGGCGTGGCCGGCACAGTGGCTTTGAAACTGTCTGGGCTAAGCCTGGCCTAGAACAAGGCTGTGACTGCCTGGCCAAGGCAGTGACCCAGAGTGACATGGCCAGCATCTGGCCACTGGGGACCGGGGATGGACAGCTGAGCCTGGGCACAGAGCACTGCAGATGCTTTGTCGGCTGGGCACTGGTGCCAAAGCCCCAAGGGTTCCAGAGAGCTTGGTGGCCACAGGGGCTTGCTTGGGGTCAGGTCTGAGGTGGCAGATGCCCTGCAGAGCCAATAATGCATTTCAGCCTGTGCCCCTGAAGGGATGTCACGCCACAGGGACACACAGCAGCTGGAAAAGAGACAGATAACAGGAGTCTACTGCATTTTGGCCTTCCTATTTACCCAGCCTGGAGGAGGCTCAGGCTCACAGCAGAGTTCTCTGAGCTGTCCCCCTGCCCTGGGCAGTCTCACCTTTGCCAGCTCTCCTTATTTTTCAGCTGCTCTGACAATTAATCAGAGCCACTCCTATGGGATCCTGGCTCTCTGAAGCTGCCAGACCCTATCCAAATGGATTTTAAATGTTTGCATCATACTCCAGTCTCTTTGCTTTGCCCCTGCAGAAGGCCACTGCCACAGGGCCTGGAGGTGACACATTGGTGAGAAGGTGGCACTGCCAGGGCTGATGCAGCTGTGGACAGCCAGGGCCAGGACTGTGTGCATGAAGAGCCTGCCTGGCTCATGGGCACTCTACCTGAGCCACCCTGTGTGTGCTGGGAACACCCACACTGCTTTGGTGGTGACACTGAGCCGTGCCGAGGGCCTGGGGATGCTCCTGGCTCTTCCAAGGACACGGGCCACCTCTGACAGCTTTCGCCCAGTGGATGTGGGGAGATGGGTGAGGGGCGACCTTGGTCCTGGGAGTGGGGCAGATTGGACAATGAGCCTTTGGGCTACTCCAACCCCAAGGGCAGCTCCCAGCCCATAAATCCAAAGCAAGAGAAGGATGAAAGACACTGTCTTCTCCATAAACATCTCTGTTTATAGAAAACTCAGCCTAATGGAAACCCCTAAGTTGCTGCAGAACCAGAGCTTCACTCCTCATGGGGCTGAGCCTGGCCAGGGGCTGTGCTTGCTTGGCTCAGGGCCCTCCGCTCCACCTGGGCGCAGTACTTCTCAGGGATGCCAGAAGATCTGCAGAAGAAAGAAATCATCAGGCATGCTGTACTACACTGGAGCCAAGATTTAGGATCATGGCCCTGGAGCGGATCCTGTTTGATGAGGATGCAAAGAAACCTGTGAGGTGGCCCAGGGGTCAGGAGATGGTGGGAAGCCCGGGAGGACTTACAGACATGCAGGGAACCGGGGAAGTAAGTGGCCACTGGCAGCACATCACCTGAGCTCCTGCATCTTCTGCTGCTTGAGCTGGGCAATGCGCTGGCTGCGCTGGCGGGCCTCCTCCTCCAGCCTCTGGCACTCCTTGAAGGTGGCGACCCGCTCCTGCGCCAGCTGCTGCTGACGCTCCCGCATCTGGCGCCTGATGTCATTAGCATGGGCGAGTTGCAGATCTGCCTTCCGCGCTTCCTCTGCCTTCTCCGTTTCCATCTGCTCCTGTTGGGCCCTGCAGGAAAGCTTGGGGCAGATGAGAGGCCCTGCTCCAGCCCCTGCACGTGCCGATAACCTGCCCACTGGGCCTTGGCGAGTACCAGAGCCACTAGCTTTGCTGACTTGTTGCTGGGAGCCACCATGCCACTGTGTCACCCATCCCTCAGCCCCATTTCACAAGGCAGGGGGTGGCCATCTCTCCAGTGAGCTCCTAGCACTGTCCCTCTCACCTGAGAATCCTCTCAAACTCATGGTGGTCCTGCTGCACCTGCACAGCCATGCTGTGCTCCCGCTGGGCAATCTGCTCCAGGCGGCTCTGCTTCAGCATCTGCTCCACCTTGGCCTTCCTCTGTGCTGCCTCCTTCTCCTTGCGCCGCCACTCTCGCTCAACAGCCTCTTGGCTGCGCTTGGCCCTCAGCGCATCCTGCCAAAGGGGGACAGTGGCAATGCTGGAGGGGTCATGGAGGGCTTCCCTTGGCGGGAGGCATAGAAGCACTTGATGATAGCTTTGCCTCTCTCCCAGTACCACGGCCATTACTGCTCCAGGACATCACCTTGCCCCAGGTGCTGATCCAGACCTGCAGTGCCCCAGTAGACCCACCACATCCAGGGCAGCTTCCACTTTGCTAGGGTGGTGATGAGGAAGGTGGCAAGTGAGCCAGCACAGGAGCAAATTGCGTGTCAGCAAGCTGCTCACCTGCTCTGCCTGGTGGTCCTGGGCCCTCTCTTGCATGGCTCTCAAGCGTGCCATCTCCTTCTCCTTCTCCCAACGGATTCTCTCCTGCTCAGCTTCAAACTCAGCCTCACGCTCCTGTGTGGGACAGAGCCTCGTGGCAGCTCCCTGCAGCACCCCTGCTGCCTGATGAACCTATGCCAGTGCCACTCACACTCAGTCCTATTACCATTTTCTGCCTCTGGTACTTGAGCACCCGCTCATCTGCCATTCTCTCCTGCTCACGCTGCTCCTCCCTGCACCTCTGGTTCTCATCATTGATGCGTTTAATCTCAGCCTGGATTTTCTTCTGTTGCTCCCGTCTCTGCTCCAAGTCCTGAAAAGGGTGCAGAGGGTCCAAGGGTGACAGTGGAAGTGCCACAGAACACAGCACTCCCTCCGCTCCTCCCCATGTGCCTTCCTGAGGGCCCAGCAGCACACTTGCAGCAAGGGAGGGGTCAGTGGCTTGGGTCACCTTCTGAGGATGCCTCAAATTCCCCAAGAGACCAGAGCTTTAATTCTGCTGGCTGTTGTCTCCACACACTGAGTCTGACTTACCCAGCACTGTGTCACCCTTCCAACAAGATGAAAATCTAGCTCCAGCCCCCCCTGCTCCCCAGTGGGGCACCAGTTGCACCTTCAGGTCCTCCATCTTCAGCTGCTCCAGGTATTCCAGCAGCTCCTGTGCCTCCTGGTCCCGTTGCTCGGCTCTCAGAGCCCGCTCCTCCGCATTCTGCTCTATCTGCTTCACAAGCTCTTGCATCCCTCTGGAAAGAAAAGAGCAGAAGTGTTCCCTCTGGCTCTGTCCCACTCCCAAAAGCAGAAATGCTGGCATGGATATCAGGTGATGTGTCTGCTGCGTTATGCTGCCTGGTCCAGCTGCAGTGACTGGGAGGCATGCTGTGGTGTGAAGCCGGTAGCTGAAGGTTACCCCAGCTCTCGCACAAGACCAGGGAAGAGGAAGGATACCTCTGCGGGGAAGAGGGACACTTTTGCAAACCTGATCAGCTCCTGCTTCCTCCTGCGCTCCAGTTCCTCCTGCATCTCATCAGCCTTTTTCCTCTCCACCTCCATCATCTTGGCCAGGCGCTTCTCTTCTTCCTCCAGCTCTTTTGCAATGAGCTGCTTCTCGAGGATCTGCATGTCACGGATCATGTGGCACCTGGCACCGAGGATCAGCTGTGGGGACAACAGGCCTCACTGGTCTCCGAGTCAGACTTGGCAGTGGCAGCAGGGACAGACACACAGATGAGGAGGGGGAAAAGGGAAGGAGAGGAAGACCCTAGGTAGCAACAAGTAGAGCAGGGTTTAGGTCTAGAGTGCCTAGGTGAAGCTCATGGGGGCTCTCAGCAGCCTGTCCGAGCAGGCAGCTCAGGCAGGTCTTAATGCTGGCAGAAGGCCCTGTGGTGCTGGGTGACGCTGGGGAGCCCCTGGCTCTACCTCGCTGAACTCCTTGATCTCGTCTTCCTGCTCCATGCGCATCCTGCTTGCCCGCTGCAGGAGGTACTGGGCCCGCTCCTGTGCCTCCTCCTCCAGCTCACTCAGCTTCCCCGTCTGCTGCTGCAGGATGGCCTTTTGCTTCGCTGCACTCTTGCGCTCACTCACTGCCTCCTGAGGGGACAGGCAGGGCTGCCAAAGGCCAAATGCGGTCCTGGGGCAGCCCTGTGAGGCTGAGCCTGCCCGAGGGTGCTGTGGGGCAGCCTGGCTCACGGGGGGCATGGTTCACCACACTGCATCCCGAGCACAGAGCCAAGGGGCACGGCAGGCTCCTCCAGCACTGGCGCAGGGGCTGGGTCGCCCCTTCCCACACTCCTATTAAGACACCCCACTCTCTTTGCAGAGTGGCAGAAATGCAGCACAAGAGGCTTCGTCACAGCCTCTGGGGTCACCGCAGGCTGGCAGAGCAACTAGTGTGGGAATGCTGGATGCAATCAGCGTGGGATTCCTTCCCCACCCATGGACCGGGCAAACCCAGGGATCCTTCACAGCCCTTCCTGGGCTGGGGATCAGAGGAGACCCGAGACACACAGCCATGCTGCCTCCCTTGCATGCTACCCCAGTAGCGATGGGCAGGCACACTAAAATATGGGTGAAAGGGGGATGAAGGTGGTGGACCTTGAGCAGAGCTCTGGGGACAGCCACAGCTGGCATATCTCTGACCCACAAGGTTGGCTCTACCTGGGTGCATCCACCTCCACCCGCAGCCCGATACCTGTCAGCAAGCAAGGAAAGAAGGGGTGGGGGCGAAACGCCTACGAGAATGGCTTCCTTCTCCACTTTGAGGGCTGTCAGCTTGGCCTCACGCTCCTCCTTGGTCAGGACTCTAGCTGCTTCTTTAATGCGCTGGAAATCCTTCTGACCCATAATGAGGGATGCTGCTGGGTTCTCTGCAGGGATGCTGGTGGTACCGGGAGCAGGGCACAGAGAAGTAGCAGTCAGTGGCATAGAGCCTCCGACAGCTCTTTCAATTCCCTGCCCCACTGACCTCCTGCCTGGCCATAGGACCTGCCTGGGCTGCCCACACCAAGGGGCGGCAGAAGCCGCTCCGTGACCAGGAGTCACCCAAGAGCAATGCAGGAAGCGCCTGAGCTGTAGGGACCCAGCTCTCCTGGTCAGGGGGAGAAAGAAACAGAAAGTGCAGTGAAAGCAGCACCACACTGTGATGCATGGGGGACAGGATGCTCAGCAGGGTGGCCAGGGGCCTCCCAGGAAAACCTCAAAACTTTCAGCATGGCCCTAGTCAGCCACAATAAAAAAAAATGCGGAAAGTATTTCAGTCCAACTTAGCTTTCCCAGTTCTCATTTGGGAAAATTTTGACCACTGCCCTCTCCCCTTTTACAGCGGGACAGGCTGCTCAGCCCTGCCCCCCAGACTGACTATCACTGCTCCTGTTGCCAGATGGAAACCTCTGTTCCATGTAGACAGATTTTGGGGAGCAGAAGCTGCCTTTTCACTCTGTTTAATGACACTCAGCCTGCTCAGACTCCAGATCTGCACAACACAGTTCGGCTTCAGCTCCGCTGCCCTGGGAATCCACCCGGCACGAGATGAGGAAACGCTGCGCTGCCCAAACATGGAGCACCCTCTCCCCTCCCAGTGCTGGCAGGTGACCCTCCAGCCGTCACCCTGGCTCTGCAGGACACTACAGAGCCACAAACTCTGCCCATGACTCATGCTGTGGTTTAGAGGAAATCACCAAAGCTCTTGGTGCCCCCATTTCCCCACTTGTAAAAATGTGGATAATAATACAGGGCTGTTTTCCAGGGGAGTTGTAAGGAGTTAATTACTCTTTGTATTACTCAGATACCATGGTGACGCGTGTGGTGTAGGAGCGTATATTAACCAAATGCATAGAGCACTTTGAAGATGTTCAGGACTAAGAATTTACTCATTATTATTGTGTGTCACCTTTCATCCACCCTTGTGAATATGAACAGATACCTGCATAATGATCATTCGAGAGCTGCATCACAGCATCGGATTCCAGGACACTTTAAAGAATGGCTAATGGTCACAACGGCACTAATAAAAGTAATGATACAGTGGCCACTGCTTTAGTTGTCCCAGTGTTTGGGTGACCAGCCTGGGATGTCTAGGGCCTGATTTTCAGGAATTAAACCAGCACAAACAGTTTCCCTTAGCTTCAGCTGGAGCTGTGGCTGTGCGACACATCTGCAAATTGGCCCTCAGCTTCAGCAGCAGGGTCAAATAAGAATGTGAACATATAAAACCAGGTACCAGCCTCAAACGCCTGAACCAGCCTCAAAAGCCTGCACCTGTGCTCTATGTCATTTCACAAAACCCAAACCTGAACCATCTGCAGGGCGGGTGTCGCATTTTACGGGGTGTAAGAGCATTACACGGAAGTTCAAAACAGGAAGCGAAGATGAACCTCACACCGAACGACAACTGCAAGGAATATTTAGGGAGGTCAAAATGAGGCTAAATTGGAGCTGGCTGGGATAATGGCCCTATTCTTGTCTATGTGCTGCAGGCTTTTAATGAGGTGTTAGTAATTAGGGCCAGGGTTCTTACAGTTCAGCCTCGCTTATAAAACATCCCTGTAGAGAAACGCACAGCTCCTGGTGTGCAGGGGCTGCAGGCAACACTCCACTGCCTTTCTCACATGGGGCTTTTTGATATCAGGGCACAGGAGGCAGCGTTTGATATGTGCTGGGGAGCAGGTGCTACCCTGGGGGGGCTGTTCAGCCCAGAAGGAGCTTTTCTGGCTGCTGAGAAGGTTTTATGTTGCTTTTTACTGCTTCTTATGATGATTCAGTGCCTCTGTAAAAATGCTTAGTGCTCAGCGCTCACCAGCTCCATTGCTGCCCAAGCCAGGCATATCGGAGCACTGCTGCCCATTCCTCCTACCCTGAGATATCCTGGCAAATGGTGGGACAAGCTCCGTGTGCCAAGACGGTGCTGTGACAGACATGCAGAGCCCTGAAAGCTCCTAAGAGCTGCCACTCGGGCACAGACTTACATGAGGTCACGGATTAAATCCTTGGTGATGAGACGGGTGGTCTTGGGCTTGTGCCCGCCAGTGGGTGACACTTTTGGGGCAGTCTGCACATCCTGAAGGATCACGACAGGTCTGCTGGAGCATGACTGCTGCAGGTTCTGCAAGAAAGGATGAGGTCTACTCTGACTTTCCTGCCACTGGCCCACACCCAGCTCTCTGACCCCTGCTCCTGGGTACAGAGGTGCTCTGGGTATGAGATGCCACAGGTTTCCCTGAGCTCTGATGAACACCCTCTCACACTGGCAAGACCAGTGATGTCTGGGCACAAGAAGGATGTTTTGCCTTGGCAGCCCCAGCTCCAAAGGCTTAATGAGGACATGGAGAGAACCAAAAATACCCCTACAGCACTGGTTTTCTGTAAAAGTCTGGGTGTCAGTCTCTCACACGGATCTGAAGTAAATGATGAGCCGGTAGCTGCTTGCTCAGGGCAAGACCTCACAAATGCTCAAGCATCATCTCGGCTACCTTGAGCTGATGGCAGCTGCCCCCTGCCCCACTCCTCACCGTGGCCACCAGCACCTCTGTCCTGCTGAGCCCCATGGGCTCAAGTAAGACTGGGTGGAAACCAGCCCAGACTGACCCAAACTGGCTGGGAGCTGGCAGGGGGTCCTGGGGAGGGAGAAGCGGGCACAGGTCGAGGTCTGGCCTTGCAGGGCAATCAACCAGCAGGCAGCTCTGGGCAGAAACTAGTCCTCCCAGTCCAGCCCGGACCGGTGCCGGTCCCTTTGCTCGAGCCGAGACTGCCACCTAGTGAAGCGTCACCCGGCTGCGGGGTGACTCGGGGACCCCGCTCCGCACCCCTCGGGTAGGGTGGGTGCTGGGTGCCCCCGGAGGGGCGGCAGCAGCCGAGGGGTGTCCCGAGCACGCGTGGGGCCGCCCCACGGGCAGCTCCGATCAGGCCGCACGGTCTCTGATGGGCAGGAAAAGGCGCCTCGTCCAGCCCGGGGTGAAGCCCCGCTGGGGCTGCCGACAATCCTATGGGAAGGAGGTTTTCAGAGCAGGCACCGGTCTGCACAGCATACCTCCAGCACCCGAGCGGGATGGTCTCTGCCCAGGACACCCGAGCCCCGCAGGGCAGGTTTGGCTTCCCAAGGCTAGGGTCGCTTCCCCAAGCCCAACCACAGCATAGGCATCCCAGTGAGATCCTCACCTGGGTCAAGGAACCACAAGAGCTAATCTAAGGTACACACAGATGTGTGGTTTCCCCTGGACTTCTCTTTACTAGTTCAGCCTTAAAATCCTAAGCAACTGCTGGAACAAATCCTACAGCTGGCTGGGCACTGAGCAGTTCCCTGGGAACTTGCTGCTGGCAATATTTCCATTTTACAGGTCTTATGGCCCCAAACCACGGGCTCTCCTGCAGCCCAGCACAGCAGGTACCAGAGCAGCTTCCCAGCTGCCATGAGCCCCAAGTGGGAGCTGTTGAATTAAAGGGTTTGGCACTGAAACACCCATGCAAACAAAGATAGTTTTATTCACTGCAGCCAGCCTGCACATTGTCCCCAAAGCCAGGAGAACTCCTTGGACTAGACCTGGATTAATCTCAGGGAATTCAGTTATCACCCAAATGAGCGTTACAACATTTTTATCTAACTGCCTTGAAGGCTTCTGAGATAACAGATCATAAGCCTGCCCAGGGCTCCTTGGCTGGCAGGGTGTTGGAAGCACAAAGACCTGGCAGCCTTGGAGCAGGTTGCTTGCCGGGAGCATTCCCAACCTCCTGCCCAACGAGGCAAACCATCCACACAGCCTCCAGTTGGGAGCGGAGGCAATCTTCATCATACACTTCCTTCCTCTCCTCTGAAAAGCCAAAGGGTTTTGGCAAGTCTCTTGGACAGATTTGTTTCAAACAATAAGACCCAAAAGAGGAAATTACAGCCACAAACACACACCCCCACGGAGGGACAAGTGCCTTGAACACAGCATGATCCCCTCATGGCAGCTGGCTGCCTGCCACGGCCCCAGCAGAGATGCCTCCAATGTTTTATCAGCTGAAGAGTTGGCAAGTGTGAGATGGGCCAAACTCCAGTGGTGTCCATCCTGGCCCTTGCACCTCGATCTGTGTCAAAGATGACACAAAGTGTGGGGCAAGCTGATGGCTACAGCCATAAACCCAACCTGCCACGGGGAAAGCAGCTAGGAGAATCAATAAAGGAGGTAGGAAAAGTAGTAGCAGGAGGAGGACATCCAAAGCATCACCCTTGCCTGGAAAATGCCATCATCCACTTTGGTGACAGTAGCTGCAGCTCTCCCCTGTCTCCTGCAGGTTCCTATCTCCTGCAGGAACCGGGGACAGCCAAGGAATAAGCGTGGAGGAAGACAGCCTTTTCCTTACAAGACTGGAGAGGAAAGAGCTGTTGCTCTCTGTTTATCTCCTCTCTTAATGGCCAGGGCATCCGGCCAGGAGGTCAGAGACTCGCTGCAATTCTGCCTCGTCTCCAAGGGGACCGATTTCATAGCTCCCTGATGAAAGTCTAAGTATGTTGGCAACGAACTGCTCTGGAAGCTTCCAGCCCCTGCTCCAGGGACACTCTCTGTATCCCACATGAAATAACCACTATCTAACGTAGACACCTGGTAATGCCAGCTCCTCTCCTTTACCAGGGTGTCTAACCTCCTGAGCCTCCTTTATCTCACTAATTAACTAATTACCCTGTGAAAAGTAGAAGTGTGCATCAAGGAGGACAGAGGCACACGCAGTGCCTGCTCTGGTCTGGTGCCTTGGCACACCCCCAGGAGGCAGGGGTGGATTTTGCGCTCTCCCAGAAGGAACTGAACGTTGGGCTCCACAGCGGGCAAGACACTAAGAGCGCAGAGGTGGCCGGGCCCAGGGAGGGCTGCCGAAGGGTGCGGCAGCGTCCCTGACCCGGGAGGTTTGGAAAACAGGGACCGTGGAGGCAATATGGTGAAGAGCCTCCGGGGGGCGAGCAGGGCGGGATGAGGTGCGAAGGGCTGAGGCACGGAGCGCTCCCTGCGCGGAGGGTGCCCAAGCCGGGGTCAGGACCCCAGCACCACGGTGCCCCGGGCGGGATGGGGCCGGCTCCGGCCTGGTGAGGTCCCGGCCACTCCCACCCCTCAGTGGTCCTGCCCGGTGCAGGGGGTCGGGCAGCCGGTGGTGCCTCCCGGTATCCCGGCCCCCTTACCCGGCTCTCCCCGAACAGCATCTCATCCACCGCGGTGCTGTGGGACCTCCTCCGGTACCGGCTGCGGGGCTGGCTGGGGGCACGGCCCGGGGGGGGTGCGGGGACGCTGGCGGGCTGCGGGGGGAGAGGGGCTGTGAACGGGCTGCGGCGCGGCCGGGTAGGGGGGACCGGGCTCGGCGCACCGGGACGGGCCGCGCTCACCATCCTGCTCCGCTCGGCAGCCGCTGACCGTCGCCATGGCGACGCACCCTCCTTCCCCCACCCCCCCCGGCAACCGCTGCGCGGGCAGGGCGTTCCCGAGCGCGCGAACAGGGGCGGAGCTAAGACTGGAGGGCCGCGCTGGGCAGTGGGAGGGCGCG
>JANZLQ010000092.1:10000623-10012875 GCA_026212715.1 Elanus axillaris | reverse complement strand
GAGTAGAGGGAGGTGGGACACGGTAGGGGATGCAGGAAGCACGGGGTGGGGGGAAGGTGATGGGGAGAGCCCCGGGCCTGCAGGGGTACAGGAGCACAAGGATGGGATAGCTGGGGGGGATAGTGGCATGACCCTGGAGGGATATGGGTTCCCTTGGGCAAGGGATGGTGGGTACCCGGGGCAGGGGGGGCACCTATGCCCCTGCCACACAGGAGCAGGTGCTGCTCTCAGGCCTCTTTATTCCACCCCAGCATCCTTCTTGCCCAGCCCAGGAGGTCCTGGGGGGCCCTAGAGCAGCGTGGCCAGCTCGAAGCGCTCAGCACAGCACGCACGGGGACCCAGCTGCTGCCGTGCCACCTCCCTGCGGTGCCGGGATGCCGCCAGCTCCTGGTGCAAGGCCCTGCTGCACTCCAGGGGGCCGCCCGCCACTGCCAAGGCCTCCGCCGACACCGAGCTCACCGGGGATGAGCCACCGCCGCCAGGCTCTGCGAGGAGACAGGCAGTGTCTGGCCCAGCTGTGTCACCCACCCACAGGACCACCCCCAGGGAGGGCTGTGGGTGCCAAAGGGCCCTGCCACACCCTTTTCCCAATGGCCTTGCCCTGGGAAGAAGGGTGGTGGACAGCCCCGCGGGGCCCTGACAATCAGGGGGTTGCGGGAGTCTGGCACTCACTCTGCTGCTCCAGGTCACGCAGGACGATGGTGGAGACAGGCCGTGCTGGGTCCCCGCTGCGGTAGAGCTGCAACGCCTCAAGGATGTCTGACTCCAGGGCAAACTCTGCATCCCACTCGTAGTTCTCGTCCACTGAGGTGTTCCTCCTGTGGGGATGGGTGTCAGGGAAGTCCCCACACAGGCATGCCGAGGGACATGGGGATGCAGGGGGAAGCAGGCAGTGGCCAGGAGGGCAGGCAGGGATGTTGAGGGGGAGAGCTGGGGTGGTCCCCGGGGCAGGGATGGTGGGGATGCCATAGGGGGGTGTCCCCAGGGAGCAGTGGGCAGGGTGCCACAGGGGCTGGGAGGCAGCAGGGCGGCTCCACACCAGGACGCCCCAGCCAAGCCTGTGGGACAGGCTGAGAGATGCCCTGGCATGAGCCGGCTCATCCCCAGCGTCCTGCCTGCAGCTCACCTCTTTCCGGTGCCACTGAGGGCTGGATCCATCCTTGCCCTGCCCTCATCCGCTGCCAAGCCTCCGCTGCGCCAGCTGCCCCTGTCCCTGAGGGGGGTGCCCAGGCAGTTTCCCCCCAGGGATGGTGCCAGTGAGGGGGGGCGCAGGAAGGAGGCACTGCCCCGGCCGCTGCTCTGGCTGGTCAAACTGCCCCTTGGCAGTTTCTCCAGGGGGGCAGGATCCGGTGGCCTGCCTGGTGCCCAGCCAGGCTCTATGGTGCCAGCTGAGGGCATGGCCTCAGTCTTGCTGCCGCCAACTGGGAGGCGGTGAGCTGGCTGGGGAGGGGGCCGCAGGCTGGCCCCCGGGCTGGGGGAGCTGGGCCAGGCAGCAGTGCCAGGCAGTGAGGCCTTGGCAGGACCCACCGGCAGCCTGGGGGGTTTGAGGAAAGTCACAGCTGGGGAAGAGGTGGCATTGGCACAGGTGTCGATGCAGTCTGGGCACAGCGTCCGCCCCACGTGCTGCAGGGAGCCCCCAGACCCCAGCAGGGCAGGTGGTGGGCTGTCAGCAGGCTCTGGCTGGCTGCCAGCATGGCTGGGCTCTGCTGGCTCCTCCGGGGGTGGCCAGTCACCATCGACACACATCTCCTTGAAGAAAGGCAGGCTCAGGTACTGGAGGATCCCGCTCTGGGCTGGGGGGCTGGCCGGCTGCCAGCTGCACCCAAGGCCAGGGGTGGGGGAGGCTGGGGGGCCGAGGGGCGGCCGGGGGGAGCCCTCAAGGGGCAGTGAGTCCCACAGGGCACTGGCGGTGCTCTGGCAGGGCCCGGTGCTGCCAGGGCTGTTGCGCAGCTCCTCCACGGCGCTGTAAGGCAGGGTCGCGGCCGAGGCCACAGGGCTGATGTTGATGATGCACAATGCTGCAGCCTCATCCACGGGGCTGCTGCTGCCATAGCCGAAGTAGCGGCCCTGGCGGTAGCTGGCAGCCCGGGCTCCACGTCGGGCCTGCCCCCCAGGCTGGGGGCGCAGCGAGACCCCCTTGTGCCAGATGGGCTCCTCCTCCTCTGTGGGTAGATGGAGGTAGGGCTGGGGCTGTGGGCCCTGGGGGTCCTGCTGGGTGTACAGCTCTGGCTCAGCATAGGGCAGTGACCCAAAGCTGCTCTCCTGCGGCTGCGTGTCAGTCTCCACCACAAAGCGCCCGTCGGGGCCACGGCAGATCCGCTCCAGGGGCACGTGTTCCCCGACGTGGCTCTCATACATGGTGTACCGGGAGCCAGCCCCGGCAATGCTGAGACCTAGGCTGGTGCCGGCCTTCTCACCCCACAGCAGCGTCCGGCGCAGGCTCCGGTAGGGAGACGACTGCAGCTTCAGCTTCACGGTGCTGTCTGGGCTACCAGAGCCATGAGAATTGCTGGAAGGAAGAAGGGAGCTGCTGTAACACCCCCATACTGACTCTGGGCTTGTGTGGCTGCCCCCCGTGCCAGGCATCTGGCAGCAGGTATCACGACCCTGCCACTGCTGCTGCAGGCTTGACAGACCTGCTCCTGCACTTTCTGATCCTTCCTTCAGGCAAAACTCCCCAGAGGGAGCTCCCTGGAGGGAGCACCCCAGGGGAGCCCTACCCCATGTCATGCCCTGACCCCAGGACCCCACTCCTAACACCCCCTCTGTGGCCAGCCCTTGGCCAGTGGCAGTGTGTGGGGGGGGGCTGGCTGCCCTCTGGCCCATCCCTCTGCCCTCAGCCAGTAGTAAGTGAATGATAGGGAGCACAGCGAGATGGGGAGGGAGCATGGCATGGCATGGCATGACTTACTGTGGAGGTGGAAGCTTCTTGCTGGGGGAGAAGACGAGTGGTGGATCTGGAAGGTCATGAGAACACAAGGGGATCACACAGCGAGCAACTCAAAGCGATGACGAGGAGATTGTGGCACCCACTCAGCCCTACTACCGCCCCAGGGGAGCCCCCCAGCCCTGGGCTGGCCTGTCCCCTCCCTGGGCACCAGGTACTACCACCCTTCACACGGCGCTTTGAGCTCTCCTGGAGCCCTGGCATCCAGGCACCTGCACACTGGCAGCAAGCTCCTACCTTGCCTTCTCTTCTGGATGCGGGCAGCACGCCGGCGGTTCATGATGCAGGCGGCCATGGTGCTGAAAATGATGGCCACGCTGAGAAAGCAAATCCCACCGATGACCCCGGCCAGCACCGGCTGCGGCAGGAGCTCCGGCAGCTGGGTGCGAGACGGATACACCTCCATGCCTGTATGAGACAGGAGACACCATCAGAGGCTCGGTTACCCACCGGGGAAACCAGCAACGCAGGCACAGCCTCCCTCAAATCACCAGCACCACAGGGATAAACAGCAAAGCCTTGGCTCTCTTGCCTGTTGGGGCTGCTCTGCCTTCAGGTGGACCCATGCCCTCCACTGTGCCAGGCACTGGAAGCAGGGATGCTCTGCGCAGAGCTCTCCTACTACCTGGTCCATGAGACTGAGGTCATGCCAGACCCACATGTGGAGATGGGTGTTCCCACTGTATTAGCTTTGGGGGTCCTGCTCTGGGCACTGTATACCCTGGTCTAGCAGCAGGGACACTTGGGGGTGGAAACAGTGTTAAGGGGTTTCTCTTTGGGAAGATCCTAGACCATGCCAGGCACTTCACACCTCTGATTTCTGACCCCAGGGCAGGAAGAGCAAGTGGGCAGCAGCCCAGGCCTTACCTGCTGTGGAGACATTCACCGTGTTGCTAGGATCACTGATGTAGCTGCCAGCAAAGGCCACCAGTCGGAACTCATAAAAGGCGTCCTGGGGGAGCAGAGGGCCATTAGCCTTGTTGGCACAGTTGTTAGCCAAGCCTCAGCCCACATGGCTGCAGAGCCAAGTGGCTCTGTGGCATTGTCAGAGGCCCTAGCTCTGGGTAGCAGTGACACAGGAGATCTGATCCCCTCCCTTGCTGCGTCCCCTGAGCTGCCCCACAGCCAGGGAGCACCCGGTGAAATTCCCACCTTGATGAGTCCTGGCACCAGGACCTGGGTCTTCGTGCTAGGGATGGAGCGGTCCAGCACCTCCCAGCCACCCTTGCCCTGCCGCAGCTCCAGCGCATAGCCGCTTAGTGCCACTGAGAACTGAGCTGGGGGTTCCCACTGCAGCAGGACCCCGCGCACAGTCTCATTGGCAGTCAGAGCCTGCGGCGGGGACAGGAAGACGCGCATGGTCATGGCCGGCGGCTCTGGAGGCACTGTGGTCACTGGGAAGCCTGAGGAGGAAAGGGACACTGGTGTGGGAGCTGATGCGAGGGGACAGCAGGGCAGAAACAGGAGCTTCCTATGTGCTTGAGGGCTCTGGGGGGACTGGGGTTGCTTTGGGGAGCACACAGGCCTCCCTCTTACCCCTGGGCACAGAGGTGACAATCTGGCTGAAGGGGCCACTGCCCAGCTTGTTCTGGGCCAGGACGCTGAACTGGTAGCTCAAGTCTGGCTGCAGATTCTCCACCAAGAGGTGCTGAGCCCCCACCGGCACAGAGAGTGACACCCAGTCATGATGGGCCCGGGGTGGATGCTTCACCCTGAGGAAATGTGGGAAATGGGAGTCCAGAACTGAGGGCCCCCAGTGGGGCAGAGGGTGTGTGGGACACCAGATGCTGCACATGGGGACTCACAGCGGTGTGTACCAGACGCTGAACCTCTGAAAATAACCCCCATCAAACCCTGGCTCCCAGGAGATATTGGCTGCCAGCAGGAGTGGGAGCACAGAGACATTGGTGACAGCGTGAGGACTGGTACCTGGTGGCAGAAACAGAGAGAAGACCTGTGAGATGGAGTGGCTTAGATAACAGTCATGCAGGTGCATTTCCATCCCTTCCAGCACAGGGAGGCTGGTGTTGTCCACCCCAGCACCCACAGCATCTGCCCACCAGGGACCAGCGACTCACCCAGCACATGGACAGAGGTGGCAGTGCTGACACTGGCCACCGGGTTGGTGGCCGTGCACTCCCAGACACCATGCTGCTCCTTGACAAGCGGGCGGAAGATGAGGCTGCTGTTCCCATCCACCTGGGCACCACTCTTCCCTGTGCTACCCACCTGCATGGCAAGGCATGGACACGCCGATCATGGGCAACCACCCACCCCACCCAGGGCTGGGACAGTCAACGTGATCCACCACCCTGGTGCTGCTTTAGGAACCGAGGGGCAGGAGTTTTTCCCCTGGTTTCTTAGAGGGTGACACAAGCAAAGTGCCCTGAGCCCCTTCTCCTGCAGGAACCAGGAGAGAGGTGACCCTGTAGCATCTGCAGGGACACAGATATGGGGACTGCACTAGAATGGTGCCCTAGAGGCCAAAAGCAGCATCTGCCTCCCAGTAGGTCACAGCTGGTTCCCCAGAGTGGTGTCTCCTACCTTCAGCCAGGTGACAGTTGGGGGGGGATCCCCATGGGCAGCACAGGGGATCACCAGCTCCCGGCCCACCTCCTGGAAGTATTCCTCCTTAGGGCGCACCGTGAAGGCAGGGGGGTCCTGGAAGACAGGCACGCATGGTGAAGGGCTAAGTGGCAGGCGGGATGGGGTACAGACCTGCAGCAAGGCAGCCTGATGGGCATGCAGTGCGCTTGGGCTGCTCAGCATGGCAGGGTGGGAACAGCTTGGGCGAGGGACGTAGGCAGTGTGCCCATCTGCCTAGCCTCACCTTCAGCAGGACACGTGTGGGCCGGGACTCGCCAGCAGTGCCATAGCTGTTGTACGGGGTACATGTGTACACTCCCAGCGCATCGTCGTTCCCCATCGTAATGACTATGGAGCCATCTGGTCTCATGGACCAGCCAGGGAGCTGGGAGATTGGGGCACAGGGTCAGGATGAGAGGCTCAGGAGGGCGGGACGGCAGGGGAGGGTGCAAGCTGTGGTACCTTGTCCAGCTCCAGCGGGCGCCCATCCCTTGTCCAGCTAACAGAGAGCAAAGGGGGGTTGGCCCTGGTGGGGCAGCGGATCACACCCTGCATCCCCTTGGGCAGGTGGGTCTCTGGGAGCATGGTGGTCACCTGTGCTGGATCTGCAAGGACAAACAGGGTGCCAGGGCCTGTGTGAGGGCAGCAGGGGGCCAGGGTCCCTGTGGCAGCTGAAGGGGCACCTCCTTCCCACCACAGCCTGCAGGGACCTCCATAGGCTGACCCAGCAGGGCCTTTCCGTAAGCGGAGCTGGTGGCAGTGTGGCCCAGGTTCATGAGGGGCTGTGTGGCTCTTACACAGCACTGTGACGAAGGCTGAGGCAGAAGGCGGCTTCCACAGCCCATTGCTGGGGATGCAGGTGTATTTGCCAGCATCGTCCGGAGTTGTTCGCTGGAGCAAGAGACTCCCGTCCACCAGGACGCGGACCCGAGTCTGGAGGTGGCTGCAAGGGAAGGGGAGGGCAGTGGTGAGCAGTGTGGCTGGGACCATCCCCACTGCCCTGGGATGAGTAAACTCCCCTGCCATGCACCCAGCCAGCCCATCACACTCTGAGCCATGCTTCGCAGGCCCACAGCAGCCCCCACCAGCCCTAGCACTGCCAGCGGGAGCCCACAGACACCTTGGTGCCATCCCTGTTCCCACTGTACCTGAGGTGGAAGACATTGCTGCTTCCCTGGAACCAGGTGTAGGTGAGGTTTCCTGGGTACGCCTCAGCCTGGCACGCCAGAAAGGCATCTTGGGAGACATTGACAGTGACATTCTGGGGTGGCACCACAATGATGGGTGGCCCTGCAGTGTGGAGCAGAGGGGACAGTGAGGACTGGGGACGGCCCCAGCTGCTCCTAAAGCCTGTCATACCTGCACCTGCCCCAAAACTAACCCCTGTGATGTGGCTCCTTCTGTAGCCTGTGGCAGCAGCCAGTGGGGTGGCCCACACGGCCAGGGCCCAGAAAGCACTTGTTCTTACCCTGTACGAGCACACGGGTGGTATGGGTGATGGTACCCTCCTTGCTGGAAGCATGGCAGGTGTAAGTGCCAGCACTGGCACGCTCCACAACAGCAATGCTCAGCGTCCCGTTCCTCACCTGCAATGGCACCGGGCACATGGCACGGCCACCAAGGGACAGGACACTCTCAGAACTGTGGCACTGTGGCAGGGCCAGTGGCAGTAGGTGGGTGCCACCATGGTGGGGATGGGTGTCTGCCCTCCAGCCAAGCAGAGCTGCATTGTTCTGTGTGCCTGGCTGCCCCACAAGACCCTGGCTGAGGTGGGTAATGCACCACAGGGGGTTAATGGGTCATTTGCTGTCCTCACCTGCACTGTGTCCCCACTCTGCACAGCTAGGTCACTCCTCTTCCAGATGACAACAGGCTGGGGGTTGCCAACAGCTGTGCAGGTAAGGCTCAGTGTGTCCTGGTCCCGCACCTCCACGAATGCAGGGGGGGTCTCCAGGAAAGTGGGGGGTGCTGTAAAGACAAGTCCAGACCCTCATCCCCAGGTCCAGCTCAACTGGTATTGGAAGACCAGTGGATCCAGTCCCAGCCCTGAGAGATCTTGGCTGGTGCCGGGCAGAGCGGTAACCAAGGGTGGGATCTACTGGTACCGTTGACAGTGAGATGGATCCAGGTGCCGTTCTGGAAGTCAGCGTCAGTGCTGTGCTGGTCAAGGAAGAGCACGCGGCACTCGTACCAGCCTTGGTCCTCAGCACGCAGGAGGTCGATGCGCAGCGAGGCGCCTTCCTCGATCCGCACGCGACCTGCACACCCAGAAGCGGCTGTCACAGCCAGTGCTGCTGGCTCAGGGACAGCTGTGTCCCTGGGCCACCCGCCTCTCTGGGGCGCCCACCCACACAGCACTTGCCCCCACTGCGGGCTCAGTGGCTTCCCCGGGGAGCGGGGCCGACTGCCCCACTTGGCAGCAGCAGGATCTGCCCGTGTGGCCAGGCCACGCTTGGCCTTCTTCCACCTCGGCTGGCGCCACAGGGGGCTGGGAATGGCCATGGGACAAAAGCCAGGGTGGCTGCACCACAGCGGAGGTTGGTCACACCGACATTTAGCACTACACCTCCTGCTGCTGTTGGGGAAACGGGAGAGGATGTGGAGGTGGGCTCTGCCACCCACCCCCATGCAGGGTGGCCTCGGCAGGGACCCCCTGACAAGGTGGGTCCATGCACCTTGAGCATCGCTCCCAGTAGCTGGGCAAGAAAGCTGGTCCCACTGCCCCCTCTGCCTCCCCCTCAAGCTGCCAGGCTGCCTGCAAAATCCTTCCCTGCCCCCATCCCCCTTGCCTTACAGGGACCCTTCTCCTGCAGCCTCGGCTGCCCTTTCCCCCAGGAGCCCCCCCGGCAGTCTCACCCTTAGGAACCCTGCTAAGCCTCGGGCACCCCCGCACTGTCCCCTCTCCCTGTGGCACAGAGAGGGTGAGGCTGAGCCCCTCGCCCGCCTCGCAGGGAGGAGTACTACAGACCCCTCGAGGGGCACAGCAGCAGGGTGCTCTCCTGGACCGTGGGGCCCTCGGCCCAAGCAGGCAGCAGCCCCGCGCCCCACGGCCTCTTTGATGAGGAGGAGGATAAGGGCGCAAAGCGACAGCGAGCGCAGCTCTTTAATCCCCTGGGCTATTATCAGAGCCATAATCGGCTCAGGCGTGCAGCAGGCAATTGGCTCAGCCCCGGCTGGGGTGCACAGCCAGCAGCACCCACTGCCCTGGCAGCCCCGGGGCTACGTGCCCCTGACCCCACTGCAGGCATCCATGGCCCAGAGAACTGCTCCAGGCTGGGGATGCAGGTTTAGCCCCAGGCGTGCCACTGCCTGGGGTGGCCTTGCTCCCAGCACACCACAGCCACAGTGCTGGCATCACTGCACGCAGCTCTTGGCCCTGGGATGGCTCATGATGCTCCCCATTGACATCCCAGAGCTCCTCAAGACCAGCAGCTTCCTGAAGTATTTCCAGCAAACCAAGCTTTGCCAAACACTGTTGTCAGCTCTACCCAGGAGGTCGGTGTCACAGGCAGTCCCCACACGCTGCCCAACCCGCCAGAGCCCAGGCAGGGCACTGCATGAGTGCTACCGGCAGCAGGAGGCCGTATCCTGCCAGACAAGCCTGGCAAGGAGGAAGAGGAGCAGTGGGACCCAGGCAGACTGGGTTGGGCACAGAGGCTGGGTGGTCGAGGGACAGAATTACATGCAGAGTGCTGGGGCCGTGCAGCCCTGCACAAATCCAGCACACAGACAGGTGCAAACCCTTCCCAACAGCACCCGGACTTCTTCCAGCCTCTACAGCCACCTGCCATATCTCCCACACCTCCTGCTTCTCCCCACAGCCAGCTTCAACCAAGACCCACAGAATCTCCTGCGACAGGAGGCACAGGGACAGATGGACATATCTGGGTGCCTCTGGCAGCACCCCTCACTCAGAGCACAAAGCAACACTCCAGACAAACCTCAAACACGAGGAGGGTGGCAGAAGCAGTGAGAGGTACGGCAGCAATGGCAAAACACCCGTGGGACAAGGGGTCTTCCCACGCCTCACCCCAGAGCCGGCTCCCACACCGAGCCCTGGGAAGCAGGGCAGCTCCAGGAAACCGCATCCCTGCCTGCAGCTGCCAGCTCACAGCCCCAGGAGCCAGGCGTGAGCAGCAAGCTCTGGAACAAAGGTCCCTTTGGAAGGGATCAGAGTGCCCTGGGGACGCCCCCCAGCCTCCTCCTAATCCCCCATGCCGGCCCCAGCCCCCTCCTCCTCTTCACCACCCTGCTGGTAACAAAACCACTGCTGCCCTCCAGACCAGCATCCCCCAGTGCCTGGCAACCGTCATTCAGAGGGACACAAAGGGGTCTGCAGACCCAGCCGCCATGCTTGCCGCCAGGGATGGGGTGCCCGAGCAGGCAGCCAGGCCAGAGACCACCAGCCCTGGTCCAGGCCAGCCAAGGGCAAGGGATGGCCCATGACACCCCGGGGGACAGGGGCACCTGGGGGAGAGCTGACCCTGTTCCCCCCAAGGGCTCTCACAGAGGTGGCTACAGCCCACCTTGTCCCTAAGATGCCACAAACTGCCGACGTGGGTGACCAGTGGGGCTCCCTGGCCCCTCTGGGTGACACCTGATCTCTGCCTGAGAAGGGCTGGAAAAAAGGGCTGCCCTCACCCCACGCCTTTCCCTCCATCCCTTCCCCGCTCCCCAGAGGATTGAAAACAAGCCACCCTGCTGCCATGGTGACAGCTGCCAGCCCCCCTGCCCACCCACCTCGCCCTCATTACAGCCACCAGACACCTTCCCCCAGCACGGACCCCGGAGCAGCCCAACCTGCTACAGGCCCCCCCCCCCCCGCCCCGGGTCTCACTGGCTGCAGGGACGAGGGGGGCTGAGGGCAGCACAAGCGGGATGCTGGCAGGATGCTGGCAGGCCCTGTCTGGGTAACCTGAGCTCCTGCAGCCAAGGGGCCCTGCGATGTGGGCTCAGGTAACAGGAGGCCAGACCAGGCCTCCCAGGAAAGCAGGTGCTTTGTCGTCACCAGAGGGTTTTTTGTCACCGCTGGTCCCGCAGAGCCAGCTCAGGGCTGGTCGTGGAGCAAAGGTGTCCCTGGGCACAGGTTAGCAGTGGGGAGAGACTCAGGTGTGTCCCAAAATCGGTCTCCTGTGCAGCCCAGGAAAAGGCAGGATCTCTCTGCCTGCAGCCAGACAGGACAGGGGGTGGCTCAAACCTCAGCCTGCCATGCATTTTTTAGGCAAGGGCCTGTTTTGGCAGCAGGGGCAGGCTCCTGACCTAGGCATGATCCAATCTGGTGCTCCAGCCCTCCCCATCCTGTCCCGCAGGAGGATTTTGGTGTATTGCTGCCACAGGCTTTTGGTGCCAGGTTCAGCCCAAAATGCTCAGCCCTTCCCCTCCTCCCTGGCTTCCTTATCGTGGAGGGACGCTCCCATTGTCTCCACCTCCATGCTCACAGGGATCCCTCTTACTCTGCCACCACTTCACTTTAAATATCCCGTAAAGAGAATAACCCCCTCCCACGCCACAGCCCTTTCCCAGCGCAGCTTTGCTCCAAATCCCAGCCAGCCCAGGACCGCCAATTAGTGGCTTCGCCAAAATCCCCTCCCCAGGCTCAACCTTTGAGCAACCTGCATGGGCCAAGGCAGCACCGTGGCAGTACCTGGGCACCTGCAGCCTCTGGCACAGGGCATCCCACTGTCACCGGCGCCAGTCCAGCACAGCATGCAGGACAGGAGAGCCAGGGCAGCGCGGCAGGCAGTACCACGACACCACAGCTCGGGTGCGTGCAGGCAGGTGCTTGGCTGCCCCATTCACAAGCAGGTGGTGCTGGGGGAGGCCTTGGCAGCCAGAAGCCATGGTGATGGGAGCAATGGCCAGTGTGCTGGGACCCTCCTGCCTGGGGAGCTTCTCCCACGCTCCACCCTGGTGGGGATCCCTCCCTGCTGCTGAGAGGGGCTGAGTCTCCCCTGCAAGCTGGGTATTGACATCCCTTCTGCCTCCTACTCCAGCCATCCCTGGAGCTGCTGCACAAGGATGGGACTCTGCCCTGCCTTGGGGACCTCCCCAGCCCCACAACATCCCCTCTTGCTGCCTGGGGCCAGAGGGAGAGCCCCGTGCTTCCCCACTGCCCGAGAGCGTGATTAATGCTGTCTGACAGCAGCAGCCCTCGGCTGGGGTCCAGCCAAGGAGAGCAGGGACGTGGGACACTGGAGCCAGCCTGGCCAGCCTCGCGTAACACCCCGGGCCAGTCCCAGCCTGGAGGCTGGGGTCAGGAGGGCCCCCCAGGCCCCATAATCGCCCACCACAACAGCACCCCAGCCACAGGACTTACCTATGTACTCTGGGTCCACTCGCGGCGAGTACAGCCCGAACTTGATGAAGATGGGGAGGACGAAGCCAAAGCGGACCCACTCGATCACATAGAGAGGGGGACGGGCCTCGTGGGCGTCCAGGAGGTCGCAGCCCAGTACCGTGCTCTCCCCGACTCGCCCCACCACGGCCTGGGACTCGCTCTGGCCGCTGCCTGCCGGGAGCAAGGCGGGAGGGGTGAGCCCCGCCGGCGGGACGGGTCCCTGCCCTCCTCCGAGCCCCGCAGCCCGCGGACCCCTTCCCAACCAGCGGCCCCGGCCGCCCTCGGCCCCGCGGCGTCGGGAGCGGCACCACGTGCGCTGTCCCCGCCGCCACCCGCGTCCCGGGGGCCCGGCACCGGCCAGACCGGCCTCGCCGGCAGCGCG
>JANZLQ010000092.1:9982287-9996308 GCA_026212715.1 Elanus axillaris | reverse complement strand
GGGGTGCACGTCCCCCGGCGCTGGGCAAGGGTGTGCCTGTCTCTGTGTGTGCCCCCCACCCCGGCCCGGGCCCCAGGACGGGAATGGGGCCCCTGGGCTGGCAGCAGCCCCTTCCCCCTTCTCCCATTGACCCTCACCCCTAATGACTTTTCTGAGCCTGGATTAATTGCCTGAGCCGTGCTGAGCTTTGGTGGGCTTCAGTATATTTGGCAAACACCATTGCTGCTTTTCAAAACCATTTCTTCATTTAGGGTATGCCAGGTGGCTTTGAGAGGGGTGTTACACAGCAGAGAAGGGAGTGGGACACAGCCCACATGGCAATTACAGCTCACCGAGCGCTTGCCAGCCACTACAAGCAAGAGCGCAGGAATGCACCAGCCCCACACCAGGCATCAGGGCTTCAGCTACACCTCGCCCACAATCTGGCAGGGGAAGTTTCTCCAGCCGAAGATGGGGGCTTTGCAGGTCTATTGTCCATGGCCTCCATCACCCCTGAGGTGGAGATGCCTGTGTCCCACATGTACATAACTGACATTTCCCCCACAAAGGACTGCTGGGCATCAAAGCCACCCCTGAAGGTGTCCTGCTCCTGCCCCAGCACGATGGCTGCCTTTGCCCCCACCGTGTAGCTCTTCTGCAGCCCCTTGCGGGGCCAGGGCTTCCCATTGAACCAAAAGCCCATGATGCTGGTGGTGGACTCCCAGCTGGCGCAGACATGCTTGCTCACCACAGTGCTCTTGGGGATGCTGAAGGACACAAACTTGCCCCCCACGTAGAGCCGGTACTCACTGGGCTTGAGGAGGAGGATCTCATTGTCCTGCGCCTTGGTGGCATAGGAGAAGAGGCTGTAGGGTTGGATCAGGTCCGTGTAGGACCGCAGGCACACGGTGAAGTTCTGCAGTGGCTGGTCTGGCTTCACCCTCACCAGCACGTGGGAGTCTTTGGTCTCTTGGGGAAACACGAACACGTACAACAGGTCTAGGAGAGGTGAGAAAGAGGTGGCTGCTCCCTTCCATGGTGAAGACATCTGGCCAAGTCCCCCAAGGGGAAACAGGATTGCAATGTGCCAGTGAGGGAGCCACCACCAACCTGGAGGTGGCCTCCAGCATCAGACCCAGAGGTGGATTGCACCAACAAAACCAGCCACATGTGGGCTGTGGTATGGGGTGCTGTGGGCACAGGGTGGTGAGGACGAGCTGTGGGAAGGAGGGGAAGAGCCTTTGTTCCCAGCCATCCCCTTGGTCCTCTCCCTACCATCTATCCACAGGTTGTAGGTGGTCACGGCAGTGCCCAGTGAGCCGGTGGCTGTGCAGATGTAGGTGCCCAAGTGGGTCTTGTTGACGGAGGGGAAGGGAAGGATGTTATCGGGGCCTTTCTGCAGGGGGTCATGGCTTCCTTCCTTCTCCCACAGGAACTCCTAGGGGCTGAGCTGGGCCAGGTGTCATTCAGGTGGGTAGACACCCCAGGGTGGCCATGCCATGGGGTGGGGGGACACAGAGGGATCATGATGCTCCCTCCCCAGCCCCTTCTTCTCCAGCTGCTCACGGGCCGGGGATACTGGACCTGCCTGCCCCACACCTGTGCTGTGCCAGAGGCTATGGAAGGGTGGGGAGTGCCCTAGCTGGGGTCCCCTGTAACTTTGCAGGAGAACATCAGCTGGTGGTACAGGGTGGATGCAGGCAGGTGAGCCTGGATCTGGGTGGTCACTTTTTCCGCAGCACCCAGAGGGAAGGGCCAGGCTGGGTGGGTGGGGAGTCTCCCTGTCCCCCCCGCCCCACCCCTGGGGCCCAGCTGCATCAATCTGTGCGAGCCCCGGGTCCCTGCTGCAGCCCTGCAGCACTCTTCGTGGTGCCTGGTGTCTCCCTGCTGCCCCTGCTGTGGCGCTCAGGTTGCCCTGTTGCTTCTCACTACGCTGCCGTCGCTTCTCCTCCTCCAGCCCCTGCTGCATCTCCCTGCACACCCAGCACACTGCGCTGAGCCCACTGCACCCCTCTGCTCTGGGGGCCTCCTCCCCTGCACAGCTATAGCGTGACCCCCACTCCTCCCCATGCACCCCTGCACCCACTGCACCCACTGCACCCCTCTGCAGTGCTCAGGGTGCCCCACTGCTCCCCACTGCACTTTCCGCTCTCCCCATGAGATCTGCAGGGGGTCCCAGCACAGCCCCTCCACCCCTACCTCGTGGGGCAGCAAGGTCAAAAAGTGTGGTGAGGGTGAGGAGGCAGAGCCACAGCTGCCCCATGGCACTGCTGAGCCTGGCTGCCGACACCTCCATGGTGAGGGGGAACCGCAAGAGCCACGCTGCCGCGGCCTTATGGCTGCTCAGGGTCCGTGCTGGGGTGAGTGTAGCTACACAATGGTGATGTTCGCCTGTGATCTTCGTCCCCAGGTGTCTAGGGGCACTGACCCACAGGGCTGTTTGGCAATCTGGTGAGGAGCCTGGGGCCAGTTTGCCTGCCCGGGAGCCTGAAGACCCAGCGGGCTGGCAGGGAACCCTGGGGACAGTGGGTGTGCATAGGGGCGGGCATTGGGGACAGGTGCCATGGCCCCAGGGTGCTTGCGCAGAGCCCCTGCCTGTCTATCTCTAATCACTTCTGCTGTTTTGTGTGTGGTTGGGCAGCTCTGGAGCTGGTGGACCTGCATCCTGCCCATGTGGGACATGGCCGCAGGGGCATTTTGGGGGGGGCGCGGGTATGGGCAAGAGAAAGGGTACCCAGGCATTGGTGATTGGTCGGTGGCAGGTGCTGGCGCTCAGGGGGACCCTGCCAGGCTGAGTGGTGCCCCCAGCTCTTCCCAGCTCCGTCCAAGCCCTGTACCGACTGGAGCTCCCTGGCTGGGGCATGCAGATGACACCTCCTTCTTGGTAGGCTGTAGAGGCAAAGGGGTGATGGGGATGGGGAGGGGAGAGCAGGGGCTGAGACTGTCCCAGCCCCGGATCCAGCTGACTTTCACGGCCCCAACACCTCCCGGAGCCGGGGTTTCACCACCACATCGCCCTTCACTTCATAGCTCAGGCTCTTCCAGGCCAGGACGGCAGGTGGCAGGCGCAGGGACTGATAGGCAGCTCGCATTTTGTCTGGGGACAGCCCCACATCCCACAGGTAGACCTCAGCCAGCTCGCCCGAGAATGAGTTGTAGACGTCGAAGCCGCCCCCGAAGGCGTCCTGCTCCTGCCCCAGTAGGATGGCTGCCTCCACCCCCACCATGTAGCCCCTCTGCAGCCCCTTGCGTGGCCAGGGCTTCCCATTGAACCAAAACTCAGCGATGCCAGTGGCAGATTCCCAGCTAGCACAGACGTGCTCCCAGTCCCTGCCACCCTCAGGGACCCGAAAGGTGACGAACTTGCCCCCCACGTAGAGCCGGTACTCGCCAGGCTTGGGCTTGAAGAGGAGGATCTCATTGTCCTGTGCCTTGGTGGCATAGGAGAAGAGGCTGTAGGGCCGGGTCAGGTCCGTGTAGGACCGCAGGCACACGGTGAAGTTCTGCAGTGGCTGCTCAAGCTTGGCCCTCAGCACCACGTAGGCATTGCTGGGGTCCTTCCGGAAGACAAACACCTTTCGGTACAGGTCTGGGAGAGATGAAAGAGGGGATGTGGCAGGAGGTTGGGCAGTCCTGCAGCCCCCTGTGACTGCCTCTGAGCCTTCCTCTGTCTGTCCCGCCCTGTCCCCCTGGGTGACTCTGCATTCCTGACATCCCCTCTGCCAACCCCAGCCTTGCTCTAGCATCCTCCAACCCTGCTGACCGGGCTCTGGCACAAAGCAGAGGGCTCCAAGAGCTGCTGCCACATCCCCCCTGGATATGCCCCACCCTGTGCCAGCTCCTGTCCCCTGTCATTGCCCCTACCTTCCTGGGCCACGATCCCTGAGAGCACAGCCAGGACAGCAAGCCAGAGCTGCAGCTGGACCATGGTTCTGGGTGCTGCAGTTGATGCCCGGAGAGGAGCTGCCTCGGCGCAGGGCTGCTGCCTGCCAGGTTTATGGGCTGGAGGGTGGGAGGGAACCTGCATCCCCCCAGTCCCATCCCCAGTGGCCTGGCATGCCCAGGAGGAGCGATTTCATGCCATCACGCGGCCGTGTCGCAAGACCCTAGGTCACCCGCCTGCACGGGGCTCCCCTTGGAGCTGTGCCCCTGGCGCGTGCCCACTGGGGCAGCGGGGGCACCCCGGCCACGTGGCTTCACCTCAGTCCTCTTGTGTCACCCTCCCTTGGGCAAACTCCCTGTGGGAGCAACCTGGTTTGATCCCAGCTCATCCAAGAGGCACAGGGAAAGCTGCCCCTGGCCCCCTCGCCCCGACTCGTGGCTCTTGGGCACATCCCTGGGCTCTGTTTGCCCCGTCCTGGCTAAAGGGATGGAGCCTGAAGCTGGAGCCATGGGCACCAGGTGGCAGAAGAAACCACAGCAAAGCTGAGTGGCCAAGGGTCTGGTGTCCTCCGAGGGTGTCCATGTGGGCATCCTCTGAGAGTGTCTGTGTGTCCTGTGAGCAGATGGCGCTGGCGCACAGTATGCTATGCCCCCCACCTGCGTGTAGCCTGGTTGTGAAGGGGGAGGATTTTGTCTGCTCCAGGCTCCATAATGATGGTGCTGGGCAGGGGGTCTGGGCTGGGGATGTGGGGCTGTTGCATGGGTATGCTGGGGGAGTTGGGTGGCAGGGCGACAGTGAGGTGCTTTTGGGTGTGGGTGGCTGCCCCCTTTTTGGAGATGATATGAGCTCGTTCCCCACTGAGTCAGTTCCTGAATTTACTGGGGATGAGCCTCCAGGTCCTGCAGGGCTTGCTTGGCTCAGCCAGGGCAGCTCCTTGTACACTGCCATGCCAGGCCCTGGGCCCCGCATGTGGGCAGGTCTTGGCCACAGGCTTGTGCCCCTTCATCGCCGCCCCCCAGCTCTCCATCCACACCCACTTTGCATCCTGTGTGCCTTGTGACCGCACGCAGCCATCTCTCGTGGACCATGGCTCAGACGCCTCCAGCGCTGGATATAAATCACCCCACTTGCTGCTCATAGACTGCAGAGCTTCATTATGAACACTTCCTGCTAATTTGGAGGCATGAGGAGCACACACCTCCTGCTTCCTGTCCCTTGGCCTGCAGGACCCTGGCTGGAGGTGACGGATGTCAGCCCTCGTGCCCGCTCCCCACCCCCACCTCCCAGCCCCTGCCATTAACCGAGCATGGTGAGCGGCTCTGACAGATGTATATATTGTATGTAATTCCCACTGGCTGATCTTGGACATGACGCTTATCTTGGCTTGTCAGGAGAGCGTGAAAAATCCCCCGTCGCTTCACATCACCACTCTTTCTGTCTGCTGAAATATCCTGGTGGAGCTGGGTAGGCTGGCGTTGAGCCTTGGAGGTCCCGAGAGGTGTGCAGGAGCCTGGGGCTGACAACCCCCTGGGGGCTTGGGTAGATGCTTGAGGCACCCCAGGGCTCTCTCCTTTGAGCAAATTGGGGTGTCTGGCCCCAAACAGAGGGGCTGAGACCCCAAAGAAGAGGATGAAGGGAGGAGAGGCACCAAGCCTGGCACATAATGATCCCATGTTGCTCTCCCCTGGGTCCTGGGGGAGCATCACCTGTGTGGCAGAAGCTGTGGGGCTGGAGGGGACACTGTGGGGAGAGGGGACAGTGCTGGGGGCTGGGGTGCCAGGGGCTAGCGTGAGGCCCACGGCTGCAGCTCCAAGAGCTCAGCCACTGCCACTGGCACCAGCTCCACGGCAGCAAAGCCAGGCAGCGAGCAGTGCTGTGGGCCCCAGGCAGCAGTGCAGCACCCCCAGCCCCTCGCTCAGCCCCAGCACGTAGTCAAAGTGCTCAAAGGTGCCACAGGTGGGCTGCAGCAGCTGGGCATGCAGGAGGAAATCCATGGCCAGCCCCACGCCATAAGGCACCCAGAGCCCAAAGAAGAGCCAGCTCACGCTGACGCCTGGCTTCCAGCCTGACCTCAGCCATGGCACGGCCAGTGTGGCCACCAGCAGTGCTGCTGGCAGCAGCAGGAAGAGGCAGAGGCAGAGGGCGAGGTGCAGCAGGTACGCTGGGGAGAGGATGTCCACGCTCCGGCGGATGCAGCTCGTCTCCGGGGCTGCCACCGTCCCACTGGTGAGAGCTGCTGGCGTTGCCAGCAGCAGTGCCCCGGCCCACACAGCTGCAGCCAGCCGCTGGCTCCGGGCATCCCAGTGACACCAGGCAGTGCTGCAGGAGCCACTGCCCACCAGCAGCCCCTGTGCGAAGAGGCTCCAGTGCCACAGCAGGTGGGTGAGCCTGCACAGCCCTGTGCCCAGCCGCCAGCCCTGCTTGATGCCCACTGCCACTGGTGGCAGCAGGGTGGCGAAGAGACCTGTCCCCACTGCCAGCTGGGCCACCAGCACTCGGCTCTGGGGCCAGCCCCAGGCGTGGGGCCATTTGGCCAGTGCCACCAGCAATGCCCCAGTGCCCAGGGTGGCTGTGGCACAGGTGATGGCTAGGAAGGTGGGAGCCACGCGCTGGAAGAGGGGACAGTACTGGTTGTGGCAAGGTGCAGTGTCATAGTCCAGGGAGGTCATGTTGATTTCATCATAGGAGAAGTTGCTCATGATCTCCAGCAGGTCCAGGGAGTGCTCGCTCTCCAGGACTCTGGGGCTCTGTGAATGAGACCAGCTGGTGTCAGGCAGGGATGTACCCAGCTGACCCCAGGTGCCTGCATCCCACGGCATTGCTTGAGATATGCCCTCCAATGGGCCGCTGCTCCCTGCCATGGAGCTGCTGCCCTGCTGGTGGTGGGGCATTCACGTACAGCCCTGGTGCAGGCTGAGCAGGGCAATTTCTCAGGCAGGGACACGCTGCAGCGAGAGGGGAGGCTGCCTGCCCTCAGGGGCACGGGATTGTCCCAGGCTGGCCCCCCTGTGCATGAAAGCACAAATTTTCTTATAGCCTCAAAGGAAGGTTGCAGTTGCCAGTGGGTGGGTGCAAACCTCACTGAGCCATCTGCAAGTGAGAGTCTGTTGGCAGCACTCGCTGTGAGCCGTGGCCCTGCTCACCACAGTGCACCCACATGGCCCCAGCCCTCGCGTCCAGCAGGATGGCAAGTTGCTGAGGAGAAGTGGCAGGGGAGGGGAGAGGCACTCACCACCGGGATACAGTTGCCCATGATGTATGTCCCAGGACGGCACCCGCTCCTCTGCGTTTGGGGTCTCCAGTGGGTGCTGTGCGTGGCAGCCAACGCTCAGCCGCGTGCGCTCACGGCAGGGCACTGTGCCCAGGGGTACATGCTCAGGGGTGCACGCTCTCCAAGAGCCCTGTTGCGCAGTTGGTGCCTGCTCCGCTCGCTCTCTCCCTCAGGCTCCCCTCCTCCTGGTCGAAAGGGAGGTGAAGGACTGCAGTAAGGAGATAAGAGCTGCCTCATTAATAGGCAGCCCTGCCCTTCTGGCCTGGCAATCCCCTTTGCCAGGGCCTGAAGGAAACAGGCAGGTCACTGCTGCCAGTAAAGCCAGTGAGCCGCCAGCGCAAGTGTGCAATTTCTCGAGCAGGAAACAATCACTTCTTGGCAGAACACCTTAAATTAATTAGGAATTGTATTTACAGGCACCCTGCCTGTGTGGATGCTCCTCTTGCTGGCCAGGACTCAGATGTGTGCGGAGTTTCATCCCAGGGATGCCGGCTACGTGCAAGCCCAGCTCTGGGGCATAGGGTGGGTCCTACTGGTGCAGGATGTGGGCAGCTGCCAAGGGGACCCCATGGCAGTGCAGCCCAGACACTCGGTGCTTTCCAGTTCCAGTACAGCAAGGAAATTTGCAGCTCTTCCTCCAAAAGCCCCACTAGGAGGCCGGATCCTGCGAGGTCACCCTGCAGCACTGCGGCTGAGTCATGGGCTCCCTGGGCTGCAGTGGGGCAGCAAGACCAGCTTGGCAGGGAACCAGCAGGGGCTGGGGGCACTTGGTGGCCCTCATGCCTGGTGAGAGCATCCACGGAGGACAGTGGGGCTGGGGGGCACTCAGTGGGTTGGGATTGAGGGTTACTGTTGTTTGGCAGGGCTGGCAATTTGGGAGGAGCTGTGAGTCAGGGTCTGGGTGTCTGCAGTGGGAGTTTGGGGTCTAGGTGGGGGGGATTTGGGGGTGAAAGCGCTACGGGTCTGGACAGGGGGGTCTGGGGACAGGTAGCTGATGGAGGCTATGGTTTGGGGGACTGAGGGGGGGCGAGGGTCAAGGCTTGATGGTGGCTGAGCTATGCCTCTGTGGACTGTGCAATGGGCTCAACCACATCCCTCCCACGCTGTGCAGTAGGGTGCCCACCCACCAAGTTGAGCTCTTCCTCCTCCCCTCGCCTCGGTGACCCCAGCTCCCCGTCACCCGGGGTGGGGGGGCTCACAGCCATGACACCTCCCAGGCCCTGGCAGCGTCCAGCACGCGCAGGCAGAAGCAGAGACGTGCAGGCAGGTAACGTGTAATCCAGATATATTTATAGGATTATTTTCCGAGATTAGCACAGGATATTAGAAAGGTTATAAAGTCACATCAACATTCGTTGTCTCCCTTTTATGTACATACAAGAACACAGCACAACAACACAGACCGTCCTCTGCCCTGCCCCACTGCGTCTCCAGAGCTCCCTACAAATATGGCTTTCGTGTCTATTGAGAGTTCAGTGCCGGCTGGGAAGTGGCTGGAGCCTCGCTGGGGCCAGTGAGCGGGAGTGAACAGGCCTGGCTGCAAACGAGGGCCACAGGGTCCCAAATCCTCCTCGCTCCCCCAGCGCCAGCCCTGGCCACGTCCCGGTTCAGATGCCCCAGGCCCAGCATGGGTGAACGTAGTGGCACAGGGTGGACATGGGCCTGGATGTCCCCTGCTCACGTGGTCAACAAGGACCTCCTGCTCCTGAAATGGCCATCAAGGCCCAGAGATGTGGCTGGTGCCCTGGGCTCCCCCAGCCATACGGTGACCCTGCCTGGCTTTGCTGGGTGCTGGCAGGGAGGGACAGGAGCCTGGTGTCCCCACTCCTCTCTGACTGTGTCCCTCATACCACCACCCCAGCAGCACCACCTGCCCCATCGCTTCTTCCCTCCGCAGTGCAGCACATACACCCTCAGCCACGTCAGTGACACCACATACCCCGCCACCTCCCTGCACCATTGAGTGTGTGGCCTCACCCCCATGCTAGTTTGCATCAAGGTGTAGCTTCTCACCCCTTCACACGACCCATATCACCTCTTGCACTTCTGACATGGTGTACCCAACCCCACTTGCAAGCCCTGACCTGGTGTACCACAGGGCTGCACACACGTACAACAGGATGTGCCCCAGACACAACACAGGGTGTACTCCAGCACCCCCCACCACAGGTCACCCTAACACGCTCATGGTGTGGTGCAGCTCACGACTGACACCCATCGTGCCCCCCACTCAGGACTGTGTTGCTGTTCCTCTCCACACCTGTGACACAGTCTATTCATCATCCCAAAAGACTCAACACATGGTGTATCCCACCATGCCCCTGGGCTCCCAAATCGGTGTTTCCCACCATACCTCACACCCATGACATGATCTATTCATCAGTGCCTCAAACCTGCAAAGTGGTTTCTGCATCATGCTCGTGGCATGCTGTGTCCCATTGCACCTTCCATCAGCAGCACGATGGGTGCACCATCACTGCACCCTCCCACACCGTGACATGCCCCATCACAGCATGGATCACCTCATGATGGTGTCCCCATCCGCCCTTGTGTTTATCCCACAGCATCTCCCTCTTCACACATGTGACCCAGTGTATCCGTCGCCTGTCACACACAACACGGGGTTTCCATTGCCCTCACACCCGTGACAGTGGGACTACTGCTCCCTTTCAAAAAGAGCCCTTTGACTCTTGCTTGCAGACGCAGCCTCATGTTCATGCTCCCACCACTCCCAGGACCTGCAACACCTGGGGCTGTAGCTTAGCCTCTTGCTGTGGCAGGACAGTGGGTCCACCTGGGGTTAGACCCAGCCCATCCTTTGCTGGCATCTGCCACAGGCAGCAGGTTCTGCCCCAATGCCCTGCCTGTGCCCAGTCTTCCCCCTGCTGCATCCTGCCACATCCCATACCATGCAGCATCTCAAAAAGGCCAAATCCTGACTTCTCTGATGAGGGCAAAGTGTCAGTCACCTGTGCCAGCCCTTGAAGCAGCTCTAGAGCAGCAGTGCTGGGGAGAAACTGGCCACAGCTGTGCATGTGCTGCTTTGAAGGGGCACAGACCTGCCTGTCCGACTTCAGATTCCACATCCCTTTCCCTAGGGAGCAGTTAACCCCCTTCCCTCCCAGACCCCCAGGGTGGGGCTTTCTTTATAACCATCTACAGCATGTAGACTTAAAATGAGATTAAATTATACTTGAAAACACATCCTTGCATTTTTATTTGAAGGAATTACGTCTAGTCAACAGTGGACGTTAAAGATCTTCAGCAAAGCATCAGGTCACGCATTCGTACATGCTCAGTGTGCAGTGGAGTAGTTAACAGCATCAACATCTGCAGTGTTATCTCCGGCAGCAACGGTTGCATCCCTCGAAATGAGCTTGGAGCTACCGTTGAGACTCCAGGCCAACATCCTCCTCCAAAAAGATGGAAAGGGAGGAACAACATCGAGAAAACTGCAGGTTTTCTTCACCATGTACGATGAAGGCTTTGTGCACTTCTCTCTTGAGGTGCTAACGCCCTGCTGTCTGCGTGCTCCTGACATACGATTTAGCCACAGTGAGCCTAGTCATGTCTGTGCACGTGCCACAAATGCATCGCTCGTTCACACCCTGTGTCTGCCACTGAGCCATGCCTCTTCGTCTGCTCGGCCCCAGCCCCCTTCCAGCCCCGCTTGCTCTGCGATGCCTTCCCTGCAGGTGTCCTCCTTGTGCCACGTGCTCGCAGGGTCTGGATGTCAGCAACACTACCTGCCCCACAGGCCCCTCGTACTCCATGGCAGAGGACACAAGCTCTTCCTTTACCTCCAAGGTGAGGTTACCTACACCACCGGGGGCTTTTGCTCCTTCCTGAAGGGCTCTCCTCCTCCAGACAACCCAAAATCAAAGGGGTGCTCAGCCAAAGGGCAGCTCCTGCAAACCCCTTGTATCCAGACCAAGAGGTCCTGGGAAGCTGGAAAAGCTCATCCCAAGGGTGAGGGATGGAGCCTGGCTCCCCAGGGGGTGTGGGGTGTCCTGCAGATGCTGGAGTGTGTAGCCTCCTGCAGCCCCATCCTGTGGGTCTGTGGTTGGGGTGGGCCAAGCAGACCCTGGAGACATGCTGGAGAGGTTGGGAAAGCTTCTTGTTTTTGTCTTGGAAGAGACAGGGAAACATGTAGGAGGTAGGGCAAGCTCCCCCCAAGCCTCCTTGGAGACTCCCGAACTACCGAGACACTAAACCCCGGCATTTCGGCCGCTGTTGGCTGCAGCCCTTGGAGCTGAGAGGGAAGCGGCCTTTTCTAAGCTCATGCCTGCTCTGGGAGGAGGCTGGGGAGGGAAGGGGGACAGACAGCTCCAAGAAGCAGACCCCTGGTGGAGCCCCTCTCTGCACATCTCCTTGGCCAGAGGAACCCCAGGCCTCGTGCCACTCTGGGCTGCTTGTGCTGGGGAGCAGGTTGTCTCCAGCTCAGCTCAGCTCCCATGGTGCCACCAGCTGTGTCAGCTCTGGTTGAAGCCACCCTCAGGGTCTAAACTACCTTTCCAGAGGCTCTGGGGGCCCCAGAGCCAGCCCAGTGAAGAGGGAAGTGGCAAGGCCGCAGGCCCACCGGCTCTCCCTGGTGCTCCCAGCACAGGTGGCCTCCTGCACTGAACATCTCAATAGATGGTTTGAATTGATGTTTCCAATATGAGAATTTATAAAGTTGGGGCTTTTTCTCTGGATTCACCCCGAAACCTCTGCCCTCCCCCCTCCCGCTGGGGTGGGACCGGGGAGCTGCAATGCTCGGCAGTTCCCAGTCTCTCTGGGGGCCTCAGCAGTTCCCACCCTGGAAGCTCACCCCCCCTCACACATCTAGCGCACGAGGACAGCCCTCCTCCCAAATGGACACTGTTCGACAAGAACCACCAAGGATAAAATCAGGGCAGGGGCCTGGGGTCCCACCCCGCTCGACCCCAGCCACGAGCCAAGACCTCAGAGGCAGAGACACTGCCTGTTGGCATCCTGCTCCTGTCCCACCGACCACGCTCCCTGTCCCAGCTGGGGCTGGGGCCATCACACAGCAGCCAAGGCTGGGGGAAGCAGTGGGAACGTGGGTCCCAGCTCTCAGTGGGAGGCACAGGGCGAGCGTTCATGACAGAGGAGCCACCCAGCTGCCCCGAGCTTGCACCAGAGCCTGGAGCTGATTTTATCCTTGGATGTCAAAGAAACCAAAATGGAGAGAAACAAAGGGAAGAGCTACATTGACCCCAGCCCAACATCCCATCCAAGGGCCCAAAGCAAAGAGCAGCCACGAAACCAAAGCAAAGGTCCAAAGGAAGAAGGAAAGTCGCTCACTCACTGGTTGGTCTGTGTTTCGTGCGAGCGCCGGTCGCAGGGATGGAGGTGCAAGCAAGCAAACAGGGCCGGGGCTTTCGCTGTTCGTAGTAATAACGTTTTGTACAAGTTCAAGAAGAAGCATCATGTCTCAGGCTGGTTGCTCTCTGCTCTCTGTCCTGCCATCCCTCTGTCCATCCATCTGCCCGTGCTGGGCGCGAGAGAAAATCAGTTGGGTTGAGTGGGGTTTGTGGTCTGGTTTCCATTTCCATCGGGGTCTGTTGGCTCCATTTCTCACTCTCACTGACGCCTCTAGATAAAATACTCCTTCTTGTCATCGCCACCAGCTTGGCCACCCTCTGCATTGATGATGGCTGTGTCGGCATCTGGGGCGTCATCTGACCCTTTGGCCTCATGGGTCAGGTAGGTACCTGGGTGGGGAGACGGGGTCAGCATCACAGGGGGGCCTGATGGCACCCTGCTCCCATGCAAGCAGGGGTAGGCTGGGCTGCCTGAGGGGCCCCAGTGGCAGAGCCCAAGGGCTGTCTGGAAAGCGGAATTGAGAGGAAAGTCCTTTGGGTTTGGCCTAAAATGGAAAAGTCACCAGTTTCCCTGGGACAAGCTCTGCCTGGGGACTGAACCTTGCCTAGGCTGCTGAAGGCTTTCACTATTGTCTCTAGCCAGAAGATGAAACTGCCTCCCACTTTGGAGGCATCAGCCCTTGCCTGCATTTCCAGGCATGTCTCCTGCCCTCCCCACTATCTGCCCCTCCCTGCATCCCTGTCCCTGTTCCCCCTCAGAAAATTGGAGGGTTTCTCTGTAAAACTGCCATCTGCAAGATGGCTCCCGTTCCTGGCTGCCCCCAGAGCCAGCACGACGTGGGGCAGAAGCAGCAGCTTGGCTGGTCTCAGAAGGCAGGAATAGGGGGCTCTTACTCACACATCACCTCTGCTGGGTTTTGCCGGTGTCTGGATGTGACCGTCTCCCCGTGTCTTATGCACATACCTGCCGGGCGGATGAAAAGTCCAGGGATGGGGAGATGGAAACGGTGGAGGAGGAGGAGGAAGAGGAAGGCAGAGGGCTGGAGGAATGGCAAGGAGGGCAGGGAGAGGGAGGAGATGGGGTCAGGCACAGACAGGGACAGTAGCATGGGCAGTCGCAGGACAGTGGGTACCAAGTCATGAAGGAGATGGAGAAATGCAGTAGGAGCTGCATCCACCTGGTGCTGCCCAGCTCCAAGGATGCACTGGAACATCTCCACACTGGGGTCAATACCAGCATAGGCACAAGCAGCAGCTCCCAAACCCAGGAGGGCTCCACTGGCTGTGCTGCATTTGTCCAGACAGGGGCAGGTCTGCAGGATGAGGAGCTGCCTCCCTTCACCCCTGCCCCATGCTGCCCACTTGCTTCAGCGATGTAACTCTGCTACGAGAGACCCATCGAGGGGGGAGCATGCCCTGCACTGCTTGCTCCGACACAGCACAGGGGTCTTGGCTCTGTGCCCCCCCTGCAGCTCCCCCCCCTCTCCTCCCCCGTTCACTCCTCCAGGGCTCACCGGACCCATCCATGGGAGTGGGACCCTCCGGCCCTGCGCACCCCCAC
>JANZLQ010000092.1:9961817-9982187 GCA_026212715.1 Elanus axillaris | reverse complement strand
CCTGCAGCTCCCCCACCCCATACCTTTGTGTCTGATTAGGTAGTGTCCCAACACGATGAGAAGACTCAGCAGAAGGAAGACGATGACGGCAACCACCCCACCGATCACTGCATGGTACGTGCTGGAGGTCGAGGGCACCGGGCTGGCATCTGCCCAGATGGCAAAGGGAGAGAAAACAGAGAGAAGGTATGCTGCAGACCCTGCTGAGCAGCAGAGGCTGCTGCTCGTCCCACAGACTGCTAAGGGCTGCAAGCAGGTGCCTTGGAGAGCCCGATCCTGCTCGGCTCAGTGCCATCAGCTCGACCTTGCTGCAGACGAAAGCTGTCAAGGTGGGATTAAGAAAAGGGAAGGCAGTGGGGGAAGCAAGAAAGAGAAGCAATGGCCACTGGTACGGGCTCCTGCAGGGAGTGAGCGAAGAGGAGCCCCAATGGCTGTGCTGGGAGCCCTGCCTGGGTGAGAGAGCAGCTAAGAAGAGCTGCGATGGGCAAACCCATCCCCTGTGCCCGGCTGCCTGTGATGTGCCCCAGGGAGCAGCACCGGCAACATGATCTGTGCAGCCTGCAGTACCTCTCCCTTCAGGCATGGCCATTATCCCACCACCACATCCTTCACCATGGGATTTTTGCCCCAAAAGGGGAGGCTGAACACACTGCGGAGCCAGGCTTGGCTCATTCTTCCCCTGTGCCATGCAGGCTGGCACGGCCACATGCTGCATCCCAGAAGGTGATGGCACCCCAAGGAAGGTGGGACACCAAGGCCAGTCCCAAGTCAGTCGCATCTTGTAGCACAGTCTGCGCTGGGATCCTGCGTTAGCCCTGGTACACAGGGACAAATCCTCCTTCCACCCCACTCATTGTGCCCTGTCAGTTCAGAGGGGACAGAGCCACAGAAATGTTCAAAGGGGGCATTCAGACAGGACAGGGTGGGAATGACAAAAGGGGAGGCAACAGGACAGAGGGATGACATTTCACGCAGATGCAAGGCACAGGTTGCAGCTCACAGGCAGCTGCTGCCACAACCTGCCAGGAAGAGCTGGAAGGACCAGCAGGCAGCCCAGGCTTTTGGGCCTTGGCTCTTTCTGTTGCGTACCACCACCTCAAAGTGCTGAGATAGTGGCTGCAGAGTCCACACACGCCAACAAGGAGCTGCACAGGGACTGGAGCCTGGCTGGGCACCTGGGATGTGGCAAGGGTGTCCCTGGTCCAGGGCTGGGCCACCATCTTCCTGTGGAGCTTCTCCTGCTGGGCTGGGGAGCAGTGGGTCCGTAAAGAGAGAGAAAAGGAGCTTACGGTACCTTGGATGGGAGCTGGAGTGAAGGATGAAGCGGTGGCCATGGAAGCATGAGAGATGGGCTGGGAAGGGCCTGGCGGAGGGGCTGGAGTGGAGTGAACATGTGGGGTGGGGAGCTGGGAAAGATCTGGGGAGGACAACAAAAACACAGGGACACGAATCAACCCTGGGAGGTACCAGTGAGGGGTGACAGAGCTCATTGGAGGGGACCCTGGCTCCCCCCAGCTTGTTGGGACCCATTCTTCTCAGCGGCTCCTTCTACAACCCCTTTTCTTGGCCATGGGTCCAGCCTCTCTTCTCCTGCCACTGTCCTCTGGGACACACTGCTGTGAACATCTTCCCCCATCTCCTATCCTGCCAGCACTCCCAGTCACACCTTCCTCCATGAGGAACCCCACTGGGACCCTCCTGCCTGGGACCCCTGGGACTGCAGTGGCTGTAAAGTGTCACCCACTGTGAGATGCCACCTACACTTCCCTATGCACACCCTCAGGGATCGCTCCGCCTCCGCTCTCCCTTGCTACTGAGCAAGCTTGCCACTGCAGCAGGCAGGCTTGACAGCTCAGCTGGGCAAGGTGGCTGCTCCAGTGATGATGCCTGAGACCCGAGTGGCTCTTGGCAAAAAGAGGTGGGATTTGACGAGGGGAACCAACCCTAGGTGTGGAGCTCCTCTGCCACCAAGCGGGTGGGGGACATTGGTGTTCTGGGTGTCATGTGCTTGTGGACAGTATCAAGCACCCCAGATGCTGCTGTGAGCCCATGGATGGGTGCTGAGCACTCCAGGGGCTGCTGTGCTCCTGGACAGGTGTGGAGGGCTCCAGGTGCTGCTGGGTGCTCACAGCCAGGCTCAGGAACCAGCTCCCTGGGCAGACCCTGCACCCAGGGGGATGCGAGTGGGCCACAAGGGGTGACGAAGGAATGACTGCACAGGCTTAGGTATTCAGGGGCTCATCCTGGGCAGGCAGAAAAGAGGGACTCAGGGGGACAGGGTGCCCAAGGTGCACACTGCTGCCATGTGCTCTCTCTACCCACAGCCTTGTTGGAAGAGAAGGATGCCAAGAGTGCCCAAAACAGGAGGGGAGGGAAAGGGGATGGGAAAGGGAAGAGCTGGAACATGTAGAAGTGCTGGAAGATGGAAAGTCCAAGGCTCATAGAAAGGAGAGAGATAGCAAGAGATTTGGCAGAAGAGGAGGATAACCCCAAATCCAAGGCCAAAAACTCAGGGAAACAGGCTCCTACCAACATGGGAAAGCTGCTGGGCGAGGGGCTAGTTGCTGAGAACAGGAACCAGGGCAGCACCGCCACCAGCCTGGGATGGGCTGGAGCAGCACTTGCAGCCCTGTGCAGCACACAGCTCTGCTCCACGTGACACACGGTGCTCGGACATAGAAGGGCACAACGACAGCAAACATGGCAGCAGAGCACAGCCAAGGCAGGGGGAGGTGGTGAGGGGACAGCACCATGCGGGGAGGTGGCAGGTGCTGCCCCTTCCCATGCAAGGATGCGTGTTGAGTGGTGATACACTCTGGGGACATGGGATGCAACACAAGTCTCTAGCTTCAGTAGCTCAGGGCAAGCCATGAGGCCGATCTCCAGAAGCTTGGAACAGGGCTGCCAGGGCACCTCACAGTTTGAAATGGTCAGTGACATCTGGAAATCCTCTTTGCCTTGTGGTGGCAGTATGTAGAGGCTTCCTGCCTGCAACAGGCTCAGGAGCAATGGCCTCTCCTGTCCCAGAGACTCCAGCAGAGTCCTGCCTGCAGCCCCTGCAGTTCCCCCATTACACCCCCACTCCCCATCAGAGGCCACAGGGAGCTCAGCCTGGGCCATGAAGTGACCCTGCCCTGACCCCCCCAAACTGCTCTCTGCCCTCCTCGTCCCCAGGCAGCAGACCTGCACAGTGCAGGAAAGGACGTGGGGCTGGATGTGGCCAGAGGAGCTGGCGATGCACCGCTCTGCCAGCAAGCGCACCAGGGCCCAGATGCATGCACGCACCCATGCTGCACCACAAAGCCCCACTCTGACCATAGCCCTCCCTGGATCCATGCACCCCTTCACAGGGAGATGCAGGTGGGATGGAAGTGGCTATGACAACCAGCAGCTGCCAGGAGAAACTGGGTGATGCTAGGTGCCCTGCGGTCCCCGCTTACCACTGACATCGAGGTTGTACTTGGCCACGACGCTGCCCATGGAGCTGGTGGCTGTGCAGACGTAGGTGCCGCTGTCGCTCTTGTTGAGGAATGGGAAGATGAGGACGCTGTCAGAGCTCAGCTGCAGGGGTGCATCGCTGCCCTCCTTCTCCCACAGGAACTCCTGGGGGCTGCAGAGTGGGATAGTGGTGAGGCACCACCATCCTCCCCAGCACTCTGTATGGGCTGGGGCAGAGCAGAGTCCCTGGCTGGCCAGTGGAGGAGACAATGAAGGCATGGGAGTATTTAAGCAGGGGGGAAATACCCTGTTTAGAGATGAGCCAAGATGGATCTGCTGCTCCAGGGAGAAGACAGAGGCTTTGCCTGTTCTCCATGGGGTGTCTGGCCCTACCTGGCATCAATGCAAGGCCAGTGCCTGGCCCTGAGCCCATACAATGCTACCTGCAATGCCTGCCCAAGCTCTGGGGAGAGCTAAGTGGTGGTTTTGGGAGCCTGGCAGTGGGAGGAGGAGTTGGCCAGGGCCTGGTGGGGCTGAACAGGGGGCCTTACATGGGGTTGCCCTGCCCGTCGCACTGCAGCTGGAGCTTCTCGCCTTCCCGCGGGTACTGGGGATGCGGCTCGATCTTTGCTGTCGGCTTGTCTGAAAAAGGAGGAAAGGCACAGTTGGGTGACTGCCTGTCCCTGCCCCACACTGTGCAGGGGCCTGCTGGCACCCCAAAACCCTGCCCCTGCACCCTGCCTCAGCCCCAGCTCTGCACATGCAAGGGTGCAGTGTAAGTGCACTTGTGGGTGGTAGGGTACACAGCAGTGGGAGTCGGCACTCTGGGGATGCACAGCGCAGCTCCCATGTCCCTCACCCTGTGATCACAGGGGACACTTAAGACAAGGGGAATAGGGAAAGGCAGGACACGGGAGATGGTGCAGGCAGGTAGCAGGGCATGGCACAGACAAGTCTCAGGGAGATGGGGACAGGCAGGGGAAACCAAGGGTGGGCATGTGCAGGGGAAGTGTCACTGCACAGTGCCTCTACATGTGACCACTGTGCATGCAGGTTGATGAGCTTGTATGCATGTATGCGTAATGGCTGTATGTACATGTAAGTGTAGGGCAATGTGTGTGATGCCTGCTTAACTGTGGTAATGCTGAGGCCTCCTCCATCTCTCCCACTCCTCCACAGCCCTGTCCCCTTCCCCATGTGGCCCTCTCCCTTCATCCCCATGTACCACGTACAGTGGACCTGCAGCTTCTGTGTGGTTGACCTCTCAGAGTTCTGCAGGGACTCATGGTCCACGGTGCAGGTCACCTCAGCTTCGTTGTCCTCCTTGGTGACACGGAACTCCACCCGACTGCTCACAGTGAAGGTCTTTCCGTTGGGGTCCTCCACCACCTCGGTGCCTTCATCTGTGGGGACAGTGGACTGTTAGAGCTGATGAACACAGTACCCCAGCAGAGGTATAAGGCTGACATGCATGTTGAGTAGGGGACATCCTGTCCCTATCCCTCTGTTGGCAGTAGCATAGGATGCCAGCATTGTCCAGCACCGGGCAAATCTGCAACCTCGGGTGCCCCATCTGCCTCTATGGTGTTCCCCAGCTACCTCAGAGCAAAGCCCCACTGCTTGGGCACCCACCCATCAGCTCCTTGTTGCCCTTCTTCCACCGGAGCTGTGCCGCAGGCTTGCTGCCAGAGGACCGGCAGGTCAGCCGGGCTATCTTCTCCTCGTCAATGGGCTGCTCATGGCCAAAGATTTGGGGTTTCTGGGGGATTCCTGGTACAGGAGGCAAGAAATACAACAGGCTATTAGCTGTGTGTATGCTGCCACCCAGAGACTGATGCACATGCAGAGACATGTCAATAAACATTGCAAGGATGAGTTAACAGGTAGATATATAGGAGTAGCAGAGATGAGCTGCTGTGTGGACAGCATCTTGCAGGCAGGGCAGTAGCAGGAGACTGGGAGCAGGTGCGGGGGCTGCCACCAGTGGCTTACCCAGCACGGTGACCAGGGCCTTCGCAGTCCGCACAGGCATGGTGAAGATGGAGCAGGTGTATTCCCCCTCATCTGACAGCACCACATCACTGATGCTGATGGTCAGCTCGTTAGGTGTGGACCTCTCCAGCTGGATCCTGTTATCTCGCAGGGCTGGGGGAAAAGGGACAACAGGATGAGTGACTGGTTCAGTACCACCACACCCCTCTGCTAGCTCATATTTTGCCTGGTGGCATCACTGTAGGCGGGTAGCAGGAAGAAACATCACCCTCTGGGGCACCACCAGCCCTGGTCCACTTTCCCTCTACCTCACCATCACTCTGGTCCTGGAGCTGGCTCCTCTCCCCCAGGCAGCCCTCTCCCATCCCCAGTTCCTTCACATCTACCTCGTTTCTCCCCGAAGTAGAGGGTCTGCTGGGCTGGGTTGGACCACTGCAGCGAGGAGTCATCAGGATCCTCCACCTGGCACTTAAGCACCACTGTACCACCGGCCACCACAGTCTCGTCTGACGTCGTGGGCTGGCTCTCTGGACACAGACAGGAAAGGTTAGCAGGGGACCTGGGCATCACCTCTCCCCAGGTGTGCATGAGCATGACTGAGCAACCAAGGGAAGGGAGGGAGGAACACAGCAGTGTACCCAAAACCCCTGGGACAAGTGGGGCTCCAGTGCTGGGCTGAATACAGCTTGCTTGGGACAAACTTTTTTTCCAGTTGACCCCAAGCCCTGGATGGCTAGGCTACACAGACTGGGGTAGGGGGACTAGGTCACCTGGGCTCAGCTGGTCTCAGTGGCAGCATGGAGGGGCATGGGAAAGAGGAACAGATGTTGCCAGAGGTCTGGCTGGATCCAGGGAGACTGTCAGTGTGAGTATATGCCAGCATGCACATGTGTATATCTGGGAGCATCTGTACAGCCCCTTGAGCACAGGTGTGTGCACACACATGCTTGTGGGTGGGTGTCCCTCTTCAGGGCTTCTATTGCGCAGGCAGCATGCTTGGAGCAGAGCTGTCCTGCACACCGTGGGGGCAAGAGGGACCTGCCCATGGGCACGTGTCAGCCTGGGTCTCCCACTGCAATCCCATTCCCCAGCACCAAATAGCCCCATTACAGCTGCAGAATCAAGGACAGCAGGTAGGATCTGTCCTGCTGCCCAACCTGCAGCACCTGCTGGGAGTGCTGCTCCCAGGGTGCTGCTGTCCCCAGGCAGTAGCTCCATGCCAACCTGCACAGACATCAGTGTCAGGCCTGGCTCCAAGCACAGCCCCTGGGGCTGCTGGAAGATACAGGCAGCTGGTGCCTACCAGGCATGAGCATATCCAGGCAGGAGCAGGGGTACACCAGGAGGCAGCAGGAGATCCTGGCACTGGCACAGGCACCAGCTGAGGGTACCTGGGGAGGCAGCAAGCTCTGCTCCACCACCCTGGCAGTCACAGCAAGCTAGAGCTTACACCCTTGGTGCCTCTGTGCCAAGCATCCCATGCAATGGGATGCTCTGCTGGCCATCTCCACCCCTGCCTCCAGCAAAAGCATCCATGGTCCATTGAGTGTGGCCCATGGGGTGCAGTCAGTGGCCCGCTCTCCATGTCATTCCTTAAGGGGATTTTTCCTCTTGCTCATGCTGCTCCTGGGCTTTGCGCATCCCTTCCCAGACTGTGTTTCCTCAGCTAAGACATTGTCCTTCACTTCCTTCAGGCTCCTCAGAGGGCTCCACACTGCTGAGCAGCCCAAGGGCAGAGAAGAGCAGCAACAGGATCAGATAACCACCCCCCCACGCACCTGCCCCAAGGACAGCTATTTTGGGAAACCTGATGTGCCAGTGAGTGGAGGTGCACAGGGAGAAGGAGAGTGCTGGCTCTCCCAGCCTGGGGGCTGCACACCCTCCTCTCCCAGCTGGGCCCACAGGCAGCCACATGGCCAAGAGGGAAGAACACAGATACTGCTGCTATTTGCACTTTGCTCATGTGCTGGACACAGGGCTTCAAAAACTGTCATATTCTGTCTCAGCCCAAGTTATGTTTAGGCAGGGACTCAGCCTCAGGACCCCCAAGCCTTGGGTAATCCTGCCTGTGTGCCCACACAGCCAGCAGTGCAGTCCTAATTTCATGTTTGTTTTCCTGCACGATATTCAGTGCCTCAGAGAAGCTCCAGTTATTGCAAGGAGAGGGGTGGGAGCAGCTTTGGGTGAATTTCCCCATTTTCCACTCAGAACAGTGAAGGAAAATATTTTCTTTTGCTCACATTGCAAATTCCCCAAAGCTATCGAAGGTAGCAGGAAGGAGTGAAGAGGTTTTGGAGGAGGACAGGAAGACAAGGCTGCTGGGCTTCCCAGGGACTGCTTGGCTCATGTTAAACTCAAAGAAAGCCCAGGCTGGAAAGTGCATGAATCCCTCCCTGCCCACTCCCAGCAGCCATGATTACCAGAGATGCACCAAATTCAGATTAAAAATATTCCCAGGGTAAAGACTCTCTCTCCAGCCCCAAGAAACTCCCTGTCACTAATGCTAATGTTTTATGCTTGCTATTGGAAGTTTTGCCCCTCTCCCCCTGCCTGGGTTTCATGGCCAGCCCTCAGCTGTTGCTATACTCCTGCCTGGTCAGCTGAAGAGCCTCTGGGTCACATCTCCTTCCCTCTAGACATTTACAGATGGTGATTGAGTGTTCCACACATGCCAGCCAGCTGGAGTGCCCAAGCCTTACTCCACAGTCTGTTCCCAACTGCTGATCACAACCCAGGCTCTACCCTCATACATCTCCAGCTTGCTCAAGGCCCAGGCACAGCAGGAGCACCAGGACCTCTAGTGCTGGGGATGACACCACGCAAGCAGGACCACCCCCTCCACCGTGGGGGACGGGTCTCTGCCCCATCACATACTGGGGTCTGCAGCTCAGCCATGGCTCTCTGTCCACTCCTCCTGACTGGGGAGATCTGCCTGTCAGCTTGTTTTAATTTGGTTACCTATGCCTTTGCCCTGCTACAATGGTAATTAGGGGATTAGGTTGTTGCAAGCCACTGTTGTCCAAACTCAAAACACTCCAACTCAAATGCAATTGAGAACAGGGTCTAAAACCCACACAGAACAGATTCAATCTCTTAATTAACAATTACCATCACCTGCCACAGCACTGGCCTCATTAAGGTATTAGTGCAGAGAGAGGTTAAACAGAGCAAAGCATGTTTCCCCAGGGCAGGGGCCAGGCGATGCCACCTGCACCCCCACACTGGGTGACCCACAGGGCACCACACAGACCCACTGAGGATCTGGCTTGGCCGTGTTGACAACCTCTCTTCTTCCTCCCTAGCTCACAGATGTACAGCCGAGACCACCGGAGACCATGTTTCCGCAAGAGCTGCAGAGCCAAGTCCAGCTCTCCTGCCCATGAGCATGTGCTAGTGGCTTGTGCAGGGTGGGGGACACAGCCCCCCCCGTCGGCCCCTGTGTCAGAGCCCCTCCAGCCCGCCGCACTGCACCCTCCGGCACGACCTAGATACTCAGCTTGCCTCCACGCCATGCACCCAACAGCTTGGAGGAACAGATGGGCACGGCTGGGCCACTGCGCCAGTGTGGCTTGATTTAATTAAAAACCGCCACGGCTGTAACCTGCTGGCCCTTGACAGAATAGGGGCAGAGCTGCCACGGGAGCAGCTGTGGGGCCAGGAAAGGAATGCATGGCAGGACCCCAGGAGCAACGAGTCCCACCATGGGGAGCTTAACCCCCACCCCCGCCCTGGCTCCTGCTACGGCCTGAAAGGAACAAAGCATGGCCTATGGGGTCCCCGTCCCTCCGCGGCCTCACTGCCACCCTCACAGGCAAGACCCTCTCTGCCAGCACAGGCAGTGGGCACAAGGGGCAAAGCTTCCATCCTACAGCTGGGGACAGTGGCACACTGAGAAGGAAGATGCATCATGCACCGTGACTGCTCCCAAATCCAGCAGCTCCAGCCCTGGCACAGCCCAGCGCATCCTCCCGGTTAGATCCTGGGGGTTCCCAAGGAAGATTAAGGGCAACTTAAGCCATGCTGCTCACACCGCAATGGCCCTTCAACAGCATTGAAAAGGGTGCTACTGTGAGAAAGCAGGCACCTGTCACACAGGGGTCCCAGCCCCCCTGGGGGGCCCTGGCATTATCCTGGGGGCTTGGAGGCACATGGAGGAGCAGAGCAAGGATGCTCTGGAAAGCTGGCTGCAGTGAAAGCTTTCAGGTCTTCCTGGCACGCCGGTTAAAACAGCCCCCGCGAGGCCACAGACAGGTGCCGGACACTTAGGGAAGCATCCGCCCTTGCTGTGCCAGCAACTGCTGCCAGCACGGAGCCACTGCCACCTGACAGCCTGGGCTGGCACAGTCCCCTCACCCTCCCTCTGCGACACCGCATGACGGCCAGAGCAGCCCCTGGCACTGCCCGCTGCTACAGTCTGAGGGGCTGTGCAGTCCAAGCCCCAGCATGCTGGCAGGGCTTGGCACCAGGCTGGACCAGAAGATGGCTTGTGCTCCCACACTGGGGCAAAGGAGGTGTGTGCATAGTCCCAGGGATGCCAGCATTGCTCTGCAGGGATGAGGCGAGGCAAGAGAAGCATACAATGTTTGAATCCAGCCTTCCCTGCATGGTGCTGGGCTCAGGCAGGTGCAGCCAGCCCAGGACCCCCACTGCCTCCACAGGTCTCCTGTGCTCGTGGCTCTCCTCTCCAGAAGAGTGAAGCAGATCCCTCAGATCTACACCTCCTAGCTCCCAGGGGCCATCCAAGCCTCACTGGCCACCTTAAGCCCCTGCCATCATCCTGCAATAGGTTGAAAAGTTATTTTGTAGATGGCAAGCCAGCAGCGAGGTCTCCTGGCAGGCAGAGGACCCAGCTCTCCCTCCATAGGACCCTCCTGGAGGAGGCCAGACTCACTGCAGGCAGCAACAGTGGAAGCTCAGTTACTGCGTCAGACCCTGGGACAGGCAGAGCAACCTCAGGCACCCCACAAAACACCACAGCAAAGACTTTGCCAGGCCCCTTGGTTTTGGCCAAGATCTGATGCCCATGTTTGTTTCGGATCCCAGTCAGTACAGTGAAATTAGAGAAGTACCACACTCTAGAAAAATCAGTATTTCATTAATTAAACCTGTGCACTTTTGCAGGGGGGCTGCATTCATATTTATGAGAGGAAAACACCATGTACACATTTCTCCTGGCTCCCTGAGCCCAGCAGCAAGACCTGCCACCATGCACACCCCCTTCCAGCTCAGACACTTCTCAAAGGTCTGCAGCTCTGCTGCTTCCAGCCTCAGGACACTCCCATGCACAGACACACTAAATCCTTTGTAGCACTGCATCTCTGGGGGCTTTTGCAACAAAACTGCATGGCAAGCCTTCTGCCTTCCAGGAGCCATTTCACCTGGAGCATCCTCAGGGAAGCAGTGAGCAACACCTGGGAAGAGCACTGCAGCCCAGCAGACTTCACAGCGCACCTGGACAACATCCTGCTGCCCACACCAACCTCCACAGGGCAGAGCATTCGCCCAGACCTTCCAAAAGCTGGAGGCACCTCCAGCAGCAACCACAGCCAAGGCAGGCAGGAGTCGGAGCCACCAGGACCCTCTCCCAGCCTCTGCCGAGCACAACCACCCCGTTCCCATCTAAGCCTGCCTCCAGGCTGCGAAAGCAATTGTTGGGGCATAAGCAGCCCAAGAAGAAAACACCCACTGCTCAAATCCCTGAAACACCTCCAGTCCACAGCCATGGCCCAAAAAACAACACTTGTCATTTTCCTCATTCTTTTCTGTTTAGTCTAGTTTCATCATCATAAAGATCGAATTTATCTCTGTTGACACAGACGTTTTCTAAGGCAAGTTATCTCCTCTCCGAGGACTGTATTTTAATAATTCACTCAGCAGCCATGAACTGCAAAGCTCCATTTCCAGCCGCAGGCATCCTTCCCGCACAGTGACACTGGAGCAGCCCAGCCAAGGTGGCAGTTTTGAACTCAGTGGATTGCAAACCCGGCCAAGCGGGCTCAGACATCTGCTGTGCAAGCTTGCTTGCAAGCTGATTTGAGCAGCATGTGAATCCACAGTCTGGGATACCCACAGCCCAACTTCCAGGCTTCTCCTCACCGGCAGCTGACTTGCTCCAGATTTTGTTAGAGGGGGAAACCTGCTCTTGTTTCAGTGCATCTGCTCAGTGCCACCCCATGCTCCTCTTTCCTGCATGCTCGCGGGTGGAAACAAGCCTTGTTGGCACACTCCAGCCCTCAGACAGAAGGCGCATCTCTCTGGGAGGTGCAGGACAAGGGGTCCTCCTGCAACACCTCCAGGACTGGCTCCTTTTCCAGTTCCATAGCATTTAGACATCTCTCATGGCTGCAGGGCTTTACCAAGTGCTGTCACCAAGAGGCAGCTAGCAAGATGGGACAGCTCTGCGCCAGACAAGCAAAAGCAAGGCAGAGGAGGATATGGGCAGCAGGAGGTGAAGGGAGCAGATGGAGGGCCAGGCTGCAGGCTGAAGCAGACTCTGATCAAATGGTGGTGGTGGGAGGGATGCAAGAAGCCAGGCTGATCTAGGAGAGGGCTAGAAGTGGGGACATCCCCTGTGTGCCATTGCCCAGCTGCTCTCCCAGCAAGCAGGGGTATCCCACTCTCAGGTGATTCTCCCCAGCACAGCAAGGCCACAGAAGCTGTGGCATCCAGGCGTTTCGGGAAGTTCCCCAGGTTTTCCTCACCCTCACAGGGACAAATCCATCCAGGATCCCCATTTGCACCCTCTGGTGCCAAAACCTCCCTTTGGCCCCTCCACCAACTGCCACCTTTGTACCTCCAGCCCACAACAGCCAGCCTCTCTGAACCACCCTTCCCACAAAGCAAAGCATTTTACCTCAGGGTGACAAAGGACTGTCACATTAACACAAATGCTCACTAGAAGTGGAAAACATACAACCCCTAAGAATCTGCTCCGAACTCCAGGTCTCCTATAGACAAGGATGCTGTGACATGCCACTCTTCAACAGCTTGGCTCTGCAACAGCCAAGCCCTCAGCTTTGAGTGCTTGTGATGTGGGGTGTGAGATGCACAGGTTAATGGGGGGAGCAACAAGGGGACCTGCTGTCCAAGCTTCCAATGTGACAGGAGCTTGCTCCTCGCAAGTGAAGCGGTCAGCCAAGCACAGGGGCTTTATGCCTTCAAGTGCAGTCCACATGAAAAACCCTGTCTCCCCAGCCTAAACACCAAGTTCTGTATTGTTTCTCTGCAAGCAGACATGTACATGAACGTTCCCTGAGGAAAGGGCAAAGCTCTTCATCACATGACCCAGCTCCTCATCACAGCCTGCTCTGAACCCTGGGCCTTTGCTGGGGTTCTCCCAAGACCACACTAACGACTTTGGTCACAGCCTCCAGGACCCCATCGATGCTCTCCGGCAGCCCCAAACCCTCCACAGGCGAGAGCAGCAGGGTCCTAGTCCAAGGGGCACCGCTGGCAAATTGCAGAGCTGCATCCTTCCCCCAGGGTATGGGGATGCGGTCACCTCCCTGACAGACCCTGCCTGAGGATATGGTGAAAGCTGACAGCTGCCTGTGACACCTGACCAGGGTTAAGCAATTGCAACATGGCCAGCAATTAGCAATCAATCAGCAGCCAAGAGCAGCCAAGAAGAGAAGCAGCTGAAGAGAGAGGCTGGTTGCAAGTGCAGCAGAGGCTCTCAGATCACAGGATGCCCTCTTCCTCCAGCCTTGGCTGGCTGCTTTTAGAGCAACCTGACAGCCCTCCTGCACGGCTTCGGCTAAGTCCTTGCCACACACCCTCTCCTCTGCTGCCACGCATCAGAGCAGAGCTGGGAAGCAGACTCTCCTCTGGGACCAGCGGGACTCTTTCTGCACACAGCCCGGTCCCCCCCAGACATCAACTGCTCTTCCAGCTGCCCCAGGGCCGGATGAGCCCCTGCAGAGAGCTGGGACAGGAGCAGGCTGGTTGGGGGACGAGGGAGCTGGGGAACCCCTCTGATGGCAGCAGCAGCAGCTCCTGCCTGCAGCTTTGGCAGCTGCACAAATGCAGGCCGCCGCTGGCGGCTCTGCTCAGTCGTGTTTGCACATTCACACCGGTTTGGTGGCCAATTAGCTCAGCAAAAGGCGGTGGCATCGTCAGGGAATCCCAGCGCCAGGCATGGTGATCGCCTTCTTCCGAGGCCATCGGCAATCCCCTGGCTGAGAGGATCTGTTGCCACCCCGACCTGCAAGTCACCGGCCAAAGCCCAAAGCCGCAGCCTGCCCAGGGAGAGCACATGCCGCATGCAAGCCTGCAGAGTACAGGCAAGTCCTTGGAGGATGCAGGACACAGATGAGGGGGAAAAGCCCGTTCTGGGCTACCACAAATCATACAAGCACCATGACAGCCACCCCCACTGTCAGAGCTTTCCTGGGCCCCTCCAAAAGGGGACTAATTCCCTTGCAAATGAGCAGCAAGCTCACCCAGACCCTCCGGTCTCAGGTGTCCCCCCGCTGCAGGGCAGCAGCGAGCAGAGCCAGGCAGGGTGACCCTTCTCCCAGGGCCCTCCTCCAGTTTGACAGCAAACAGCTGATAACTACTTTTTTGAGCATGTTTTTTAGCTCCTACCCTAAGGCCAATCTCCAACATGACTGTTGCCAAGGGAACAAGCTCTTTGCTTTGACAGTTCTGTTTTAAGGATCTCCCGCCTGCCCAGCAAGGTGTCTCAGAAATGGTTGCTTTGGATGCCCTGGTACATTGCTTGTTGCTTTGCAGGCATCTAAACACTTGCAGCAGAGCTCTGCCCAAGCTGCCATGAGAAACTGTCACTCCCAACTGTCCTAGGATTAAACACACAAGGTTGTGTAAGAGGGTATTTATAACAGAACTAAGTGGGGAAGCCCTGGCAGCTCTGCTCCCCTCCTAGGGGACAGCATGCCTTCTGATGGGCACCACACTCTGACACCTCCTCCTGACTTCCCAGAAAGACAGGAGGGAAGAGTAACTTCAAAAGATTAAAAATACAGGTTCAATCCCGCTGGCCTTTCAGGTGACTGCAGGGGATACTCTGTTGTGCCTGCCCCATCCCAACGGATGCCCAGGGAGAAGGGAGCACTCTCAGCTTTGGCTGTGGCCCACCAGGTCATCTCTGCTGTTGCACAGTCTGTGCCTTTTGGAGATGAAGTCCCCAGCATCATGGGGAGACAAAAAAAAAAAGCCAGAAACCAAAGCTGGTGAGATGTGGAGAGGCAAAACAGAGTCCCCCAGGAAAGTGCCAAAATGCTGACCTGTTACTGCATTCATCTGCTCATGGTGAAGCTGTTTAAAGACAAGCTAAGAGCAGAGCCCTGCAGCACACTGCACCACTGGGGCCCATCTCCCCACAGCTTCTACCCCATGTCAGACTGGGAGGACAGTGGAATGTAAGCCTGATGGCAGCTGAAAGGAACATGAGGAGTTGCTGCCTTGGGCACAGTGTTGGCACGGACACCACCAAACACATCCCACCTCTGGAAAACAAGTCCCTAGGGTGCATGGGACAGCGGGGTCCCAACAAGCCCTGTCTTCTGGCATGGTCAGCCCTGTGCTTGTCTCCAGACTGAGAAAGTGAACCCAGCGTCCGCACAGCAGGTGGCCCAGGAAGCCTGCTGCTCTCTGCATCACTGGCCACTCAGACTAGAAGTGTCAGAACTTGCTTTCCCTGGAAACGATGGCCTGAAAGCAGCAGCAAAAGCAGTGGTCTGGAAAGCTAATGCTCCACATTGGGCTTCCCAGTAAATACACCATCTGAAGGGTTGTAAGGCGAGGAAGAGCATTCGTAGATGGAACACTGCCTGGAGCATGACCTGAGGAAGGGGCAAGTCCCCTTGAGCAGGACCCTGCAGCAGTAAGGGGAAGCTCTCAGCTCTGCTGCTCCACAGGCACAGGAAAACTCCAGGGTCACCTGGAAATATCTGCTGTCTGGCTCCGCAGCAAACATTGCTGCCCTCCAGCATGTCCCTGTGACACCAGGGAGCCTCCGCAATCCCCGAGCGGTGGGAGCTGCAGAGCCCAACGCCTGCCTGTGTGCACACTGGTCCCTGTGCCCTCAGCCTGCATTAAAGTGGAGGCAGAGCGTGACGCCAGGCAGGTGACTGGAATGGTTAAGCATATTCCTGCCCAGCCCTCATCTCACATCTCGGCTTCTCCACCTCCCACCGCTGTTATTCACTGCTCATTTTAGGTAGCCTTGTCTGGGTTAGTGCTTCTGGCATCAGGGCTGCCCAAACACAACACAGCATTACCGTGTCCGACTCCTGCCTGGCTCCTCTCCTTTCCCCCCAGCCAGCACAGCCCTCCCTCTGCCACAGACACCACACAGCCGAGCGCTGGCTGCAACAGCAGCAGAGGGACTGAGACTGCTGTGGGTGAAAGCAGGAGCTTTTTCAGAGTAGGATGGAGAGTCTTGTCCCCCACTTGCTCTCACAGGTGGATGGAGAAGTTGGGTCACCAGGGAGATCAGTTACACCTCACCATCACTGCGTGATGAAGGCTCTGCTGCTTCATGGCTGCAGGTGCCTGGCCAAGAGCAGAGGGAAAAGAACTGGACCAGATGGTTCAAGCTGAGCTGACCCAGTAATTCAGAGGAGGAGGATCAGATACATCTGACTATGTGGGTGTTACAGCACTGGCATCACCTTCAAGGTCCCCTGGAGTCACTGAAGAGCCAAGCAATGAGGAGGCAGTTCAATCTGTGCAGACACGGCATCAGATGGCCAGCCCATTGCCTGGGCTGCAAAAGGAGCCCGGAGAGCAGTTCAGGTGGAGGCAAGGCTGGGCACCAGGCATACCATGCCAAATGCCAGTATAGGGAGCAGAGCACTTCCCAGAAGGCATCTGCACAAGCTGACCATACTCTGCAGTGGCTTTAACACAGCAGCAAACACACAGGACGCAGAAGACCAAGCCCAGCACCACACATGCAGAACCCACCAAGCTTCAAGACCACCATACTGGTACTGCCACCACCAAAGGAACCTGGGACACATGTTAACATCCTGCACCACCCCCTCTCATGCTGGTCTTCTCCTGCAAGGACCTGAATGGTCACAGAACACCCTGGGTTGGGGTAAAACTAGGTTAAAATCAAGCTAGTGAAAATAAACAAGAGTGTTAGCTTTCATGCAGATTCCTCCATCTGGCTAGGTGCCTGGCTGTGCCAGCAGCAGGGTGACTACCCAGATGTAGACGCCTCCAGTTACACCATCAATTCCAACACCCCTGGTGAGGCGAGAACGTCAGGCAGAGGGAGAAATGGCAGCGTCTAGCACGCAGGAGACCTCACAAGCAGAGAATCCTGGGCAAGTAGGATGCCTCCCTCCATCTCCTTCCAGAGAAGGAAAGGTACCCACACTTGGGAGGCACTCAACTCATGCTTCAGCAGCAATGCCCCAGTCTGTTGGAGATTTCTCCTCTGGCCAGTGGACCAAACCACCACGCTCCCAGCAAACACCCAGGCCTCAGCATCGCAGACCACGCCAAAACCTGAGGCATTATTGGGACAGCAGCAAAATTCCTGTCACACAGCAGCAGTGCCAGCACATCCCCTCACTGTCTGGGTATGCAGTGGGGCAGCTCTGCAGCACTTGATCCCATGTATTGTCTTAAAATCCAGCATTGCCTGTTGAGCCTAACACGTTGTGCCAGACAGCTGAGTGGTGGCTTTCACACTCCTCGTCCAGCTCCGTCTGCCCGGCTGCTCACAGAGGGATACTCTCCTCCAGCTGACACGCTGATCCCAGCTGCATCGCCACTGCAAGAACAGCTCACTTCCCCCAGGCAGCTGATCAGTCATCCAAAATCAGGCCATCCAGGTATCAAGTGATACAGATAGGTTGCACTCCCTCTTCTCATGCCTGCACACCACCACCTCATCAGGGATGTCACTGCTTCCTCTACTCTAGTGCCAAGGGCTTGTGCTGGCACAGAGACTTGTAGCATATGGCGAGTCCTAATGACATGTGAGAACAGGGCATTTGCACATATTAGTTGGGTAAAAACACTGCTGTAAGCAGCAATCGAAGGATTATATTAGCTTTAGACAACTCCTGGGCTTCCACCATCCCAATTCTGCACACCAGGGCTCCCTCCGCAGGGTCTCCCTGGTGTGGGCCCGTGGCCGATGCTACAGGCTGGAGGTCACACACAGCCTCCTGCAATCTGGCTCAGGATAGGTGCTGACATGTCTCCAAAGCTCCTCCTGAGGAAGCAGGACTACAGGAACTGCAGCCATCATCTGCTCTAGGGCTAGAGATGCTAAGAGCCCTGTGGGAGTCCAAACATCTCTCCCAGACCTATGCTCCTACCATGAGACACTGTTCCCACAAAGGCAGGACAGGGTGAATGTCTTCTTACAGAAAGGACACCAGCTGGAAACACAGGGCATTTCCCCAGGACAGAGAAAGCTCCTCCTATGTGGTCTCGCTGAGCAGACACCTCCACCAACTTGAGAAAGATGAAGCCACCTTCCAGGAAGGGGACAGTCTCCTGAACCTGCCTCTCTATAAACACCAGGCAGGGAGCTCATCTCGCCTGGCTTCAGACATCTCAAGATGGTCTCCAGGCTCTCCTCAGCCAATAGAGAGGCATCTCAGCATCTACAAGAGGAGACAGAGCAGCCCTGGCCATCCTGCTGTGGCATCTATACCTGGTCAGGCAGACCCAGCTCTAAGACCCTCAACACCGAGGCTTCTCCCAGCAAGAGAAACGCAGGTGATGACTGGAGCAGCTCTGGCACAGTGGGAGGTAATCAGATGCAAGACCTGAGCTCAGCTCCCTGCTGTGCCACTGAAGCTGCCCAGCCTCCCCCCTTGCTGCCACAGGCTGGTGGCACTCCTTGTGCTGCACATTGAGGGTTGCTCAGAGCCCACAATGCTGGTGCCACAGCAGGATGAAGTTGCTACCGAGCACAGGGAGGAACAGCCCCGAGAAGTCTGGTTTTGGCATGTTGTGGCTTTCCATGGGACAACAGTAGGGCACTGTTCAAACAAAAGGGTTACACAACTCTAGAGTGGAATAACTCTGTGGGGGGAATAATGCTCACAGCAAGGACAACCACGCAACCAGCCCAAACACTCAGAAATCTGCCGACAGCAGCACAACACCAGCCAAGTGCACAAGCACAGCCCCAGTGTGAAGCACCAGTGCTTCCAGTGCTCAGGAAGCTTCAAGGGGCTCTGCCAGGCCTCACCACAGTCGTAGCTTTGAAATCCAGAGTGCTGGAGGAGTGTTCTTCAAGGAGAGAAGACACCTACTCCATCCCTGCCCTGGGAAGGGTGCTGCGGAGGGGCTTTCCTAGCCAGAGAGCTGATGGCTGAGGGGCATGAGGGTAAGGCACTAACCACGAAGACATGCCAGAAGCATCTTTTCAAGCATCTTCCAGCCATCCATCTCCTCTGCTCCCAAAAGCTTTTTGGGGGTCTGTTTGTCTAGCTGCATCAGACAACGGGAGAGCCTAGCCACTAATGGCCAGGGCTGGGCCACAGCAGCAGGCCAGCCCTGGAGGAAATCTTGCAGTGTCATCATCCAGGCTGCATCCTGCCCTAGGACTACACACAACTTCAGGTCATGGCCACCCCTCCTCATGCGAGCACTTGCCAGGCTGCTGAGCCACCCCCTCCTGCCCAGCTCCAACCCACACACTGAGCATCACCACACACAGGATGCCAGGACATCCCTGCACCGTGGGACTGAGCACCACCCACACCCAAGTGACTCTTTTGGGCTCCTGTGGGAGGACTGTGGCTGTAACCAGAATAAATCCTGGGATTCGTGGATGGGAACGGAGCCACCAGCCCCTAGAGCAGCTCTGCCTGTGGCAGCAACCTCCTCCGGCAAAGGGACAGGCCATGGGGGAGGCACCTGCTGGGGATGGTGGGTGGGAGGCCTGCACCTCACTCCAGCACAGGCAGCCCAAGCCGCAGGCAGGAGGGCTACCAGGTTCACACCTCATACCCTCTGTACCATGCCCCCACTGCCCCAACAGCCCTTGGGACCCTTGATCCCAGGGCCATGTACTCACACCAGGATTACCTCCCTGCTTTTGATGAGCCACGGGCAGGGACTCGAATGGCAACTGGACCCTCCCCCATTGCCAGCCTCTGCAACACCCCCCAAAACACAACACGAAGACCAGGGGTAGACACCAGGCCCCAGACAGCTGCTGCACCTCCCCACGGCCTGCTCCTCATCCAAAACCACACAGTGCAGCAATTTTATCACGACCAGTGACTCCTGACATGGCAAACACAGCCAGCAGCAACCCGACAGGAATTACAGGCCCTAAGCGGCGAGTGCTGGCAATCCAGCGAGGACTCTACAGCCTGGATGGTTATGGAAAACAAGGTGCTGCCATTGACGAGCCCTTACCAAAATTACATTTGCTTTGCGCACTTCATTACCAGCTGCCTCGCCCGGCGGCGCACTGCCCGCCCGCCGCTGTGCTGTACGGCGGGTAAACACCCTTTGTCTCAAGGGCCGATGCTCCAGCCGAGCCCCGTGCCTCCCGCACACGGACACCGAGGAGCGACCAGCCGCTGGGATGCCACCGGCCATCCCGGCAGTGGAGGAATCCCGGCGGGATGGGGAGCGGCCGACCCCTCCCCCGAGCCCACCGCCCCAGGGAGGGGGGGGACCCCGACGGGGCAGCTCCCACCGAGGGCTCCTGCTCCGCCGGGGGGACCCGCCCCACCCCGGGGAGGTCACCGCCGCCCCCCCGGGGACACCATCCCCCGCCCAGAGGGGTGTCTGCCCCCCACCACCACCCCGGGGTCACCACCGACCCCCGCCATCCTCCCGGGGGTGGGGCAGCTCTACGACACGGGGGAGCCTCTATCCGCCGGGGCCCCCCGCGACTCCACCCGCCCCGCCGCGGGCAGCGCCGGGAGGGGCCGGGCTCCGCCACCGCCCGCCGGGGCCTGTCTGGAACCTTCCGCCGCCCCGGCC
>JANZLQ010000092.1:9911147-9957782 GCA_026212715.1 Elanus axillaris | reverse complement strand
ACCAATACCATTTATAAGTCCTACCCCCCCCCCCCCCCCCCGATCTAAAAAATCCAGTCTGTTTGGCCACTCTTATCACACCTCTGGAGAAGATTTTACCCTCTGTTTATCTGAATTTGGCCTTTTCTGGTGTCTTGCTGCCCGTCTCCTGACTTTTAGGATCAGACCAGAAGCTCTTGCCTTTCCTTTGTAGTCCCTCCAATGGATACTCTCTCTGGAAGTGGGGTTGGAGGATGGAGTGAGAATGAAGCCTTCTAAATCATCAGATGGGCTCAATAACGTATTTCCTTTTAAACAATCATGTTTCCTAACCTGTGTTTGCTGTTGTCCCAGCCATGGATAGTACCTCCCTGGAGGCTCTGCAAAGGTACAGAAGTCTCCATAGGTGTGGAAGATAGAAGGAGAAGAGTCATTTAGCATCTCTGCAATATCCTCATCTACCATAATTGCTTCCTTTAACCTCTGACAGTCTAACAGCCCCATGTTTTCCTGATGGCTTTTTGACATGCTCAGCCCTGTTGTTTGTTTTTATACCTTTACTGATTTGCTCTTCAAAACCCCTTTAGGCTTTGCTTAATTAGCCTCACACTGATTTTTAGCATTTGCTTCTGTTTAGTGTCACTTGCTGCTGTTTGGTCTTGGCTTCCCTATGCAATGCTGAATTGAACAGCACTGAGGCTGCTATTGTGCAGCATCTCAGCTACTATTGCTTTATGAGTTCACTCCTGTGTGCCACTTAAGACTAAGTCAAGAATGGCCTCCCCACTTCTTCCTGCTCCTCTCCTTGCTCCAAGTGAGCAATTGCACAGAGCAGCATGTCGAATGTGGAGTTACTCTGTCTCTGAACTGTGTCCCACTGTGCTGTGTATTTGTATGTGGGTGGTTCAAGTCCGTTACTATCATCTGCTGTTATCGCACTTTTGCTGGAGTCTCATGCCATTTTGATCTCTCTTGTCAAAGAAGTGAGCCTGCCACTTCTCTGCAGCTGTCTGGGTGGGGAGATAGAGTCTTGCAGGGATGTGATTTCATCTGGGCATTTGACTGCTGCTCTTAGCAGCTTGCCTGAGCTGTCCTGCAGAGCTTGCAGCCAGATGTTCTGGTATTTCTTTGACTTCTTAACTTCTTCTTAACTCCTTTTATATCAAGATCAAGGTCCAGGCAATTCACCTATTTTTGCATACTGCCTGGATATTTGTAATGCTTGTTCCAGACCTGTGCAGGCTTTTATCAAACTCGTTAACCTGCAACCAAACTGATTTTACAGAAATATTCTGTACAGAAATATCTTGTCCTTGATTTACTTCTGTTAAGGGTTTGGTAGTTACTCCTGAGTCACATTGCTGTGAGTCAGATCACAGCTCTGCTGTGTGTCAGGAACCAGAACCCAATGGCTGTGCTTGGGGATTCCTCCCAGAGACTGGGTTTCATACATTTAGGGGCTATCTCACTTGAACCAATTTTCATCAAGCATTCATGGCTGACTACTGCGAGCCCAGAGCAGCAGAGATGACAGGAGTGGGGAGTGAATACAAAACCCCAAATGTGGCATGGTTGTATGGTGGGTTCAACCTGACTTCCACCAGCGGTATAGTCGGTTGTGTTGCAGCAAGCCCTCAATATCTCATTTATCCAACTAACTCTCAGATTTTCCAGCACTGTCCTTTGCTTCCGTAACTTCTAGACTTCACACTGTATTCAAGTGCAAAGTCTTAGAATGACCCGTACTGTGGTCTGGCTACATTGAACATTTTTACCAAAAACCTAGCAGAAAAAAGCAGAAATGTCTCTGATGCACTGTGCAGATAACAAAATGATTGGAGGGTAGGGCTGGTGATTTGCTAAGCTGAAACTAAATAGGTGCTTTAATAAGGCTGAATATAGCGTTAGCTGTTGAGGAACAAATGATGGATGGTGCTGCTCTGACACACAGTGACCAGAGAAGACTTGGAGGTCACTGGAGTATCAGATAACCTTTATCTACTTTAACTATTGAATTTCTAAGAGCATTAAGGGCTTACTTAGCCATAGTACCTAAGTGTCTCAGCAAAAAATCCTGCTCTGTTAACAGGTCTTCCAGTCTGGAGGGCAGCAATAACTGGAGCAGGATCCAGTGGCTGGAAGCTGGCAGAGGACAGCTGTGATTTGGAAGAAGGTCCTGACCATTGGAGTGACTTCCCAAGGCAGATTAACCCACTCAGGTAATTATTAAATTACAGATGAACTTTTCACACAGTCCATTCACGTTCAGCAGAAATTCAGGGAGGTGTCGTGGCTGCACTGCACAGGCTGAAGACCAAAATCCAAATGGCCGTTTCTAATCTACTCTTTGCGGGCTCGGTGACATTTATTAGCTCCTGGCTTGCAGCACAGCTCTGAGCTGACTCCAAATCCTGGCTGGCAATTTGCTCTTCGTGGGTTGTGCAGACTGCTTTTCCAAGCAGTGATAGGACAGGTACAGCAGAGCTTTGAGTCCTCTTTGAGATTCCCCTGTAGTCTCCATTGCAGTTTGAACAGCAGGTTTGTGTAGCTTTGGTGTAGAAATGTTGCAAATAGTGTAGGAATTTATTCTGGAGGATTTTATTTTTGCAAAGGAATGAAATTTGTCCCAATTAATGATGTATTGAGTATGAATGCACATGATGTCAAAACAATGCATTTAAATAGCTACAAACAAAACAATACAAAATGCCAGTCAAAAAGAAAATGTTCTTTGAAAAGCTGGCATAAAAATTAACAGAAAAAGACAAATGCAACAGAACTTTCTCCTTGGTAATTCTCAAACTTCAGAATTCAAAAGCTCAGTTATAGGAAGGTGACATTAGCTCCAGCATCTCCTCTGTTACTGGCAACTAGTTAGTCACCTGAGCATGTAATAAGTGAAATAAATTGTTGGTTAAAATTGTTTAATCTATGAAACATTGACATTTTATAGATCCAGCTTTACAATCCTCAGCTACTGAAAATGAGATTTTTTGTTATTACAGGGAAATGCCTTGAACAACTGGGCAAAATCTGAGGCTGGAGAAGCTGCTTCTGTTTGGGGGAGAAAATGAGTTTTAGACACCATAAGTGACAATCTGTGAAGCAACTGGTGAAAGACCTTACACGGGGAAAAGTAACTTTTGATTTATTCCAGAGTAATACACAGAACCTGGATCAATATATCACTATCAAAGATATGCTTTTTTTTTATACCAACTGTAAAGTACTCAAATTCAACATCCTTGTGAGGGGAAAGAGCCAAAAAAGTTGACTGCAGCAGCAGGAATTTGAGAAAGTCTTTAAATAACATAAAAAGAGGAAGCCAGTTAGAAGGAAATTAAAGGGAACAGCTAAATGAATAAAATCCTTGGCTCTGCCTTAGAGAAAATTTAAAGCTGCCGTGTGAAGGTCTTGAGTCAATAGTCCTTGTTCTCTGCTGTCATGGATGTACTGCATGGTCTCGGGGAGTGAATGGTGGGTCGTGGGGGAATGTTTGGAGCAGCTGGTGGGGCTGCGGGAGCAGAGGGACAACCAGAGTGGGCAGAATGTGCTCCGTAGCAAGGCACCAGGAGATACCGAGGGTACTGGGGAGCTGACGCACAGCCAGGCTTTGACAGTGAAGAAAGAGCCTTTGCAGAGCTGCAGCAGGGACTCAAGTTTCTTAGAAACCAGGAAGCCACCCAAAGTTGCTGAATTGAGGTTGAAGGACAAATTCACTCTTCAGGGACACCGGTCTGAGTTTCCCCTGTTTCAAGAGACATTTTGTTCTCATTTACATTATGACACTGTATATATTTAGAGGTTAAAAGTCCTTTTATGAGGCTAATTTTCAGGAATACATCCAGGGAGCTCTGTCCTGAGGTGTGCACATCAGGAGCAGGGAGGACACATGAAGAAAACAAAGCTATCATGCAGAAGCAAATGAGTTCCTTGTGTTACTGCTGGCTGCAGCGGCATCCCAGGAAGGATCCTTTATTTGCTGTGCAGAGGGAGACAGGGCTGAGGGACTCTCTCAAACTGATGTGTTGGTGAAGAGGTTTTGGAGCAAATCAGTGAGTGCATTGCCCTGACCAACTGCAGTCACCCAATGGTGCTGGAGGAGCTCAGTAGTGAAGCTGTTCAGCTACTAACAGGCTTGTGCTTTAATGCCTAATCCAGTTTTTGAGGGATGCAGGAGTGTGATGTCAGTGAGTGAAAGGAGGCCTGGACTGATTTAGGAACCAGAGTTAGTGTTCAAACAGCCTCAAATTGTTAGAAACAACAATGTAAAATAATTTTATTAGATGCTTGAATGAATACAATATATCGGGGAAGAGTTTTATGTGGCTCTTAGAGAAGGATGTCAAAGCTCAGAAGCATATCCAAGCTATCTGAAGGTGTGAGTGAGCAGGGTGATTTACAGTTAGTACGCTTGTACATGGGGGGTTGCATGTTTTGAGTGAGTTCCTGCGTCAGTGACCTGCAAGAAAACTAACTTTTCAAGAGGTGAAGAGGCAGGCCCATAGACTAATAACTGTTTACAGGAGTATTGAGCCCATTTGCACAGTGGCGGTGGGTGCCAGTGGCAGCGTACTGAGGTCCGTGCTGGTATTCATGCCGATCAGTGCATTCATAGAGGATGCAGAGAAGACTGTGAATAGTGAGCTGGCAAATTTGTAGGGAAAAAAAGTGATTCAGGAGAGCCAAATCTAGGGCTGAATGCAAGAAGCTGTAGAGGGTCCCATGATGTTCATGCATAAAATGGCAGATTACATTCAATTCAAATACATGTGAAGCTGAATTCAGAGGAAAGAGAGTGGTGTGTACAGGGTGTCAATATATCTGTTGCAGCTGCCATTAGAGCTGACTAGAGGAGGTACAGAAATTCTGGCAAGGAGGCCAGAGCCAGCCTCTCTATAAAGGACAGCTTACGGCATAGCGCCCAGCTTGGGATGGGGTGAATTGAAGGGAGTGTAGCAGACATCTGTGGTAGAGAGAGAGGAAATGTTTTGCTGTTTCCCACTGTGTGAGAAGTGGGTGCATGAATGGATGTGATCCATTCACATCTCTTTGTGAATCCACCTTCACATGATGCTGAGAGTTGAAAGCAGAATGTGTTCAAAATGGGGTTACTCAAATTCACAGCAAAAATAATGGTCCAGAAAGTTCAGTCCAGGATGGAAACTTCTACGTTTCCAGTGGTGAGTGAGTCAGAACAGCCTGGTTTGTCCTCTCCATGGGTGAAAGACTGGCACAAATTCAGTTACATGAAATCATTGACATGAATTCAGGCACAGATGCGGCATAGTAGCTGGTGGAACTGGAGGGGACATAGAAAGGTTGCTTAGTATGTCTGTGTGAAGGCCTCTCTGCTCACTGCTACCAGCACAGGTAGGTCCCTGAAGTTGTATCTCATTGAGATTGGTGATAATGCTGGTTGCTCTGCTTGGTTTTCCACATTTCACAGCTTCTCGTGGCTCTGGCCCCCAAAGGGGTGGTGGCATTTCCTACATAAGTAGGAAATCGCTCCTTGAGTGTGAGGGCAGGAACCCTCTCTGCAGTGCCTGGGCTCATGCCTGTAGGCTAGTGACAAAGGAGCAGGTAATAGGAATATGACATGTTTTTTCCTGAATGGCTGAGTCTGTGACAAAAGACAAACATCAAGCCACTGAACAGGCAAATCTGTATCTTGGTTTTGCTTTCCTGTGAAATTAGATGTTTTTTTTACATGCCAGCTCTGCTTGTTGTAACATCTTCTGCATGGTTAAAGCAGCTATATCCCCAGTAGCATGGTTACACAGGGTCCTCAGCAACCTTGCCAGAAAACAAGACAACAGAGAGCTATCTGGGGACAAATGTTCTCAGACTTCTCCACTTTTATGGATCTAAATGAACAACTGCCACAGTCCTGGTGATGCTGGTGGCCAGGGTGCTGTCTTGCCAGAGGACAGTACTGTCTGAGCTGCACTGCAGAGAAATGGTACGTGTGCTGAAGCACACTGTAGTGCTGGGTGCGGAGCTCTGCCTTGTATGTGAGCTGTTGACCTAAGGTTGCCTCCTGCCCAAGTCATATGCTGGAGCTCTGGAAACAGTAGATTGTAGCAGATTACAGATTGCTAGCATGATTAATGCCTGCCAGTTCTGTTCTGTGGAAAATAAGTTCTGCCCTGCAAACCTGAGTGGTATCTCTTGGCCAGATTACAAACTTGGCTGTTGAAAATATATAAATGTATTAATGCTGTATGTTAAAGCTTCTGTAGAGCATTTGAGTTCCTTTGCTGCACAGTCTGATTACAGAGTTAGACTCAGTCACGCAGCCTAGGAGAAAGTTATGCAGTGGATTAAAATTGAGGTATATTCTAGATCTCCGAGAGCCTTTGGAAATGGGAGAGTGGATTGGCAGGTCCTAAATGAAGACATGAACACAACAGGCATATTGGAAACCTGGGCAAGGCAGACAATCCCTATGGCACTCTAAGCTGAGTGATGCTGTTTGACAGAGGGTTGTAAACGGAAGGAAGTGGTCAGGCTAACCATCCTGGTAAAAAACAGAGAAACCTTGTGGAAAGAAAGGCCAGACCTAGCTAAGATGATGGTAGTACTGCATCACTGTATTGAGTATGCATCACTGAGCACCTCGCCCAAGTGGCACACTGAAAGAATCTGAGAAACAGCTAAAGAAGAGAGTAGATTTTCCTCAAATATATCAGAAACAAGAAGTGTGCCAATGAGTTGACAGATCCAGCACATGATCAGAGCATAAAAGGAGCAATTAGAAAAGATGAGTCCATTGCAGAGAAGCTGAAGCAATTATTTGCATTATTGTTGATTGAAAAAGAAAACATGGAGATTCCCATGCTGTAATTAACCTTTGTGGGGACTCATCAGAGGATATGTTCAAAACTGAAAAGCCTGGAGCAGAGATTATGGATCCAATTGATGAAATGGGCAGTGATAAACCATCCAGGCCAGTCGTCTTGCTTCAAACTCTTAGGAAAACCAAGAATGAGACTGCTGAATTAGAAATGGTGGTATGCAAGTGCTTTCTCAAACTGTCTTTGCATCTAAAGGCTGAAGTGTGGAAAATTTGAAAAAGAGCTCCAGAGAAGATCTGTTTGATTTTCATTTACCCCATAATATCACAGAACAGTATTTGTAGGCACATGGATTTACATGATTCATGGGAGAAGAGGCAGTGGAGTCCTCTCATGTGGCAGATGAGCAATTTTTTCAATAGACTGTATTGGGATTCCCAAAATGCTTTTGACAGTGTCCTTCACCAAAGGCTATAAGGAAAATAAGCAGCCATAGGATAACAAGAAAAGTGCTGGAAAGTATAAATAATTTGTTGAAAGGTCAGAAATAAGGTGGGAGTAAATAGTTAGTCCTGAGTGCTGCAGACCTGCAGAGACTGTGGGTTCAAGGAGAGACTCGAGAAGTTAATGCAGGAGAGGTGAGCTGAGGGCTGCAAATACATAGAAAACACGTCTGGCTTGAGGTACTGGGAAGGTATTGGGAAAGGTGTCACACATGCCTACCTCATTCTCAATGTTCTTGTGCATTTGCCTGTGACCACAGCTGGAAGGAGACTGGTGAATCAGAGAGACTTCTGGTTTGATGAGTACAGCTACTCCTGCCTTGTTTTGATGCCCTAATTATCAATGACCACAACTATTGATATGGGGGTGATTGCTGCAGGACTATTTTCTCATGTGTCATATAGAGAAAAGACACTGGATCAGTAAAAAAGAAAATGGCAGCAAATACTCAGTTACATGGATTCATCTGGGCTGGCTGGTGAATTGGACTTGCTGAGCATGATGTGTTCATTTTAGTATGGGTAATTGCAAACTGACATACAGAAAAATGGTGCTTGCATTTACATGGTGGGGACTATTGTTGGGAAGAAGAAGACACAGAAGAAAGCTAAGGATCCTGAAGTATAAATGACAAGTATGAGCTTGAGATGTGAGCTGGTGGCCGAGGATAGAAGGTTATTTATGCAAGGAAACCCTGAATAAGAGCAGAAAGAGGAACTGTCTTTTCGTTCATCCCTATCATATGGATGCTGCATCCAGCTACAGTACTTCCATGTTTAAAAAGTCTGTTTGGAAAAGGCAGTGAAAACAGCCACAAGTATCTGCTTTTGAGAGAAAGTTCCAATAGCTCCAAGCACTTCACAAAAAAGACCAAAAAATGATCTGATTTTCATCTGCAGTTCACTGCAATGGTGGCAGATTTCTCACAGTGGAAGACTGAATAATCCCAGCTAGAGACTGAGTGAGGCCAAGTGGTTGAAGTGAAGCATAGGTTCAAACAAGAAAGAGGGTGCAAAATATCAGCTGTGCAGAGAATTGACCATTGGGATGCTGGGAAGGCTTCTCTGCCATTTAGGGTCTTCTTTCCTAAAAGATGTGTGGCCTTCCAGCTGGAAGGGCTGTGCTGTGCTTGAGGAATCCCTGGCTGAAGTCCATGAAGGCCTGGACTTGGGGCTAAATGACGAACTTGGTCCTTTGGAGCTCTAGTATCCAGGAACACATCAGTAACTCTTGCTGATGGTCCCAGTTTTACTCTCCTGTCATGAATGCAGGCTTTACTTAGCAGATACCCAGCTGTCCTGAAATTGGTGGGATTAGGATGGCGCTCTCTCCCTTAGCCTTGGGTTGATCTCATCCTTGGCCTTCAGGAATTCCTCTCCAAGAGTGATAAATGCCAAGCTGTTTGCAGAGAAAACATTTCTTGGAATACAAACCCTCTCTCCTCTGTCCTCTGTCCTCTCTCTCCCCTCTCTTCTCTCTCATCCCTCCTCTGTCCCTCTTTCAGCTCACATTTTGCCAAAATTCTGCTCTGGCCACAGATAATGTGTGTGAAATTCAAACGCAAAGAATTTTTTTTTGAGAAATATAGGCTGTGAAATCAGGCTTATAAATAAGCGCAAACTACACTCTTAACTGTGGAGTCCTTAGCCTGGCTTAGAAGGCTGCTAATCCCCATCTGCCATAGAGGTAAATGGCCTGAGGAGGCTTGGACTGTTCCCGCTACAGCTGGGTTTTGTGCTTCCATGTGCAGTACCAATGAAATAATTTACTTCTCCTGTAATTAATTACTCTTGTGTCTACCCAACATGTCTTATCTGCTCCTTCATATGAAAAATACCCCTTGTCCTTGACCACCTCAGGTCTTTCTGGAAACATCTGGGCTCACCTTGGAACCAGACCTAGGTCTAGGGTGGTGGACTTTAGCCTGGGGAACGAGGTGCCTTTCTCTTACCCCCTGTGCTTGCTAGACCCTTAGCTCAGGAAGCTGGGGACCTGCAGGGCAGGGGCCTGCATTAGGAACATGCTCTGTTTTCAAGTGGTTTCACTGTTCACTCCAGTGTACCACTTCTTTGTGAGGTCTGTGCTCCAGGAGGCAGCCACAGCGGGTTGCACCAACCATTCCTCTGTTTAACTTCCTCCAAATTCTGCTGCATGATGCTGAGTTTGGAACTGGCATGTACAGCTCAGGAAAGAGCCCTTGGAGCCATTGGTGGTTCTCTGAAATCATCAGCTCTGTGTACAGCAGCAGCAGCCAAAAAGCCAACAGCGTGTTCGGCATCCTCACCGAGACACCAGGCATCATTTTGCAGCTGTCCTGCACCTTCTGTAGCTCTAGGCTCTGCATCTCAAGTTAGAGAGAGGTGCAGAGAAGCAGCTAAAATGATCAAGGGGATGAAACTGCTGCCTTATGAGACCAAAAAGACCCAGACTCCCGTTTGCAGAGGAGAAGGTGGTAAGGGGGGAATGTGGCTGAGGTTTATAACATCATGGAGGTGGTAAGTGAGATGAAAGCAGAGCTGTCATTCACCAAATCTCACAGTACTAGAACCATGTGCACTTGATGAATCTAGGAGAGCAGTTTAAAGCAGGTAAAAGAAAGGTCATCTTTACACAGCAGGAAGTGGAAGTGAGGAACTTGTGAGGAACTTGCTGCTGGAGGAGGCAGAGGAAAGACAGTAACAGCAGGGTCAGAAAAGGATTGGAAAACTTCAGAGGCAACAGGTCCATCAGTGGAGTCTGAAGGCAGCAGGCAGGAGTATCTCCTCTAACATCCCTGATACAACAACTGTGCATGCTGGGGAAGAGCAAGGAGGATGCCTGCAGAGTGGCCAGGCTTGTGTGCATCCTAAAGAGCAGCTCCTTTTGCTTCTGACAGAGACAGAGCCCTAGGCTAGGTGACTATCTCTGATGCATGCAGGGGAGCTCCCAAGGTTGGAGCTGTAAGAGCCACAAGGGCTGGCACAGCTGCTCGGTTTCGTTTGCTTGCAGGGTTGTGCTAACCTCAGCTGGAGGATCAGGCAGAGCACGTGCTTCTTGGAGGCTGTCGTGAGCAGCATCGCAACTGGCAGCCTGAGAAAGGGGATCTCTGCGGCTGCTGTGGCACTGCCCTGGAAAGCCACTTGTCCTTTCATACCAAAGAGCTTGCAAGTATTTCTGTCATGGGACTGCTCAGCCACTCTCACAGAGGAAAAGCAAGATTTCTTTGAAATAGTGTGCTTTTAACAAAATATTCTGACCCCAAGATGAGGGCAAACATTGTTTTCTTGTAGGAGCAGACACAGTTGGAAAGCTAGAACCAAAATATTTATCAGTGATTAAAACTTTGGATTCTCACTTTTTGAAAGCTGATTTTATAACTACCTTTTTAGATGTTAAACTTCTGTGGGAAAATAAAATAATTTGGGAGAGCTACAGCAGTTTTCTGTACTGTGTTTCAGTATGAGCTGCTCTGTGCTGGATGGAAAGCCTTACCCGTTCAGTCCTGAGCAGCATCCTCACCCTGGTCTTCTGGGACCTCACAGCACTGATACGGATTTGGCCCTTATCCAGAGCTGAAATTAGCCATGTAGGCAGCAAGTGTGCGTGTGTGTGCATTTGAGTGGGATGTTCTCCAACTCCCACATTTGGCTTCTCTCTTTGGATAAATTCATGCTGGAAAATTTTGCTTGAATAGGTTTGCCAAGCGTGTCCCAGGAGACTAGACCATTACCTGCATCCTTACCCCGTGTGCACAACAACAGCCAGCAAGAAAAAGCCTTTTCACCGTGGCTCATAGTGTTTGAGATGGCTCCTTCGCTGTGCTAGCAGCAGCTCTCTGCTGCTAGTGTAACAGCCTTGTCTGGGATTTTGCTGGAAGAACCCATCACTCCTCTGCGGGCATCGCTACGGAGAGAGGCTGAAAGTGAAGAGAGAGGACACAGAGAGGAGGAAGTACATCAGGAACGGCATTTACTTTGTAGGTTTTGCTGCTTTTTGATGTGTCCCCGCAAGAAGTATCTGCCCCTCCTTCCTATCCTGTAGACCTGCTGTGCTCAGATGTTGGCAGAAGTGGGTTTGTGATCATAAGGTGACATGATCTGAGAAGTTACTTCTATTGCAGAATCACTATTTTTTGCCACTTATTTTTCATCTGTGCCAGTTCCCCACGGGGGAATATCTTTGTGGCCTGTCCACCACTGTTCACAGGGCAGTACAGGACCAACTCTTTCATTCACAGCACTGGCTTTTCTGGCTTCAGATATTTGCCCAGCTCAAGCACCAGTGCCTGCAGCATTTGCTCACTCTCCATCTTTGCCAGTATCACCATTGCTCACTATGTTCTTCCTGGAAAGACACTCTCTGAAGCACATGGTATGAATCAGCCTTTACAGCTTGCTACCACGTGGCAGACTGCGAGGGGTGCAGGGTCTGGAGAGAGGACTGGACTTTCTGTTGGCTCATTCTCTGACACTGCGGAGAGCAAGAGCTTTTATTCCATATTGTGGTCCTTGCAGTCTATATGGCCTATGGCAGCAGGTTTGGTCATTGTTAATGGTGCTGTTGTCACTACCTGAGCTATGTATAACTTGCATTTTAAGTTGTATCTCATATCTGCTACATTCTGTGTTGAACTGCAGGTCAGGCATTGTATAAAAACAAGGGAGAGAGTGTATGTGTGTGTACCTGTGTGCTCTACAGAAACCTGAGGTGGAAATGCAATGCAGAAACCCACCATGGTAACATGCCCTTTATGTGGGAGAGAGCAAGAGGGAGTGTATTTGATTGCCTAAGTAGAAAGGCTGCATGGGCAGCCTTTGTTTCGGAAGTTATGTAAGGAGATTTTGAGTGCTGCTTAAGAGCTTGGCTGACTGGTTTGTCCTAACAGAAGTGCCTGCACATTCCCCTGTTGCACAAGCTCTCAGGAGACGCCTGCGAGTTTGGGATGCAGTGCCGAGCTGGAGTGTGTAGGCCTGCTATTGACTCTGGTGATGGTGAAAAGACAGGATTTCCATTTGCACATTAATCCTTGCTGTGCAAGCGTGCTAGCCCAGCACTGGGATCTTGTGGGGATGGACCCTGCTGCTTGAGATCAGACATTCCTGGGATAATTCAGATGGGCAGGGACCTGGGGAGGTCATCTGGTCCATGGCTATAGCTATGTGTGTCAGGGTATGTTCATCAAAGATTGACCTTTTGCTCAATACCCATCTCTGGAGCTCCTGAGGTTTTGGACAAGTGCCCCTCCTCCCTGAAGGATGCCTGGTAACTGTTCTTCTTTCCTAAACTGTCATCCCTGCACTGTCCGAAATCTAGCCATTGCTGCTGAACATCAAGGACAAAGGCAGTGTTATGAATCCGCTCTAGCACAGAGATAAGACTCAGTATAATTAGAAACTTTTTATGTGGAGAAATGAATCAAAGCTTCTTCTACTCCTGGGACATTTTAACTCTTCATAGCTTCTATTATTAGTTGTAGAACGATTTTTTTCTCAGTTTCAGGCGAGGAAAACCTGCAATAAGGAAGAAGTCCCCACTGAGCTGACACTGCTGAGCTGCTTGACCCCATGGACAAATGAGTGATGATGGAGCATGGCACACATCTACGGACATCTCTGGGCTGTCACATGGAGCACTGGAAAGCAACTGTAAGACTGCAAAGCAAATATGTCATTTTGGCCTTGTGGGTGGGCAGGGCTTTCAGTCCTGGTAAGCAGCTACAGCACTTCCACAGTCAGGGACCAAACTGGGAGCACTGGACTTTATTAGTTTCCCAATAACATTCCTCTTGTCTTTATTGCATGAAGGCCAGGGGGTTTGTATTGACCAGATAGTGTGGAGTCTCAGGTCTTGTTTGGGCTTCAGCTGGTTTTCTCTGCATTTAACAGCTGCCCGTTGGTCAGTAACTATTGCCCGACTTATAGCTTGAGCTCTGTGGACATGTGGTAAAGGGCTGGTGAACCCAGGCATTGCTGTGTAGCGAACAACAGCCCTTTATGTTAAATGAAGCTGGAGGAGGCTACTGGGCAGCTTCCAAACTTCAGCTGGGAACCAGCGAGAAGACGGTGTTAGCAAAATACATGAAAATGAATCCAAGCATGCACAAGACTGAGGAGGAAGAAATCACTACCATGAATGACAGACTTTTCTTGGCAATGACTTCAGGGTGCTGATGACTTGTCGTAACCCTGTTCTGCTTGAGGAGGACCTGACCTTTCTCCAGGGTGGAGTTACCAGCAGCAAATTGTGCCTGACCAGTTTGATTGCTTTGTGTGAGAGGAGTCCACAGATGAGAGCAATGGACATTGCATACCTTGTATTCAGCAAGGTGTTTAACATGGTCTGTCAATTCACAAGATACAGATGACTCCAGTGGAAAACTGTCTGGGCTACCAACTCACAGAGTTGCAATAAGCAGTATGATGTCAACTGGTGGCCAGCTACTAGTGGCTTCCTTTTGGGACCCTGCATCCCTCTACTGCAGCACTGGTGAGGCCACATCTAGTGTCCCAGTTTGGGCTCCCCAGTTCAAGAGATGAATCAACATACTGGAGCAAGTCCAGAGGAGGGCTGCCAAGATGGTTGGGGGTTTAAGCATACAGCAAATGAGGACAGGCTATGAAAAGCTGAAGGGGGATCTAATTGCTGTCTTCTGCTACCTACTTGTAGAGAGGAAGCCAGACTCTTGAAAGACAACAGATAATGGTCACAATTTGGAACAGCAGAACTTCTGGTTGGTCATAAGAGAACAGTCTTCCCCATTAGGGTGGTGGAACAGTGGGACAGGGGCCAAAGAGGTGGTGGGATCTCCATCTTAGGAGGTATTCCACACTTGACTGCAAAAGGCCTTGAGTGATGTAATTCAGCTAGGAGGTCAGCTCTGCTCTGATCAGTGGTTGGATGACAGACCTCCAGGGTCCACACTGACCAAAATCTTTTTGTGATTATTGCATTGGCACACTTCAGTGGAGAGTATAGCAGGACATGACACTTCCCTCTTATTTTTGAAACCTAAGATATTGGATAAGAAACTTACCCTGTTATGAACACCTTGTGAGGGTTAAGACAAGAACTGAGATCTTAGGAAGTAGCAGAAATAAGATAATTTCATCTTTGCCTGTGGCAAACAAACTGTACTATTCACGCTTTAATTTCCTGGACAACTTGGTTTTCTTCTGAGAACACCTGCTCCACTCAGAGCACTGAGTAGTGAGCAAAGGGGGTCTAGCTGGGCAGGACCACAGCTGCATTAGCAGCATGAATGCTAAACAAAGTTCGGTGCTGTTGAGTGTCCAAGGAGTGCCTTTGAGAGAGGCACATCTGGGAGCCAGGTTGAAGTGGGAGAATATGTCTCCTCATGTTATAGGGCCCTATGAGAATTCATAACCTCCCTGATATTTCTAGGACTTGCTTCTCCATATATTGAGCGCAACAGTTAAATGCAAGAGGAAGCAAAAGATTCCCTATTCAGAGCAGGGTTTGATGCTAGTAAACAAGCCCTGAGGCTGTACACTGAACGATGAAGATACAAACTGCACTGAACAGTGCAGGAGCACAGCACAAAACAATGTAATGTGTAGCTGTCCAGAAAAGACTAGTTAATCTGTGTGGAAATACAGATGTGGAGCACAGACAGTGCACCATGTCACTGTGAAATTGGTGAGCACTGCAGGTGCTGAGCTCCATGAAGGACCCAGTGCAGCTGAATGAGAGGTGTGTGGGGCAGTATGGACTGAGACTGCTCAGAGCAAACTGGCTGCAAAGCCCGGGAGGCAGGCTTGGGACCTGGGAAGGAGTGGATCAGTGAGATAGACCCACCCAGGATGCTGCAACTGCTGAGCACTTTGTTGGCAGGAGGGTACTCAGAAATGCTGCAAATTGAGAGAGGAGGCAGGAGTGGTTCCTCCAATCTGAGCTGCAAGCATCAAGGAGTTTTGATGCATTATCAAAGGAATCTGTTGTGCCTGGGAACGCAGTGGTGGTGTTCTGGGTGTGATCTTGCCTTGAAAGAAGTCTCAGATGGATGGTCATCCCTTACTGTATTCAAATCTAGAAAAACAAGGGAACAAACACTAATAGCAACATATGGGCCCAGTCTGGCCACTGCAACAGAGATTATACCCATCCAGGGCTCTTCCTTCTCTGTGGGACCACGTGAGACTCTGTTGTGCCCCAGAGCTGACTGGAGAGCACTGACTTTCCTTGGAAAATGGAAATCACCCTTGTTGTTCCTATGTCTTGTCAGTTTGTATAAAGATGCTTCAAGTTTATGCCAGGCCACCGCATGAGTTGCTCTCTGTATCTGCTCTGCACTCCCCACCACTGTTCCCCTTCTATACTGGGGATGAACACAGGAGAGCGTTAGACTGAGAACAGACCCACTGAGTTTCCTTATTCATTTGATAAGGCCTATTAGTACACCTGTACTGGTTGACATTAATTAGCTGTTAATCTTTCCTAGTTCTCCTGTATCAGCCCTCCCAGGGCTTCTGGATACGGCCTCAGACAACAGAACTGTCTGCCTGCACTGCACAGCTCCACTGATACTCTGGGTGATGCTGAAGGTTTGCACCAGCAGCAGACACCAACCGTCCAGGCACAGGTTATTGTTTATATCAGCTAAATTACCCAGTGACCCAGGCCTGCTTCCTGCTGCACTGCTCAGCACTCCTGCCTATTTACCATTTAGCTCTGAAATTGCAATAACGAGATTACTTGATATAAAGCAAAATCTCCACCAGCTTTCCTGCTCTGGCTCTCCTCCTCCGGTTCTGCGCAGAGGGCTCTCTCCCAGGAGGAGTCAGCAATGGATTTGCTGCCAGAGATTGTGCTCGCTCTGGCTTTGCCTATATCCTTCAAAGAGAATCACTGCAAGGAAGGAAGAGCTGTTAGTTTAATCAGACTGTTTATCCCTTCAAAGTGAGCAGTTCACTTGGAGTAAGTAGGGGAGCTCAGTGGGCTCAGCTAACAGCAGCTTATCCCACCAATTTCTGCTTCCGGAGATGGCTTCTCCCTTCTCTTGAAGGAGCATGGGAAGTGGTGGGTGAGAGGTACACTTGTTCCAAACATACAGAGCAGGGGTATAGCTGCTGTCAGTGGAAAAAATGCAGTTATAGAGGAGCCTAGAGCTGTGAAAGCATTTGGGAGAAATGTGTTAATAAACTGTGCTAGGCAACGAGCATAACTGGGATTGACAGCAATAATGTTTTATGGATTGGGACTTTTGGGCCCTCACAGCAAGGGGGCTGGGTGCTGTAAGGGTTAGCAGCAGTGGGACAAGTGATAGTGGACAAGCTGTGTCTGATGCCTCTGGTCTGAAAGCGAGGGGTTGTGGAGAAGGGCTGGTGGCTCCATCATGCACAAGGACAGTTTACACTCAAATTTACTCTCCCAACAAGAGATTGTCTATTCCTGCTTGGGAACATGGTGAGAGTGGCACTTCTGTTGGAGTGAGGAGAGCTTTTAAAAAAATCTCTGCTACATTTAATTCCCAGACTGAGAAGCAAATCCTCAAAGCAGGTGTGAGGGCAAAATTGGGGATTTTGCCCAATTTGTCGCAAAGTGAAGGCCTAACTTTTTGCAAATGTGATGCCCTCACAGATGGATGTGTTCTTCTTCTGTTCAAACACAGGAGGACGGGGCTTCGTTTTGCACAAGACTGCCTGTGGAGGGGGCTGAGGCAGGAATGGAGCACTTGTGGAGTAAGGACTGCATGTAAGAGTGAGTAATTCACAGCAGCACCACTTCATCCTGCACCAGCAAAGCCCAGGTCACCCCCTTTCCAATTCCAGTCTGTATGAATCTGAGCAAAAAAACTTTTGGTGGACGGTGATTTGGCTGCAGCTGGATTTACCCAGGATTTTGGGAATGTGAAAAGGGACCAGCATGGCAATCGCACCCTGCCCTGAGTACTGCTGAGAAGTACAGAGGTGGCAGATCTTGTTAGAGCAGAAGTGTGTAATAGAGCCTGTGCCTTCTTGTGTTGCTCTTTGAGCCATAGCCACAGAGACTGGGGCACAGCTTTCTTTGGACATATCCTAATGTATGGATAAAATGGGTTTTTAACACTTACCTGCCCCCAGTTACTCAAGGGCCAGGAGGGAAGTTATTCTGTTGCATTAGAACAGATGGATGGAGTAGCTAGGGACACATCCAGACAAGAGCTGCCACATGGTAGAGGAGAAAAATGTGGAAATTTGATAACTGAGGATAAGATTGGGGAAGGCAGTAGGACCTGCCTCAAGGGAGGCACTTGGTCAGCCTGTCTTCCTTGCCCTGTGGTGACAGAGTCAAGGTGCTGCAGTTAAATTGCTGATGCTGGCGCTTGCACAGGATCTTGTATATTAACCTCACTGTTGTTCTGTTGCAGACATTTGTGAAAAATTACCCTGCTGAAACTACACTAATCTCAGCATGCAGTATGTACACTTGCAAGCACAGTATGCAAAGTCTGACCCTGCCAGGTAGGGATATGCTACAGTTCTCTCACACTTGCTTATGACTATTTAGTATCTGCACAGTAGCAGCACCAGTGTACACTGTTTATATTATGCTGGGACTTTATTATATTAGGTGCTGCACAGAGAAACAAAAATGCTCCTTTTCCCAAAAGCTGCTCAGAGGCCAAGTGTGGGATTGGAGCCCTGGGCACCTGTAGTCTGTAACATCTTCTTCTCTGTGTCTCTTTGGATTTCATGCAATTTGCACTATACAGATCATTAACACAAAGTGTTGATTAAATCTCTGTGACTAACTAGAAATTGAGATTTTATTCCTCCCTTCCCTCCAGCAAGAGGTAATAGACCCCGTGCCCAAAGCTTATTACGGATCCAGGTCATACCTATATAACCCTTGGTGAGTTCCTGAAGTGTGTGTGTGTGTTGATGATGAACTTCTGATTTATAAACCTCCTATTTACAAATTCATTCTCAAGCACAGACACTTAGCCTGACCTGAGAAACCAGCACTGACAAATACCTTTCAAGCCCATTATATTCTCGCTGAATCTACTGCACTCCTGCCTCTGCATTGGGAAAGAGCTCTATGTTAGAAAACATATATCAATGGTAAAATTAAAAGGGGTAATAGTTTCATTGCTTATTGTCTGAGATTGTTTGCACTTGCTACCATCCTTTTAACTTGAGGTCTGAGCTAGCAGCCAAGCTAGAGGGCAGATATTTACCCCTGTTCCCAGTGCTACCACCTTCCTTGCTAACTGCCTTGCTGCCTGGTTGTGGAGGAGTTATGACAGAAATGAGGCATGTCCCATGGGAGGGTCAGCTGGTGAGTGCTGGGTGCAGCTCTTGGGGTAGACTTTGGTGGTGGCGAGCTTTGCCAGCGGCCATTGGATTTGTCATTCATCTGCCATCAACCAACAGCTTTTGAAGACCACAGCAGGAACCTGGGCAGGGGATGGTGTGGTAATCTAGCACCTGCTCTTGCTAGCAGTGATGCCCTTGTGTTTTCTTTGCTGTGCCCGGGCTTGCTGAGAAGCAAGGACAGGGTCTCATCTGGCTAAGCGATAGTCCCTTTGTTGATGTCTCTATGTGAATTACACACTGCCTGCAGTCGCAGGATCCTGGAGTTTCATCTGGCCGTATTCCCTGGCACCTTGACTTTCAGGAGAATAAATTTCCTCCGGTGCCTGTAACTGCATTAATTACTGAGCATGCCTGGAGGAGCTTGTGTGAGCTGACCAATTCTTCTCTGAGGCCATCTGGGAACCAGAAAAAAGGCTATCCAGAGTCCCTGTGCCCTGAAAAGCTGGATTCCCTAGGAGCATGCCTAATCACAGCAACAGGAAGCCAAGATAAATGTGTGCAATGTCCCAGAACTTTGAATATCTGCCCAGGAAATGGGATACCTGCAGGCCTCTTTCTGCCTACAGGAGATATGAACGTCCATCTGGCACTGCATCATGCCATGTGAACGTAACTGCAGGTAACTGGGCAGCTTTTTCAATCCCTGCTCAAAACGTGCCTGGCCTAGACATGGATAACATTGTGCTGATGGGCAGTGCGCAGGGCTGAATGCTCCGGCATCAATCCAAGCCCTGATATTGATGTACACAGCTAGAGCAACCCATGGCTAGCTCTGCTAGATGACACTGTGGGGCTGTTAGCAACTGTGTTTTCCTGTAAAACTTAGAGCCTGCAAGACAAGAGGTACCTGGTTGCACTGCTGGAAGCAGCAGCTGTATATTGCATTCTCACAGGCCCCTGCAACTCACTACTTGTGAAGCTGACACAAGAAGACACTTCAAAGCTACTCTGGTGCAGCTCCCAGTAACCTGGTGTGGGATGTCTGTATGGGGTGAGGTGGAGTTTGCTTGTCCAGGCAGAGATGTCCAAGGCTGTGAGAGGTCCTGGAGTACATAAGAAGTCACCCCAGGGACGGAAGTTGTGACAGAGGAGCTACTGGAGTCCCATGCCCTTTTGGAATGACAGCAGGAGACAAAGCTTGGTCTCCAGGGCATCTCAAATGGCACCAGACATCTATGTGGGCAACTGAATCCATATTCCAGCTGCAGAGCAGACACTGGCTTCACTTGAATCTGTCTCCAGACCTTGCCAACTAGAGCTGCAGGACTTGGTTTGGTTACCTTAATACCAATCTCTAATTACTATCTTAGATTCCCCAGGGTGCCCCATCTGCATGTGAGTCTCCCATAGACCCTGTGTTTTATCTCTCAGCACTGTGTGAATGTCTGGGATACCCCAAGGCATCCAAAGTAGCACTATGAGTCAACATGTATGAAGCTGAACCCCAGTTCCGTTGACCATGGTAGGAAGCTGTACATCCTGCTCCCTTGTAGGTGTGCAAATCTGAGCTGAACCCCTCAATTGGCTCTCCCTGGCTGAATGTGGTCTCTGTTTCTAAATGGAATCCGAGGTGGCAGCTGAGATGGCCATGCTGGCACTGGGTATATCCATGATTATGTGAGATGAACATTCCAGAAGGGATTTATGATTGTGTCCATTTTACTTGTCCTATCTGTCCGAGAGCTGCATTTTGCAGGATGCTTTGGAGACCTCCTGGTGGTGGCACATTTTCAGTGCAGGTTGAGACCTGCAGGTTGTGATGTTTTCAGACTGTTGTATAGGGGTGGTGTTGATTTTACCTTCTGAGTTTCATGGTCATAATGTCATATGGGACCAAATGAAATGCTCTTCACATTTAATTATCATTAAATTATTAATTTACTTTTATCACCCAGACTTATCATTCCATCAAGATAACAGGTTATGCTTATGATGTCTATTTTCTGTAAACTCCTGTAGAACAGCCAGCTATTCCCTGTCTGACTGACAGGCCTGTAATTACCCAGGTCTTCTCATTTACCTTTCTAAGTACTGGCACAGACTATACCTTTTTTCCCATCTGCTGGACCTCCTGGCTCTGTTCTCACTTCTGTCCATAGATCTGCCTTGGCTGATTCTCATACTAGCAGACCCAGGCAGTCTGCACAGCTTTTTGCCTTCGATTAGAACAGGAGCTCTCACTTATCTCCAAGATTTCTTCCTGTAGGGAGTCACATTTCTGCCCATTCTGAAAGTTGGGGAGCCATCCCTGGGTTTGTTCTTCCTTTCCTGTGAAGCAAGGTGTGACCTCCTTAGTGAGAACACTATTGCAAGGAAATCTGGGCCACTAGGTCAGTCTAAAGAGAACTTGAAATAATTTTGTGGCATCTTTTGTGGAGGAGAAAACAGGTCTTTGGTCTCACAATGATCTTGTGAAGGCTGAGAAGTTTTCCAACCCTCCATACAGGCAGAATGTGGTATCCATCCATGCTGATGATGTGATGCTCCCTGGTTGGTGCTCACATATCAGTCCTGGCAAGCCTACCTCAGTTTCTCTTGTACATCATGCATGGCCACTCCTCATGTTTTGGTCTGGTGATCTCCTTGGCTGTTTTCGCAGTTAGAATCTTCTTGGTAAGCAAGAAGCCTGCTGTTGGGAACGTGGGAATCCTGCTGACAGTCTCAGGCTCTCTTCAATCAAATTTTTCTCCCTGCAAGCTTAGTAATCCCTTTGCTAGGATTAATGAGCAAACCCAGGTATGTGTCAAAGTCCCAACCCACATGTATCTTTGGCTGCTGGCTCTTTTCACCTCACTTATCATGTGAGTGATCCTCTCACCTGCCTCTTTCCCAAGTAGCTCCATAGAGGTCTGCTGCTGAATGGAGACCCTCTCTGTATCTGCCACTGCTGGACACAGAACCAAGGAATTAGAGCAGCACAAATGGCAAGTTTAACCAACTCAGTACCTTTCAGTATACGGTAAATAAAACTATTGGATTTAGACCCCTGTCGAAATCTCCACTGTATTCCTGACAGAAGGGTCACTGTTTAAACGCTGTGCGTACAAGCATTAGGCAGCACTGGGAATTGGAAACCACAAATACTTTCTCCTTGGGCAAACATGATAAATGTGTATTTACATAAAAATGGAATCAGGAAAAGCTAACGAGTGTTAAATACCAACTCTGGGGGCTGTGATATGAAGGGAAGCAGAGAGTATCATGAATGGATGGATTTGAAAGTTTGCAGAAAGACCCATCAGGGCAGTTCTAGCTGCCTGAACTCATATATAAGGCAAAAAGGAAAACAGAAAACATCACCAGCCTTAAGACATGGCAGGGATTTTACCCGACATGCTTCTGCAGTGTCCTAGAAGGTATTAGTAGCTATTTGACTAATGGGGGCTGGACGATAGTGGATATTTGGATTTATAAAAAGTATGAGAAAAGCCCTTCTGTGACAGCTCTGAAGGAAATTTAGTGGTCACAGATTAAGGGGAGACTACTTGCAGGGACTAACAGCATGTTAAAGGATGGGGACCAAAGACTAGAATGAGTATTGGTTTTCATGGGAAAGGGGAATTAAGTGTTGAGTGGTGTGAAGATCTGTGCTGGAGCTGGCAGTGCCCAACATAGTTATCTCCTTTTCTTGTGGCTGTGAGTGGCAGTATTTTTCAATGGTGCAGTATTGTTTAGGATAGTCAAATCTAAAGCTGTCTGCACCAGCTCCCTTGCCCTTGGGCTGCATCCTAAGCTCTAAAAGGGGTCCTGCAGGTCTTATGGCTATTTGTTCTTGGCCTCACTAAATGGCCTGGCATTCAGTGCCCCAAATTTAGCATGAGAGGACAAAAAGTCACTGCAAGGAGATCTGTAAGGAGACAAGGACCTGTAGGAAACTGAGTCCTCACCACATGTATTGGGTGCTGTGAGGGTTCCTCATATTTGCTCTGAAGAAAATTTGCCAGGACCAATATTCAGCAATAGCTGCAGAATTGGCTCAGGGTGTCTTTAAATACACTGATATGCACTGGATGCTCAATTTAAAAAAGAACAATAATCTTTAAGAATAGTTAAATTTGTGCTGAGGGTAGTATTCAGCACCTGGAGCCACTGGGTGGCCAGAGCTGGCCCTGTAGTCTTGGATAGGCTGTCTGCACTGTCACCATAACCATAAATGCTTACAATTCTCTCTCTCTAGGGCATAGAGTCCCCTTTTTTTTCCTATTGCATTTCATGTTTAATACACCTTAAAGGCTAACAAGTATGTCAGCACCTTACTACTGCAATGTACTCTATGACCAAATGTGATGCGTAGATACCATGAACGATACTTGGACGGCTTCCCAGTCCCCCCATCCTGCACCTTTTCCCTCTGTGTTTTAGGGAGTTCATTCCCAGGATCTTAAAGATGAAGGATTCCTCTTCTTCATGATATTGCAAGAGGCACAAGAAAGTCTTTGAAATGGGTTGCAGGTTTCATGCTTAGGAAGAATGCTTAATTTGGACTCCCTAAGATATCCTTGATCAGCTAAATGATGAAGGGATGCACCAAGAAGGGACACAAATGCTCAATCAAAAGTTTGAGAATACTTAAAAAAAATAAATCCTCAAACCAGCAAAATAGACAAATTTGAGAAAAAAAAACCAAAACCAACAAAAAACGAACCAAAACTCAAGAAACCAAACAAGAGGGTCCTGTTCAGTGACATATGAATTTGCCAAAACTGCAATAAATAGACAGGCAGAGCTGAAGTGTGAAGTGTGGAGGTGTACTCCCGCTTGTAATTATAGAGAAACAAACACACTTTGTCATGCCTGTGGGAGAAAGCATCCTTATGAAATGCCTAGCATGCACCTTGTTGCTGAGATTAATACGCTGGATATTTACATGTTAATGCAACACTTCTTTGCTCAGACTATCATAATGCCATTAAAAATAAGTAAATGCATTGAAAAGATTGTTCAAAGGAAAATTACTAGTAGTGGATGAAAAGAAGCTCTGAAAAAACATACTCAGGAAAAACGGAGAAGGCGAAAGGTGATGGGCACAAGCTGCATTAAAGGAAGTTTGGACTAGAAATAAGAAAAAAAAAATTCCTATGCAGGGGAGCAGTCAGGGTCCCAAGAGAAGGTTGTTCCTCCCAGTTGTTTGTTCAACCCCATCTTATAAGCAAGTTTACACACTCCAGCATGGCATGGTTGTATTGGAATGGTGTCCATATTATTTTAGAGCTGTTATCAAGCTATTTGTTCCCTAATCTGTGTTTCTGAAATGGGCTGTTCTTATGTAGGCTCTGGACACATGTCCTCCCTAAATTGCAGCCAGTTTTTTTGCAGACTATTTCTCCCAATTTGTCAAGGTTAATTTGAATTCTAATCTTGGCTTCTAAGTTGATACAACTGCATGCAGATTTAATAAGAAAAGTCTTTATGTCAGCATGAAAGTCAGGTATGAAACACTGAATAAATCTAGGCCTCAGCCGGATTTCCTTTTTATATGTTTTCCCATTTTGAGCTAAAACTATCTCCCAAGTAGATTTTTTTAGTAGTAGACTGTTTTGCACTTGTTTAAGAGAAGCTTAATTTAGATGACTTTCTCTACCTCATCTATAGGAATGTCATACAAGATGGTGTCAAAAGCTGTGTGGAAATCCCTGTACATGGCATCTTCTCTGGGATGTCAGCAGGATTCTTGGAGAAAACTGCTGAATGCTCTGGACCTGGAAGTCTAGAAGCCGTCCATGATGAAAGTCATCAAGCCCAGCTAATAAAAAAATTAATTTAATAATCTGTTATCTCCTTCCCTTATATCACTGAAGATTTCACACTTCTGCCACTGGAATAGCTCCCTTTTGAGTAAAGGCTGTAGCAAAAAGAGCCTTGTGCTTGTGACTGTCGCCTCTCGACAGCATTTCTGTGTGGTGAAGTGCTGGACCACCCCTTGCTGTCACCCTCTGCATACTGCCAGTGCCTTATGGTGTGATGGTGTGGTCATAGGTGCCTCTTGAGTTCTCTGAGGTTGCGTCTTGTTTGGAGCCCGGACCCTCTGACTTTGTGTTTAATTCCCTGTTCTGTTCTTGACTGTCCATCCCAAGTAACCTGAAGTATTTTCCCTTTCTTTTCCTTTCTGTCCTATGCTTGATGTCAATGCAAAGTTTCTAGTTTTGAAAAGTTGGTCTTTTACTAAATTCCTCCTGCTGCTTCCTCATTCGAATAGTTTTCAGTTGTTGCTGTTATTTCTCTAAGTAACCATGAGTTCTCTTTAGAACCTGCATAGACTTCCCTTCCATGGATTCTTCCTCCCAATTTTACCAGTTTATGAAGCAGCTGGTTTGTGGTTTTTTTTCCCCTCTTGTTTTTCTTCCCTTTTGGCCAGAATAAAATCTAAAGAAACTTCAGCTTTAGGGATTTTGTTTGTCTGTTTTACCTTTTGCATAAAAGCTGTTCTGCCAATGCAGTCATAAAACTTGCCAGGCAATCAGTGATTTACAGGATCCCTGTCAAGTAATTCTAAGTATCTAAAATCCCTTGCTACCACCAAATACTGTTTTTTGGATGATATTGTGAATGGCTCGCTAAAATGGCTGGTCTGTTTTCTCTTCCTAGCTGAATTTCTGTATGCCTCTGCTCTAGTGGCACCCATTTTTCCTTCTTTAATTCGTATTCAGAGACTATTTCCTCATGCAGTCTCACACCCAGTGGATGTACCTACCTTTTGAGATCCTCCTTTTTCTCCTTGTTTGCCCTTCCCAAACAAGCTGTACAGTTGGATATTAATATTCCAGATGTAAGTTATTCCAACAAGCCCATTATGCCAATTAAATCAGAATTTTGCTTTGTATGAAGAATTTGCGCTCCTCCTGTTTGTTCTGTTTCTAATGTTTGTATACACAGATTTCTAAGACATTAAATGTGTTGTCCACTATTGTCCTTGTCCTCTTATGAACTATAAATGGTTCAATAGCCATCCTGAAATCAGTATGGTTTCTTGCTTGTCAAAAGGTTGTTTCAGAACATTACTTCTCTGGTGGTTAGAATCCTATTAATTTTCAGCCTATGTTCATGGCAAATTTATATTTATTTATTCTTGTGCCAATTTGTGCTTTGGATTAAATAGGTCTCCCTCCATGGTGTTTACTTCCCTGTCATATTTATAGCAAGCGTTTCTGCCTCTCCTTAGCCTTTGCTTTGTTGCACTGAACAAACTGAGTTCTGTCATTTCTGATGGACTCCCATTTTTGAGCAGAAATCCTTAGGATCAGTGCCTAAACATGCACCTGTTCCTTTCCTCTGCTAGATTGCATTGGAGTGATGTTACTCCAGACCTCAAGATCAGGCAGCCCTTCTTGTGCAATAACCTTACTCCCTTCAACAACACCCTTCCAACTTCAGGCCAGCTACAAATTCTGTGATAATGCCTTCTGGAATTGCTCAGTGAAATATTAACTCCTAGATGGATGTTAGCTGATCCGTTGCCTGCTGGTAGAAATTAGTATCAGGCTCTGGACACCTCAAGGCAGGGGGTCCTTGGTTTGCCATCAGCAGGTGAGCAAGGGCTCCAGAAGACAGGATCGTGCTCAGTGCTCTCTGTTTGCTGTGAAAAGGGGTGCTGCTGGACATCACACTGGGCTGCAGGTTGGGGATGGGATGTGGGTAGCATGCTCATTAGTAACTCCCTGGAGCAGGAGCTCAGTTGGGCTTGGTCTGTTCCTGAGACAGTGGCTTGAGGTGGCAGAAACCAAGCAGTAATTCCAGAAAAGGATCCTTTCAAATAAGGCAATTTTAGCTTAAACTGTAAAACTTGACAGATGCTGAAGGCAAGAAGTCTGGCTTGCCCAAACAAGTGTTTACTGCTGTCATCCCAGGGCTGCTCTAACAACCAGGAGGAGTGTTAGAAATAAGCAGTCTGAAACTAGGCAAAGTGGATTAGTGTGGCGGTGAACGGGCAGGCTGCTCTCCTGTCCCAGCAGAGCACACCTCCAGTGGTACAGACTGGTCCTGCTGGTGTGATGGGTATGATGGGCATGCCAGGTTTGGGCTGCACCACAGAGTCACTCCCTGTCCTCCCCTCTCCAGACCCTCTGATGGGTCTGGCCCCCCTCGGCTGTGCCCACTGCTGCGGGCTGCGCCCAGGGTGTGGAACACATGGTCTTGTGTACCGACCTCCAGCCGTGGGTCTCAAGTGCCCCAGGGCATCTCAAGTGGCCCTGGGTACGGCTGTTTAGGCACTGCAGCCACCCAGAAGATCTGCCCCGTGGCTGGTCAGCTTTGGGTTAAGCTGCCTGTGTGTAGGTGTGCAGGGATAGGCATCTCCGTGGGTGCTGAATGTGATGTCTTGACTTCTTTTACAGTCACTGGAGACCAAATAGTGTTTCAGCTTGCTCTGGGCACCTCTTATTTGACAGGTGAATTGCTCTGGTTCAAATAAATGTGAAGGCAGAGCCGGCCAGAGCTTTGTGGTGATCTGTCTTGATCTGCTCTTGCAGCCACCTTTCTAAAGGAACCAAGAGGCTTTTAAACTCAAACAAGCCTGGTTTTATTGTAACATCAGCTAAAATACTTAATAAACATATATCAAAGAGACAGATCAGATCAAATAGGACTAAAAAGCATTTATTTAACTCCCCCCCTGCCCACTTGCAGAAAAGAGTATTGCCCCTAGGCTGGTCTTTAGTCGTCTGACTTTCTGAGGTACAGAAAAACCTTGTATGGTCTTCTTTGAGTTCAGGGACATTTCTCCCTCTTCCAATAGTGTCTGCTCCCTGCATGCTCTCATGGTGCAGGTGTCCCAGCACTTTCTGCCATATCTGCTGAGCCTAGCTGGCTCTGAATTCCCTGTGTCAGTGTGGACAGAACCTCAATGAAGATTTGTCTGTGAGGATGGTGGGGAAGGATGCTTCATTGCTGCAGCATACTCACAATTGGTGACACATGGTCTGCTGCAAAATGTTCCTGGTTCCCAAAGGGAGAGACTGAGAGGCTCCAGGAAAAAAGGTCTAGACTTCTTCGATGTACTCATGCATGGAGGGGAGGGGAAGAAGCTTTCATGGGCCTTCAGCAAGGTTCAGCGGCTGCTCCTAGTGCAGTGTCTGCTTCCCCCAGATCCATCACTCAAGAAGGGCAAGGAGGGTCTGAGGAGCTAAAGGCTGGTCAGCTTCACCTCCTGGAGGATGTTTTCAGGCACATAAAGGACACAAAATGTCTGGAAACAACCAGCAGGCATTTGCCAAGCATGCCTGACCAACCCAGTTACCTCCTCTGATGAGATGTCTGGCTGTATGGAAAAAGGGGGAGCAGTGGATATTGTTTATATTGATTTTTAGCAAGGCTTCTGACATCACAAAGCATCCTTATAGCCATGCTGGGTAGGTATGGACAGGCTGAATGTATGGTAAGATGGGTAGAAATTTGTCTAGGTGTTGAATTTAAGGAATACTAGTCAACACTGCTCCTTCTGTCAGTCCCGGCATGGGTATCTGTAAGCCAGCTGCTGATGCTGGCATTCCACCTTTCCAAGAAAGGGCTTATGTATTTCATGTGAGGACTGCCTTTGCCACACAGCTCTGACTGACCAGCATCCATGTCAGCCTGCTGGGAGCACCTTTAAGAGGCCCAGCCCTGCCTCAGGTACATCTCCATGGCTGTTCTCAGAGCTGGTGGTGGCTCTTCACTAGGGACACCACACCTCCAGGCCATGCCCAGCTCCTCCAGGTAGTGAGCTCCAGCCCTTTATTTCCTCTGTGGCCTTTTTCCTCTCCCCATAGGCAATGGTGCATGTCCCCAGAGTCTGAGTTGTTTCCATCGAGGGTATCCAGACTGACTCACTCAAGGGTGCAGCTCCCCAGAAAACCATAGCAGAGCAGCCTGTGGTGTACTTGAGGTCTGGTCCTGCTGTCCGGAGAGCCCAGGAGCACCCTTGGCAGTCTTCTCAGCACCACAGCCTGGCCTCTTCTTGATACCCTCTGCCAGATGATGGAAGGAGGATGACTGGAAGCCAGGAAGACCTAGAGGAAGAGGCCCTCCAGGAGTGTGCAGAAGATCCAGGGGCTGCGGTAACTTGAGGTGACCAAGGTGTCGCTGTGAATACATTTGCACTGTGCCAAGCTGTCTGTGCAAATAAGGTCCTCTCATGTTGGGAGGGAAAAGCCCTGCAGTGTTTGGCGGATGGTGAGCCAACAGTGAAGAGGCTGCACAGTTTTCTGCTGCGTGAAGAGTTATGTAAGCTCTGAATAATAACAGAGCTGTTAAATACGACTTCTCAGGGTTGAACACAAAAAATAACAAAGCAATCGTCCTGGCAGGCACAATAGGAGCTGGAGGCAAGCAAAGTGCCGTGAAGGAAGGATCTTCTTGGTGGCTCGAGCTCTTGTTTTCCCCACTAGCGGTCAGAAGCAAGGCTGTGTTGAGAATCTGTGAGCTGCAACCTTCCCCAAAGGCCAGAGCTGGTGTCAGGCCTCTGGACTGTCTCCACGCTGCTGTGCTTTAGGGACCTGCAAACTGTTACCACCAAATGCTATTGGAAAGGGGAGCTCAGCAATGGCCCTGTCCTGCTTTCAGTGTGTGCAACGGGGTAGGAGGGAAATGAGGGTCTGCAAGACATGAGGGCCGTTGTGAGGATGGAAAAGAGGCAAGCCAAGGGAACTGGTGCTCCTTGTGGTATACTCCTCTAGGACACAGTGAGCATTTTTTCCTCAAATGCGTAATATATAAGAGCATGACTCTTCCCTGAGAAGGACCTGCTAAAGACCTCTGTGGGTATGCAACTCTTGCCCAACAAGGCAGTAAACACAACCTTCTTGCTTCCAACTCGCTGAGCTACCAGTTCCTGACACCCTGGGTGCATCCCCTGTCCCTGGAGGTACGTATGCAGTCTGCCTCCCCTGCCAGGCCGTGCTGCAGGAGGCATTGCTGAGGCTCACCAGGACACATAGGTCAGCACTCTCCCTTTCACCTTGGGGGAAAACTCTGCCATCTTCCTGCAGATATGGAGGCCAAATGCCTGCTGTAGTGAGTTAAACAGTGAAGGGATTGTCACTGGATAGCCAACATCTCTAGATGGGTTTGGTTCAGGCCAAGTCATGCTCTCCCAAACTGTTCCTGGATGAGCACAGGGAGGTTTTGCTGGGCAGGGCCTGTGTTCAGGAGCAATTTGTGTGTTGAGCTCACTTGTAGAGGTTGAAGAGAGTTTGGTAGCCTGGATATGGGCTGGGTGATGCCAGCTGACATTAGTGCTGGAGAATGGTCTTGGACACATTTAATTTACTAGTGCAAAGAGACATCCTGGCTGGACAAGCTGTAGAGCTGGGCTGGTGTAGGGCTTGGTGCCAGGTGCAGGAATGGTGCCTGCTGCACAGAGCAAGGTGTGTTCACAGCTGGAGGACTCATGGGAGAAGTGTGTGGACAGCACAGGCTCCTTAGACACAGGCCCCTCCATATGGAGGTGGGCAGCTGACATTCACAGCAATGGTTTGTGCACAGGGATGCACAAAGGGGTAGGCTCTTTTGTATGTGGCTTCAAGCATTTGTGTCCCCTAGGACACAAGTCCAGTGTCCTTGGCTGTGCCTGATGGGAGCACACAATCTCACGCTCGGCTCAGCTCTGGGTCCAAATACACCATGAGGATGCTGTCTGGAGAGCGCTAGTGCCTCCAAGATGAGCAGGGGACCGGTTCGATCCAGAGATGGCCTGTGAGCTCAGCTTTGCTGGCTTGAGGGCAGCAGTTCTGGTGCTTGGCTGTTTTCTGCAATGGGCTGAAGCCATGTGTGCTCCTCCCCGATTCCGGGAAGAGGATGGTGCCTTTGCAGCTGTTTGTTCTTGGGAACTGACAGTCCCAGGAAAGCTGCCAAATCTCCGGCTGATGGATGAGCCCCTCTCAGAGCCTGAAAACCTTTCAGACAAACAGAGTGGAGCTCTTTAGGGAGCTGCATGTGGGGATAATTCAGAGTGAGGGGGCAGAATTAAAAATGGGAGCACTGTAAAGGGTGGTGACAAAAATACTTCTTCATGTGCATGGGTCCCCAAAGCTGTGCTGGGAAGAAAGTCCAGGAAACTGGAATTACTGGTCTGAGACAGGGAGAATATGAAAGGAGTTAAGACACAGTGAAGACGTGAGCTCCTGACATGATGCGGAAGCAATGTGCCTTAAGAACAAGCATTAAACCGAGCAAATTCAGAAGGAAGAGAATGAAATGATTCCTATTACAGTTGGAGATCTGGGGAACTTCTGGCCACAGTGTGCCATTAAACTAAGTGACTTGGGAGTTAAACATCTTCTCTGGCACTGTTTGTGGGTCAGTACTTCCAGCAAACCCTTCTCAGTTGAAAAGTGCCTTAAAGGGAAGCCAAATTACCCCAGGGCCTATGTGGATTGGCTTTTCTTGGACATCATGCTTATAGAGGAAGCAACAGGAGAGCAGAAAACAAATGGCAAAATCAGATTGCAAAGGCTGCTGGCCAAGATTACCAAATGCAGGCAAGTCAATCTCTGCCTCATAGTGCTCATATGTGGGTCTCTTGTGGTCCTCAGAAATGTTTCCTGACCATATCCCGCCAGCAGCAAAGCAAGAAGTTCTTGGTGACCTCTTGGTCTCTCCATCAGGCTGATGTTCTGGTGTGTTATCCCATGTGTGTGCTCTGTCAGTTATTCCACATGCAGGGAAGTGTCACCATCCAGCATCACTGAACCAAGTGATATCCATCCAGGAGTGGGAGCACAAGCTGTGCAAGACATTAGAAAGCATGTTGAGGGCTCCAGTGCAGGGCATGGGCGCTCTTCCAAGCCTTCTGGGCTGCAGACTCCTGCAGACAAAGGAGACACCTGCCATTTTTGAAAGTCTGGGTATTGCACATGGGATATTTTTGGCTTTTTATCCAGACGTTGGGGCTGAACCCTTTGCCGTAGCCAACAGTGGTCCACAGGCTGCAGTCAGGTCAGGCTGCTTAGCACAGGGAATTTTTTTTAGTCCTACACAAGTTTGCTGACCATTTACTGGGGGAGCAGTACAGCATGGCTTTCTCTCGGTGTCCTTAACTGTGCTGCTACTTTACCCCACCAGGCAATCAGCCTGCATCTGGTTGCATGTCCCCATGAAGTCCTCCTCCACCAAAGCCTTTGTGCTATCAAACAGTGCCAGTGAGGGGCCTGCTCTTCTCCAGCCACAGCTTCCATCTCCCTCTTCCCCTCCAGTAGTCCCCACAGGGTGTGGAGCAGCCTGGCACAATGTCCTGCAGATGTTTGGCCCAGGTTAGCTCGCCCCATGCTCAGCCAGCCAGCATGCAAACTGCTTAGCTGAGCTGATGTTCCCTCACTTGCTCTGCTAAGTAGCTCCTGGAGCAGCTCAGGGAAATTAAAGCCTTAACAGAAGCTGTGGTGGCAGGTCCTGCCTGAACACATGCATTTTCATCCTCCATCAATGATTCTTGACTCAGGTAATGCTCCTGTGGGGTGATGGGAGCAATTTCCTCCTGCTTCTCATGGATGAGACCTCTGGGTCTGCTGGGGACCCCCTGCAGAGCCCCCCTTTGCAGAGCCCTGAGCCTGCCAGTGTGAATCACTCAGCTAGCCTCACCAGGCCAGGCCAATGCTTGCAACGTTCCTAGGGAACAGCAGGGAAGGGGGCAGAGCAATCTGTTGCTCAGTGCAAGTACAGGGGCCAGAACCAGGAGCATGCAGGCAGGGGGTGGCTGGAACAGGCGGACGGAAACCAGAGTGCAGCACCGGATGGTGGATGGGCTGGCAGAGACCCAGGGCTCGGGGAGTGTCCGTGCTGGGCCTTCACACCTGCCTGTTGCATCTCCAGGGAGCAAATCATACGTGCTTTCCTAAGCAGCGTTGTGTGCATCCTGGGTTTTCTTGAGGACCGTAATCGCACTAATGAAATGGCCATAAAGAGCAAGACACAAACGTGTCTCTCCCCTGTCATTTATTACCTGATGGCCTCAGAGCTGGTGCCCGTGTTGGAAGGACAAGTGGGAGGGCTGCACAGCTGAGCTGGCTGGAGAGCACAAAAGGGACACTGCTAATAGCACCAGGAGGTCTTTGGATTGGGGCCATATGGCCTATGTGGGATTGGGGCTGCATCCCTTCCAGAGAGGAGTCTGAGTCACACAGGAACCCAGTTCTGCTGCCAGTCTGGTAAGCAAATGTGTACATCTACTGCACCACAGCAGAGCGAGTACAATGCCCCAGCCACAGCCAGGCTCTTGTGTGCTGCCTGGTTAGGGCTGGCACACGCAGGCTGGGGGTGGGTGACTGCTTGTGGGGCTTCTTCTGCTCCCAGGCAGGTCATTGCTTCAGAGCAATCTTAAAACTTTTCCAGTTGCTCCTGCCTCCCCATGCTGTGCTCAGGTGTGACATATCCTTCTCTTTCAGGCACCACCTCAGGGTGAGATGAAGGCATGAGGGGAGCCTGCTCTTCCCCAGCTGTTGTGAAAGCTGCAGGATGGATTCAGTCCTTGTGTGTGGACAACAGTGCTTTAAGTGTGGATAGCAAACATGTCTACATGAGACCTGAGCTCCCCTAGGACTTACTGGGGCTGGAGAGCAAATCACTCCCCAGGGTCTGTATTGTCCTTGCTGGAGACACCTGCTCAGTTGTAGGCACCTTCTTGTAGATACCTAAAAGGAGATGTCCACAACCTGAGGCTGAGCAGATGAAGCAGATGCGGACATCCCACACTCTGTGGCTGGGAGCAGGCATGGTTTTCAGCTGTGAGGCAACCTAGCAAGGTGTGAGAACAAAGCAACTGCAGGAACAAAGATGGGGTGGCACATGCTGGTACGACCTGCATGTCCCATCCTGACAGCACTACTGCAGGGCATGGGACGTGTCCTGGCAATGCTGGGCATAGGATACACTGTGCTCAAATATCCCTCCTTGCTCGGGACAGCACAGCAGCTTATAGGGATCACTGCCTGCTACTCATCAATCAGGGGAGAACTTTTGTCCTTTGCAGGCACAAATTATAACCGCCAGCCTGCTGTAGGCATGGCCCCAGAGTCAGAGGCTCATGGGTCAAGCAGAGCAGCTGGCCTTTTAGCTGGAAATAATGCATTGGATCAAAAACTGACAAGCAAGATGGCTCTCCAGCCCATGGAAATGGATGCAGGTGGTGGTGAAAGTGGACCTAACCTGACATCTAGCCAGAGATATGTGTTCAAGCTCTGTGCACTGTGTTCCTCCTTGCTTGGCTTTGCTGTGTGTTCCCCTTGGGATCCATCATGGACACAAGGCTTGTTCTTGATCCCTGGCAGTACTCTAAAATCGCTCAGAGCTCATGGCCTTGTGGGACATGGACTATGGCTTGGGTACCTCAGCCCTGGTGTTTCCAGTTCTTGTTTACATGCTTTCCTATTTAATGAACAGTTCTGCAGCTAATTACTGATGGGACTATTTATAGCAGCCTAGTTCTCCCTAATAGGTCTGTTTGCTGCTCCCTGCATGCACACTCCTTTGATATAAATAGAGAGCCAGGGAGGTTGTAAAGCTGGAAGACACAGTGTGCAGTAGGAAATACCACAGAAAGGGGTGAATCCTTCTCACCCCAGTGTCCTGCTGTCCTCTGCTATATTACACCCTCTCTCACAGCCTCCGCCAAACCTCTTATGGGAGGAGGAGTGACTCTCGGAGCCATGCCAGACCTGACTGTGCCTTGCTTTGGGACGATATGACTAGAGACACAATCAGCTTGGGGGCCTAGTGTGGCCAGAAGAGGAGCCTGGATCGCTGCCAGCAGCAAAGCCAAGAGCTCCAGGGATGCATATGAGTCTGTAGTAATGAGACTTGAGTGGGCTATAGGGAAGTCTGTGTGGGTAGGAGAAGGGAGGTGAGTGATGAGCTGTGCGAGAGGGCAGCACACCTCGGGACATGCAGCATAAGTGGCGTTGCTGGAGACCTGGGCAATCTTGCCTCCCAGGGAGCTCTGTAGCAGCAGGGGACTGAAGCTGAGGGTAGAAGCAATGGTGAGTATTTCTGCAATCACTTTGCATTTCTCTGGCTGTTAAAGCAGCAGCATTTCTTCACATTGCCACTGCTTAGCCAGGGGCTGGCTTCCATCCCTTTTGCATCCCTTTTGCTATCAAACTGGAATCCAGAGCTGTGCTGTGGCTCTGCTCCAGGGTGTCTAAGGAGAGATGAAAGATTTTGTTTCTAAAGTTTTCCTGGTTTTGTAAACAACCAGAAGGAAATACTTGACTTAGCATGGGGGTTAGTTGAGGACACTGTGGATGCTACCAGTCTGCATGGATTCAAAAAGCAGCCGGACAAATTAATGGATGAAAAATGCATCAAGGGCCATTAAACCTGAAGATACCATCTCTGGCTTGGATTTCCCCTGAGCCACAGGTCACTGGGGGATGAGAAAGCATGCCAGGGATGCTTACCCTTTTCTTATAGCCTTCCTTTGCTGTCTGCTGTTGGAAATGGTGATAGGCAGACCAGAGATGGCTGTTTTTAAATTCTTCAAGTCAGTTACTAATCCCCATGAGCCACCGTGGCTTCAAAACCAGAATTCTGTCTCTGTGAGAAGCCCTGTTGTGCTCAGTTCACTTCTAGCCTGCTTCTTCCACTGTTGCTGTGAACCCCCTTCTCACCTATCAGATTAAAACCAGGAATGATCTGAGTGTTTGAGAGAAGAGAGCATGCTATCTGGGCTTGTCTGGACACACAGATCTGCATTTCCAAATGGCCTCTGACAAGGGGCATGAATTTCAACAGTCTGTGGTGGGTTTCTAGAGAGTTTGTCTCTATTCCCACCACCTGCTGCAAGTTGATCCCTTGCGCACAACAGTTGCAAACATACCCCACTTCGCTGGAGGTGGGCAACCAAAATTATTGACCCCATTTGAAAATGAGTAAGTTATTAAAGGAAGTGTGATTCAAACAATGTACTTTAAGATATTCTAGCATGTTCCTCTTTACCATGTTGAAAAAGCTAGAATAGCAGATTTGTTTCATCCCTGAAGAAGATGCTTGTTTCTGAAGTTATTTCCACAGATTAGGAGCATATGATGCTCTATCAGTAATGATAATTAAGTGTTCTCATATCAAATTGCAACCTTAGCTGTTCCATGGAACTACTTGTAGGAGAAGGAATTACAGAGCACAGTAAAAGTTAGTGGCTCTGGCTCATTAGTGACAGAAGATTAAATAGTGAATGTACTTGAAGCATTTGGTACTGTTTCCTGAAAGACAAATCGTTAGTGTAATCTGGTTCAGCTTGAAAATAACACCAGGCCTGGCTGAGGTCTGTCTGCGGGCTGCAAACCCATGTGCAATGAGCTGGAACTGTGTGAAAAACTGTGTGGGGACAAAGCTAGTTGCAGCTCAGGAACATGAGAACAGAGCAGGATGGTGTTGGCTGGCAGATATTCCTGAGCAGGGGTCTGTGCACCGAAGGCAATGGCAGGGAGAGTCCTGGGAATCTTCTTCATGCAAAGAGCTCACTGCTGTCTGGCAGTAGCTGCAGGTTAACCAGGTTTGCTCAGATCACGGTTTCCCAGCTTGCCATGAGTGCACAGAGACTTTTTGCCTCTCCACCTTCCCCTGGCTGGGAACGATGCCTGCAGATGCCAACAGTTTGGAAGAAAGGTAAATGCTGTTGGTCTTGAGGCAGCCAGTGCTGAGAATAAGGCTGTCCAAACAGTGATGAAAACAAATCTCTCTTCACCCCCAAAATGGCAGAGCTTTTGAAACTTGACTCTGGATTTGATGCTCAGGTCTGTGGTTGCTGAAGATTGGGCTGGACAGTGCCCTGGGGAAAAAGTGCTTCTCTTCACACTCCCCTGGTTTCTGAACACAGGCACCACACCACTCCAGTGCTGACAAGATAGCAGCCAGATAATTAAGGTCTGCTGGTGTAACCTGCCTCTCTCCAGTTGTCCTGCATGTTTCTTCCGTGTTGCATATTCCCATGCCAAATTTTTAAAAGCTCTGCAAAGATGGGGTGATGCTTGCAAGGCCATTATCATTAGCACTGGAGTGAATGAGCAGGCGGAAGCTGTAAGAGTTGCCAGAGAGAAGCACAGTGGTGCAGGGACTGTGCAGCCTCATTGGACTGGACAGCAGTCCAAGCAACTGAATCGCTTTGGCACGGGCTGTCACAGCCCCAAGACCAGTCCTGGAGCCAGGCATCTGTTGCATGCACAGCAGTGGATCCTCAGTTTGCCACTGCTACATCTTCCTCCCGCACTTTTACTTCCAGATCCTGGGCATCCCCTATGGTCAGGGTCTGGGTGGCAGAGCTGGACAACCTCTTTGCCCCCTCCTTGGGGTTGGGTCATCTGTACTGTGTTGGGTCTGACTGCAGGGAAAATGGCTCAGCTGTGAGAGAAAGCTGCAAGAAACCTTCAATAAGTAGCTTTACCCCCATGTACCCATTGGACCTGCATTTAAGCTCAAGCCCTTGCCCTTGGTCCTTGACTGAGCTACCTGGCAGGTTTGCCTGTGTCTAGTCCCATTGCCAGCCAGTCCTGACCCTAACCTGCTTGGTTTGCCCTTCTTGCTTGGGCTGTTATGGGAGCATGCCCCTTCCTAGTGTGGCTGCTGCCCTCGCTTGCCTTGTCCTCATCCTTGGTTCCTGGCTCACCTTCTGTTGTGGAGCAGTCCCGCTCTGCTGCCTGCCTGCAGCCCGTGTCATGCAGGCTCAAGAGCCACAGACCAGCCCAGGAGACGACTGTGAAGCTCTGGTCTGGACCTCTGGGTGTACAAAGCATCAGATGAGCTCACGGACTTTTGAGAGAATTGTCTATTCTGTGAGTTGTTTCCCCCCACCCCTACCGTGGCATGTCCTATGGGGCAAGGAGAAGCATGGGCTTATGAGCACCCCTCAAGGGGTGGTGGCCTGGAAGTGACCAGGACAGTGGTGGGGAGGGAAGCGGGGCTGGGGTGAGCATGGCAGGATGAGAGAGGGGCATGCTTCCCCCATGTTTCTGGTACTTGCCTTCGAGAAGAGGGATGCTGCACCAGGTATCTGTGAGCTCGCTGCATCCCTTCCTTCTGGCTCGTGCCCAGTCCCTGCTCCTCCATCATCTCTAATTCCCCTGCCTGGCTGCAGGCAATCTGCAGTATTTCTGCTGGATGTGTGCAGGGCCAGTGGCTGGGCTTGTGCCAGCAGCCTCGCCCTGTTCAGACCAGACAGCATCAAGGCTCTGCACCGTCATTTAAGTCAGGGTCTGATGAGAATGTGACTCAGTTGGCATCAGAGCTGCAGCATCAGGCAAAGCCATGCAGATAAGGGCGACTGCAGCTCCACTGGCTCCAAGGTGTGATGCTGGGGTTGGGATGGGAGCATTGCCCTCCTCTGCTGTTCCCAGGAGCCTGTGGAAAGGACTGCAATTTGTCCTGCAGTGGTAAAGCATCACATTGTTTCTGTGTGTCCAGGGGAAAGCCAAGGATAATCTGCTCTGTGCAGCTTCTCTTGGCCCGACATCTCTTGCAGCCATTTGCTCTGCAGCACCTGTGGTGTGGCAGCAGGAAGGAGAGACCAAATGGTATGTGTTCATCTCCTGATATAGATAAACAGATATCCAAGGGTCCTGCTATGGGCTGGGGCACCATGGCTAGCCTGGTCTGTGCCACCCACACCATGGACTTTCATCACGGCTCTGAGTGGTGTTTCTTACTGGTGAAATCTCTTTTGGGGTAAGGAAGGCCATTCTCCCTGGGATGAGCTTGCTGTGCTGCTGTATCTTCTCATTGAGCAATGTCTCAAGTATGGCCCTGCTTTTCCACAGCTCTCCAGGGAACAGCTCAGGGCAGAGTATTGTCTTGGCTCCAGACTCCTGCATGTGCTGTTCTAGTTAGACACAGATTCACTGGAATCAGCTCTGTGATGACAGAATTTGCTCTGGATTCAAGTCCCAGCTTGGTTTCAGGACAAGCCTTGGGTTCATAACTGTCCTTGTGTCCTAGCTGCTGTGCAAAGAAAACTGAAGGCTGCAAACCTGCGGAGCACCCCAGTGTACTTCAGCTCACCCCATGGTCTGGGCAACCTCTGCCAGGATGCACGGCCCCTTGGGGTCTCACTTGCACCAGGCAACACTGCTGGAGAGGGGCTGGTGCTTCTGGAGGTGTCATCGCCTATGTCCAGACCTCCTGCTTGTGGCAGGAAGGAAGCCAGAGCATCTGGGGACAGGATAGGGGAGGGAGAGACATCATCAGAGAAGCAGCAGGGCACAAGATAAAGCTGTGATGGCATTCAGGTGTACTGACCCTGCTGCTGCCCAACACCCAATGCTGTTCTGCTCTGCTGGAGCCTTGCTCCCCATGTCTGTCCATTTTGGACAGGAAATGAAATGGGTTTGAATGATGAACATTACCACATTATCAAATCATCCCAGCCTAAAATTAGCCCTTGATGCAGGAAGGGGAAGGGCTTTGCAATGTGGAGCTGAATCGATAACAGCTTCTCTCCATCTCACCATACCTCCCTGTGGCTGTCCTCAGCAGCAGGAGTGACATACTGTGCCTGTGCTCCCCTTTGTTTAAGCAGTGTCAGTACTTGGCTGATGATGTTGAAGCTGAGATTGATACTTACCAGGTTTTATAGTCTTTCATATGCCAAGGAAAAGAATGTCATTCCTTCTGTCCAGAAGCAGACAGAAAGACTTGATGATGAAGGAGAGGAGAGAAAAATATAGTGCTGGATCAGGTGATAGTAAACTAATGAGATGCTGTAAGGGAACAAGAAGAGGCATAGGCTCTGGCTCACTTCAGTACTCCTCTTGGTTGCTGCACTCTGTTGTCCCAGCACTTTGAACAACAAAGTAGGATGGGGCTGAGGAAATAATCTTTCTGCAGCCTTACTGCCCGTTTAACTCTCAGCTGGCTGGGCATTGCTCGGTGTGTTCATGAGTTCTCATCAAAGATTTATGCCCCTCTTTAGAAGTGCTCTCCTTAAGCAACTCCTATTAACACAAGAGGTAAAGCCCTTCAAGGAGTATGAGCTTTCTGCTATAAGCAGGAGACGAATTATTGCTGTAACCTGCAAAGAAATGAATCCTGCAATGCGAGTGCTGGGACATGGCTCCCTCCCTTGCAGTCTGGCTCCTATCTGAGGGGGGCTCTGGCTTCTCCCAACACTGGCATGAGTTCATCCGGGCAGGGGAGACATACCAGAGCCTTGCACTACAGGAGGGAGATGAATGAAATAATAAATGGAGAAAGATAAACAGATGGTGATGGTGGGGAGGAGACCCCAGTCTGAAATCACCAGCTCGGCCACAGAGCAGCTCGTTGGGCCAGAGGGTGCAATCCTTTCTCAGGTCTCCCCTACCAAGACTGAGTCTGGAGCTAGCAAAGGAAATAGATGCTAATGGCTGGAGAAGTGCCAAGCCCTGATTCATGGTGCCCTTGCCTGCCTTGCAGTCATCATTTGAAGCACAGAGGTTTGCTATTTGTAATGAAATGCAACACGTACAAGAGGGTTTTCTCACCTTCTTCCTTCTTTCCTTCCTCCCTGCACAGGTTTGTGAGGACTGGACTTTAGCCAGGATGTCCTGGAGACAGACACAAGGCTTCCTGCATCCTTTCTGATAGGTAGCAATTGCAGGGGGCAGGAGGGGCAGCTAAGCCGGCAGGTCACAGTGCCCGTGGGGTTGGGAAGCCCAGCATTGCCAGGCTGGGCTGTCTGGGGATCTTGCCAGCATGCTTGGGAATGTATGTTAGATGTCATGTCTGTTCTCAGCCTTGTGTGCCCTGTGCAAGCAGCTCTGATTTAGTCTCATCCAATTCGTTCCTGTACAAGATGTATGTAAATGCACAGTCTGTGCTATTTAAATGGTGGAAAGTCTCTTTGAATATTTATGTTGGAGACTATAAAATTTAATCAGCAATATTAACAAGTGAAGAACCCTGCTGAGAATCCCAGTCAATAAAAAGGTTTTGACAGAGAAAATGAATAACCTGACAGTAGCTGAGAGGGAAGCCAGAGTAAAATTGTTTCAAAGGCAGTTAGTCCAAAGAGATGCGGCAGAGAGCTCTTCCGTTACGGTATCTTTAAACGAAAGACTCCTGGGAATAGCAGTAGCTGGTTTCACAGTCCTGACTCCCCTGTAGGAAGAGTGCATGTGTGGAAGTGCATACTGTGTGTGCATGCTGTGTCCTGGGCATGAAGAGTGCCTCTGCCCCATGGCTTGGCTGCCAGTGTGTTCTGCTGGATGCTGTACTTCAGCCTCTGCACCACAGGTGTCAGGATTTTCAGGGCATGTCACTGTACCACTTGCTGCCACGTTTGACTTTCTGCACACATGCTGTGTGCTTCAGGTGTGCATGGGGTATCTGTAGGTGTGATTTTTCTTGATCCATGTGGAGGATGAAGAGTGTGTGTGGTTCAAGTGTCGTGCAACTGGGCATTATGGTGTGGAGCTGGGTGTATTGTCTGCAGTCCTAAGCTTGCTGTTAGCTTTGAGATGGAGAGCTGTGCATGGTTTCGGAGTTGTTGACTTCTGGTGTGCTTTTGCCATGGTGAAACAGCAGATGAGGCTGAACTGTGCCCACATATGTGAGTAACAGAGTGACTAAGTGCAAACACCAGAGGGCTGATGGTGTCTGCCACAGCCATGGTTTCAACAGCAAAGGTACTAACCTCCTGGCGAAGCATGCACATTTTCAGGTGTCTGTTGTCTATCACTGCCAGTGCTTGGGGGAACACCACAGCATATGTATAGGCTATGCCCCCAGGCCTATGTGGAATTAATTTTCCTAGGTACTTTCCAAGGGTAGCCACAGAAAGCCCTTAAGGCTACAAAACGGCTGATGCGTGTTGATGTGCTGGAGATGCAGACATCTCCAAACTCATCCGAATGGAGCTGCCTCCTGGCTAGAAGATCTCTGTGCAATTACCAGGACAGGTACATAATAGCTCCTGACATCTCCATTCAGTCAGGGAATTGCATCCTGTGGAAGAGACCAAGCAGAAATTTTCATCTCAGATCTGGCAAGATGGAACCTGAGCCCATGCTTTCTGTGTGTGCAATGACCAGTGTAGGGAAGAATCACCCTTCTTCACTGATGCTCATCCCATTCTCAGTGTCTCCGTAAAATGTTTCTGCTTCAGCAGAACAGCAGGTTTGCCTGAATTTTCAGAGCATTAACACTGCCATGATGATGTTTTTACCCTTGTGCAGGATATGCACTTGCTCTGCATGTCAGGAGCAGGATCTCAGAGTATCTCAGCAGTGACAGCATAATCCAGGAGTACCAAATTGGCTGCTTCTCCAAGAAGCAAACCATGGTCTTCACCTTTACCCTGGAGATGCTTATTAACAAATATGTAAAAGAATAAAAATTGGGCAGAATGCTTGTCTGCATCATAGTCTTTTAAATAGCCTTTAACTCAGTCTACTACTCAGAGACAAACATTAAATGGCTACAAATGGAATGGGTGGGAAAACACGACCTCATTAAATCCATACACCATCCATCTCAGGCTGGATGCAAACAAACCTCATGCAGATAGGACTTCAAGCGAACGCAAAAAAAAAGGAATAATGGAGAGATGCAGTCTCAGCCCAACAAAGGTCATCATCTCTGGTACACCAATTACTCCCTATCCCTACTGGAGCAGTCTGACTCAACCATATGGGATTCTTGGGTCAGCCTGGACAAAACAAAAATGATGATATTTTAGAAAAAGCCCCAAACCAACCAAACCAGTAAATTTTTTATTACAGAGGCAGAGAGATTAAACATATCTTAAATTATACATACATGAGGTTCATTACAAACACATCAGGGAGCTTTGGGCTGGCTATAAAAACATTACAAGGGAAAGCTTTGCAAGTTTGTATGCAGTAAAGAGGCCACTGGATAGATAAAAAACCCCAGTAAAACTGTTGCTAAAACTACTCAGCAGTAGAACTCTACTCCTTCTGCTATTTAGGACTGAAGGCTGATGTTCAACTTTAGCAGCAGCCAGACTGAGGGAACTAAAACCCAAGAGAAATATTGCCTATACTAGCCTGTGAGAAGTCTCTCTCTGGGCTCAGAGACACTGGCGTCAAGTAAAAACTTAGTAGTTCAAACTCCTCCATCCCTCCTCCTGTTGAATTCAGCCAGCAAAGCAAACAGCTCTGTAGAAAAGGATGAAAAATGTTTGATATACTAAAATGCAGATAAAACAGGGCACTGGAGAAGGCAGTCCCACAGTGCCACGACACAGAACTGTCTCAGGTATCTGGCTAGCAGACACTGAGTCACCGCAAGACTAGAACACTGAGACTTGCAAAACTAAAGCAGATCACCAAATACAGAATTAGATTGGATTTAACATCAAGATGTATCTTTCTTACACCCTTTCTATACTATATGGTTTTACTATTTTACGTAATCTGGTGCAATTTCATGTTTGGATGCTCATTTAGCAAAAGGTAAATACCTACAGGCAGGTAGGTTATTTGTCACATCCCAAACAATACACACAATTTCTGCATGGATGTAACTGAGTATTGGGAATACAAGTGAGACACTCAGACCCTTGGAAGGGCTGAATGTATTGAAAGCCTGATGAAGATATCAGTAAGCAAATCCTGAATAGCTGAGAGCTGTTTTCAGCAACCATAGAGGATATCTCTGCAGAAGGAAATAATTACCAGCTTTGGGGCAGGAGGGTGGAGTCAGGAGAGCTTCATAGCATGGAGCATCCTACTGCTGAGCCAGCAGAGGAGGCTGCAGAGGTTCATCCATGAACCCTTGCTGGGTGAAGGTCATAAATACCTTTGACACTGGCTTGTGTGGCTGGCTGCTTTTTTTTTGACATGCCAGTAACTAAGCTGAATAATGTGCATCTCCCTGCTCATGTGTTACTGTTACAGGAAGAAATGTCTTCGTGACTCATTCCCATTTTATTCCTCTGACTGCTTGTGAAAAATACAGCAGATATGTGCAGAGAGGTGAAGACTCTTGTGTTTTCCACTGGAGGAGGGAATCATCTTCCTAAGAGTAGACAATGTAAATGTAGATGCCTTAAATTTCCTTCAGAATTGGGAGCTTTTCAGAGACATTCAGTTTGCAGATGAGGAAACCTACACTCACTCACCCAGCTGAGGTTGTGCATTTGTGTGCTGGGTGTCCAAACACCCTACTGCAGTCAATGGAAACATAGTCAGTGCAGCTGCTGGAATCTGGAGAGTGATTCAGCCCAACAAATGCAACGTCTGGTTTGGCCTGACCTGATTTTTGTCCACTGGTGAGGGGTGAGAATTCAGGGCCTGACTGAGTTTCATTAGGTAAGGCATTTAGAGCCATTTGAAATAATGTAGCTTATCCAAGACATCCCCAAGGTCAGTATGGACAGGACTTCCCAGAGACCTGGATAAGCTGCTGAAAGGAGGTAGCACTGCTCACAGTGCCAGATGCTAGACAGACATGTCTTCTCTTGCACCTCTGTTGCATGCAATGCTCCCTCTTCTGCACTGTCTTGGGCCTTGACTCAGTTGTGCAGGCTGAACTCAAAACATAGCACCATACCAGCTGCTAGGAAGACACTTAACTTTGTCCCAGCTGAAACCAGGACAGATGCTCTGGAGTATCCTGCCTGGCCTGCAGTGACCTCAGAAATGTGTACAGCATATCTCCTGTGGTATCCCAGCACTTCTAATGAAAGCCCAACTGGGCTGTTACTACACTGGCCTCAGGTGATATTCAGCCTTGAACACAGTGTGTTCTGCTGAAACCCTGATAGCAGAGCAATAACTACAACAACCTGCCTCGTTGTCTTGAATCTCATGCTTCAGAGCCCATTAGAAATTCTGGAGAACATGGACTTGTGGTACTGCAACAGCATCAGCAGCAAACTGTGCCCAAAGTGAGAAAAAGGGGTTTATTATTAATTTCAAAATTAATGCTCCAAGCTGGTGGAGCACGCTCTGCCATAGTACATCTGAGCTTGAGATACTGTGAATGGTAAGGATTGATTCCTCCTCTTAGAGTGTCTTGGTCAATCACAATTGCCACCAAAACCTCTGAAGTGGGGCACACCACCTCTTTCTGCTTTCCCAGTGGTGCAGCTCTCACCCTTGGGTGGGAGTTAATCCATCCAGAAACATTTTTTTCTTTCTTTTTGGTGGTTTCCCTTGTCACTTGAAAGAGGCTGGATTAGTATGAGCTGCATGTTGCCCGGGTCCACGGGACCAGTAAACTCTCCCCTTAAGCCCCAGAGCTAATGATTTACTAATTCCTCCTCATGAGTCACTTTTTGGATCCTGTTTCCTTCCTCTTTTCCAAAGCTGCTTTCTAAAGGACTTGGCCAGCTGTGGAAAATCTACCAAACCTGATGTCTGACCCCATTCAGATAACACACTAGAGCAGACATGGGACTGACGTGAGTGTGCATCACCCCAAGAGTGCACAGGTTGCCATGCCCTCTGAGCAGTGCCTGGGGCCTTGGCTTCATTGCATTAGCAATCCAGGTCAGTTGTAAAGCGAATACTGATTCTGCTGCCCTATAAAACATGTAAGTATGTATGTGCATGAGCCTGGGAGGGATCCTGCTGCATAGAGTGTCCCCCATGTTTTTTTCTCCAATGTGTTAAACACTGTCTCATTTCCTAATAGCCTGGAGCATCGGGTCAGCAGACGCTACTCATCTGCTCCCCTCCCTGCTTTTCATCAGGTTCCCCAAGAGCATTGCAAACAGATGCCAAGGTGCAAAGTCTATTAACAGAGGCTCACGCAAGGAGAACTGAGGCATAGAGTTTGACTATTTATGACTCTTTCTTTTGCTCAGGTCAAGCACTTCTTGAACGGATGTTGTGTAGTGCACGCCCCCCCCCACTTCCCCCACCCCTAGCTCTCCACAAGCTCTTACTATCATGGTGCAGTAAGAGGGTGGAGATACACAGGATGGTTGCATGGGAAAGAGGTCAATGCATGGGCTGTGTAAGCTCCAATTCTCACTGTGAATCTTCTTCCTGCACAGACTTCCTTCAAGCACAATGTGTCACTAATGTATCACAATTTAAGCCCTGGGCTGTAGAAAGGACAAAGGATTTCCACGGGGAGCATCCCTGCCTCTGGCCTGGGAGCCCAGAATGGCTGGCTAAAAAGTGCTGTTTGGCCTCAAAAATGCATCGGGGTCTGCGTGTAGCCACTTGACATTGTCCCTTTTGGAAGCCTCTGCCGAGAGTGACAGCTTGACAGTTCTGTGAAGCAACTGTCTGTCTGGAGGAATTGAGGGAGATTATTTATTTATTTATTTCTACCAGGAATAACAGGAATATGAGTACTGGCACAGACTCACTCCCACATGGAAGCAGTTAGCTTGGCAGTCTCAGCAGAGGAAAGCCAGGCATTGTAATAGGTATTCCTGTTCTGCATTTTAAAAGCAGCAGGAAGATCTTTCTTGATAACAGAGATAAAGAAATACTTTCTCCTCCTCAAGTGAGGAGGCAGGATGTGAAGTGGCAATTGTTGAAGATGAACTTCTCTAACCAACCCGCTCCATTAGGTAGCTTAAACCCCGCACTAGTAAAAGGATCAGCTGGGGATTTCTCCCAGCAATTAATGCTGAACTGTTTTAAAGATCTGTCCCAGTCCATCTGCATTCCTGCACACCTCCAGTCCTCACCTTCCTCGTACTCGTCAGCCGTTAGCAGTCTCTCTGGTGTATAGATGTGATTACATTTCTGTAACTAATTTGGCAGTGTGTGCTCAAACTCTCAGTCTGGTGGAGTGCTGAGAGCACCACAGTCCCATGTTCACATAGCAGCAGATGGCACTGATTCACAGCACCGTGGTGACACAAGGACCTCCACTCTGGTCTCAACCCCAAGCAGCCTGAGCAGTTTTCCTTCTGGATGGTGGCATAGGTCCAGGCATCCAGATGAACAGAGGGTTTAAGGTTCAGATACTTGCTGCCATCAGCTCTCACCCCATTTCAAACCACTACCAGGGAGAGCTGCTAATTCCTGTCTGTGGATGTGTGTCCTGGTTTCAGCTGGGATAGAGTTAAGTGTCTTCAGTGCTATGTTTTGAGTTCAGTATGAGAAGAATGTTGATAATGCACTGATGTTTTCAGTTGTTGCTAAGTAATGTTTATACTAAGTCAAGGATTTTTCAGCTTCTGATGCCCAGCCAGCGAG